>VIBL01000137.1:42500-642500 GCA_008271625.1 Lutraria rhynchaena | reverse complement strand
GAGAGGGCCGCTCTGAAGAGGTTGCACTGTATTCCAAAGGCAAGGAGTTTGTAATTTGTAATGCCCTTACTTGTATATACAGTGTATATTGGTTTGTTATATTTACAAGTGTAACGAAGTTAATTACATCCATTAATGGCATAAATACGATATTTAAGACCGTTGTGCAAGTGACATGAGCTTGTGTGACATTTTGGACAACCGAAGGTGAAACAAGAGCTGACAAAACAAGAATAATCCTCTGTGAAGCCATATCAGATTCCGACGACACGTCTCTGATGAAACCTAATATAATCGTGGATAAATATGAGCACCAAGCCAAGTTGCTTGACACGTAAACTACATGACCCATCGAGAGGAATATGTCATAAATGTAAAATCGAGGATATGCCACAATTATGCAAAAGAAAACTAACGACATAAATATATTCCTGTAAAGTTGTAACATTGTTCAGGCCGCGACCGTGGTCCGGTGGTTATTGCGCTGGACTTGCAACCCTGCGATCCGGGTTAAATTTCACGGCAGGTCATACCCTTGTATGAAAATTTGTCAGAAGTGTCGACTTTCCTCCATATATGCAGAAGTTGCCCATCCCTTGTAGAAGGGTAAGTTAGTACTGGTTAGTATACATTCCAGGAAAACTGGATAGGTGAAGAGGTTGCCGTATATAAATGTTGAAAAACGGCGTTAAACCAGATGAAAAAGTAACATTATTTATCGGAGAACGAAATTGTTTAGACTCCTGATCTGATATGTTATCTCTTTCAGACTCGAATCAATTTCGTTGTCATTATTTCAATAATCAAATATTCGAATAGTTTATTGAATAAGCTGCAGATGTACATAAATATGTTGTATTCGTTTTTCACCCTGGATACATACAACATCGACTTGCTGACGTAGGCTGATCCTTTTCCGAACCCGAATAAAACGTTTACTATTACTTCATAGAAGATCACAATATCATTTAAATACAAATGTTTATTATATAATAATAGTTTGCAGAGTCTGAACATTTATTGCTGTTTAAAACAGAGTCAATGATTTTCTCTTACAGTCTAATCTTTGTTTGCGGCCACCTCCGGATAAGGGCCACTCTGTGAATAAAGGTCATTCTTTGAAAAACCAGCATTGATTATCAGAACAAACTCAAAACTCCGAATAAAGGCTACCTGTCAATATTGGCCACATTTTGTGTTTCGAAAGGGTGACCTTTGTTCACAGGAATGACTGTATAGTCTATCATTTGGTTCAACATCTTTTAGAACAGGCATGCTTGAACAATACGAATGTACCGATTAGCCGGGGCCTCTGTGATCCAGTGGTTATGGTATCTAACTGTTCAGGCAGATATCACGGAAGATCGGTGTTTATACCCAGGTGTATAAGCCTGGGTTCATCTACCACTGATAATGCTGGAATGTCAGCAAATGGTCCTGGCTGTCGGTACGACGTTAAACACTTATGGAAAAAACAGTCAATCAATGTAACTTATTTTAGGGTTTCGCAAAATCGATCTTAACACTTGATATCCATTGATTAATTGGTTAAGAAATGATTTAATTTGCGTTGTATGTAACCGATATATTTAAATTTTAAATAGGGACTCTTTCCTTATTTGCCTATACTGGTGATTTGAATGCAGTATTTACTCTTGCGGTGTCATGATCATCTTAAAAAAGCTCCTTTCAAATTTGGATATTAACATAGGGAATTGTTCAGCCATAATGCTGAAAACAACAACATTTTTATCATCACGCTATAAGGAAATAGTTAACATCATGAACGTATTAGTTTCCGTTATTTTGAAGGTTAATGCCATAACTATTGCTAAAAGCTTTCGTGACAAATATCAACATTGTCTTTATTAACCGCGATGCGATCTGTCAAGACAAATAGCGAATATTCAATGGCTGTTTACAAACTTTTAGCGTTATTGTCTGAACGGATTCATCTGTTTATCAGTTAAACAATGCATATTGTATTTTGATTTACATGAAAAGCGTCTCTGTATGTTTGTTACGATAGTTTAGCCCTGGGTTGAATATTTTCAGTTGTTCTTCATCGGCCCTTTAGACTATATCAGAGCATTTGACGATTGGTGTCTGTCCGTATTTTCTGTTTTAAAATGAGTTATTCTCGAACACATCAGATTTATATTGAGGCCAACGATTGCATCACTGTTATTGGTTGTGTTTTGTAAGTTTCTCTAAATGAATAGCCCAGACCGTGTTCTTTGGTTCGTGCACTAGACTTGTAACATCGTTTACAAGTGACCATTATCTTAATGTGTATATAAGAATTTCCCCACCAACTTTTCAGTTTTTACTATTGTTTCTCACTATCTGGATATATATTGGTACACTCTAATGTTATCTATATTTGTGTCTCCACAATTATTGAACCTTCAGGTGTTCAAAATTTCAATTCTGCTTAAGGAGAGATGTTTAAAAGGTCCTTGTCTTGCACATCGTCGTCCCGTGCATTGTTTAGGTAACCGTTACTTCTTACCAAAATATATCCCACACAAGTCGTTTCCTATTCTGAGAGAAATGTATTGTCCATATCCTTTCAAAAATTAACTCGCGTAGAAAATATGATTATTTACATCGTAGATGGTGAATTTCAGTTCGTTAAATGAAGCTTTTATCGTTGACTTTAGTAAATCAGCGTTTGCCGTATGAACGTAAAAATCGCCTGGTTTTATATTATTTAACGTATGCCTTGCTTAAAAATCATTACATCCGTAGGATAACCTTAAAACAAATGTACGTGAGACACAAAAACGCAAACACTTAACTACTTTACGATTAAATTAACTTTGATATTTATGCGGGACAGAATTAGTTGTCAATGCTTTTATTCCCATTGTTTCAACAGGGATGTTAAATCACATATAATTACAAGTAAGTGGAAGGTTTGATTGATCACAAGCTATTACGGCTGTGATTCGGTTTTGAATAATTATTCAGTAATCGTGATATGACTCACACAAATGTAATCGCAACACAATTATTGAATGACAATTTATGTATATGCTATTTTCTTCTGTATAATGAATATACTATAGTGTGGGGTTAAGAAATTGTTGTTTTTTTTCTTTAGGTAGATTTTGGCTACGTTAATAATTTCAATCACCGTGAAATTCTTTGTTTTGTTTTTGTTTTATGTGACTTTTTGTCACTGGGGTTTAACGCCGTTCTTCAACAATTTTTCAGTTATATACAGCGACCGGTTCACATAACCATTTTTCCTGGACTATATACTAACCAGTACTAAATTACCCTTCCACACGGAGCTGGCAACTTCCCCACTTTATGATGGAAAATCGACATTTTAGGAAATATTTTCATAGAAGGTTATGACATGCCGCAATCGGGGTTTGAACCCGGATCTCCGGGTTACAAGTCCAGCGCACTAACCACTGGACCACGGCCCATGCAATTGTTTACTCGGAGGAAACATTTCATATGCCTCAAAAGGCCTAACCATAACACCAAACTGATGTTGATAATTGTATCATTGGACACCTTTTGAGAATCTATAAATCCGATAAAAATACAATACAAGAGTAGAAACCCATTCCGTGATTTTAAACTGTTAAACTTGACGAAATATTACATTAACAGTTGACTAAGCGTTACTGTGTCTAGTCGTTAAACAGAGATATACAGGAATAGTGTATCAGTTATCAGTGTCTGGGTCCATTAACAAAATGACATTAAATTGCCACATTTCCTCCAGTTTAAGCCTTAAATGATATGTTTTTCCAAACATTAGGAATGTCCAAATGTGATAACAGCGCGAAGTTATGGATATCGTTAATTCCATACTCATTATATCGTTTTACAAACACCAATATATCGAAAGCAGTAACTAAGGAATATTGTCTACTGGGAGAAATTGTACATGGGTGGAGTTTCATGTTACACCCTTCATCATTTGTTATAAATTGTTGCGCCTTTTTGCTGACTCTGCGAGACATGCTAAAGTTGTTAGCTACTAAATAAAATTATCATCCAGACTCTCTAGACACATCTGTCTGATGAAAACTAGTATTAAAAAAGAACATTTAATTAGAATACAGACATTAAGATAATTCTGACCTAAACCTTTACCTCATAATAACGCATTTCCCCGCATCTGAAGTAGACTTTTAAAAACATTGTGGCAAAAAAGCCATCGCTTGTAATGAGCAATGACTTCTTTTGCCACAATGTTTTTCACTCTGTTATAGAGAAATAACCCAGTTTTCGTAAATAGAGTGATGTTTTGAATATTTGTTTTGAATCTCGAAGAGTCCAAAATATGCTTATGAGGCAAAGGGTTCAGAACTAAGTAGCACCATAGACCAGTCAGTCACAATGCAATTAGAAAAAAAGTGCGTCATATTGGTGGTAGCTGTATATTACTTCTTGATTTCACGCGGTCTGTTTGAGCGATTTGCAGAGTTTGCAGCCAATTTTCACATTTATTCACAGTATCCGTAATTTCGGGAGTAATACTCTTACGACTTTTTCGCCTAGGTATTTGAATTGTTTCATCCGTCGGACTTCTTAGTGATTCCTCACTTTTCTTTATATCTTCAAATTTGTTTAGATTGTCTACACTAAGAGGCAGTCGGGGTTCATCAAACGATTGTTCAGTAATACTATCAGTCGAAGAGTCTCTGCTTAATGCACTTTGTTTCAGTTGCTTACGCAGAAGCAATCTGGGCGACATAAAAGGTGATGTCATACCGGTCTTCTCCGGTGACATCAGAAGAGAATCACGTGATGAAAAACCGCTCCGCCTACTTTTTGGAGTCGACGGTGGGGTGGGTGTATCCGAAATCTGTCCGTTTTCCGGAAATACCTTTTTACGCATTAAGGGCGATGGTCCTTGTATAAAGACGTGTTGTCTTTCATGTGTATGTGAATTAGAGTTTGTATTGATGTCATCTGCTGTACGTTCGTACGATTCCGGGCGAATATCGATATCTTGATCCGCAAGTTGAGGACATGAATTAAATCGTGACATAGACTGATTTGAACACCGTCTATCTTGGAAGTTATAACTTTCATTAGCATATTCATCAGCGTCGAATGAATCGTCACCAGTCCGGCTCAATTTTCTCATTACATGTAAATGAGACATCTTTCTAGGAGAATTGGCATATTTTTGTGTGTCGTCTTCTTCCATTTTGATCTTAGATCCTGATTAGCATATGTACACTGAAAATAGATAAAAATACATGACAAAATGAGAGTTGATTCCTGCACGCGATTGCGACAAGGACGATGATGGTATGTATTTTATGGCATAAATTTGCATATTTGTGCCTGAGAGGAGGATTATAAGACCATTTTAGATATTCTAGGAGATGTGGAATTGAAATTCCAGTAAGTCTTTCTGCGACTGAAACGGCAGCTTATTAACATATTTCCTTGCTTAATTTATATGCGTAAACTGGTAAATTTATTTCCACCAGATATTCTCACACCATTTACTTGTATCAAACTCCATACTCGAGATAGTACTGGATCTCAAAGCAGTCTGTAAAAGTCTCTATTACATTTCATAATACTGTGCAACCTCTCCTGAGCAACATCATTTGTGAGGAACAAAACTATGTTGTTGTTGAGAGGTTGTTGCTCCAGAGAGGTAAAATTAATACAGTAAAACCCAGATTTTTCGACAACGGATTATACGAAAACCTGGTGTAATCCGAAAAGAAATTTCTGTCCCGATTTTTCCGTATATATGAAGTTAAATCGTACAGTGGGGAAAATCATGTTGTCGTTGTAGGGCGGTTATTACTCAAGAGTGGGCCAATCTGGAGAGTTTGCAATGTATAGGGTAAACAGTTCCAGGTAGAAAAATCTGGGGGTCGATTCGTAGAGAAATCTACGCGAACACAGCCCCTTATGAACTAAAAATATTCATAGGGAACACAGCCCATTGTCTTAAGCAGTTGCGTGTATATCTCTTTCTTCATATTAAAGGGCCGGCAAGTTTTTTATATTCAATTAGCTCAGCCAGGTCTGTGAAAAGGGCTCGGAAATGTCATTGTTACAATACCGACTTATGTTCGTTGCAAATTGTATGCAGTTGATTTATACGCTATGCTTTACTCTGAATCCTTAATATTTAACTAACACTCGAAACAAACTTTAATGAGATACGGCCTTTATGCAATCGTCAGCAAGCCGCTTTTGATAAGTAGCAGGTGCTGTTTACGGATTAGAAGAACCAGCACCCGATACAATAGAATGAAACAAAAGGCTTAAAATAGCGCCGCGATTACTGCGTGAATTCTCAATCAATGTTTCAGTATGAAACAATAATTACTGATTGCTCCTAAGCTCAGATTGCTTCAAACGTAATTGTATTTATATAGCATCGTCAATTATCGCTGATATAAAACAACATGTGAAGTATTTAGTGCTCGATTGTCCGCGTCTCATATACCGAAAGAATATAATTCCTACAAATGTTACACGGGTATATTTTTTCCCAGTTATGCCATGTATCAGTTGCATAACGGCGCAAGCAACTGTGAAATTAATTGCATTTGTGTGTGCGTGTAATTCTAAACGCTGGATACTTGTTGTGCAGGAAGACACGGAACTACAGTCAAACCCGTGAACAAAGGCCACCCTTTTATTGAAAAATGGGCGTCAGTTTGTTCTAAATAATCATATTTTCAAAGAATGGCCTTTATTCGCAAGCCGATCTTTATTCGGAGGTGGCTGCAAACACAGGTTTGACTGTACTTAATTATTGCCATTCCGAATCTCGGCAATATTCTCTAACGTCAGTGTTTTCACAGTTTAAGTATATTTTTGATAGTTTATCAGAATTTCATGTCGACAGAATTGCATCCCATTATACATACAGCCGGCCTTATTTATAAAACGTAATCATACAACATATATATTATAGATCAATATTCATGACTATACTAGACAAGTAAATTCATTCATAGAATTGCAACTTCATTCAATAGCAATTCACAAAATGATTGTGGAACAAACCTCTATTTTTTTCTAAATCTACGTCATTAGTTGTTTATATAATTGATTTTCTTTCTATTTCCAAGTTTATCAAACAAACCAGTATTATAGTTGATGAGATGGAATGATATTTAGATTATGAAATTACGCTCCATCAAAGAGTTTATTAAAAGGGAATTATTGTATGTGATTTGTTAGAGCAAACAGCTCGATAAAAACGGTGACAAACAAAATCGATCGTATAATCTCCCTATGGAAAAACATTCATGATATATGTATATTCATATATTGGTTTTTATGCTAGTTGAGAAACATGTCTGAAGTTGATACGGTGGAAAAAATATGGTTGCAAAATGGTGGAATTCTTTGCCTTGTCATGTACAAACCGCTACAAGTGAAGAAAAGTGCAAGAACTGGTTAAAACATATTTATTCAGACAATTCAAACTTTGAGAACAATATTGAAAAAAGGGATGAATTGATTGTGTCGGTGATTGTACTATGATGTAAAGCACAATTGAATATCTTAATTGACTGATAAATATTTGCGCTGTATAGATGTATTGCATTTGCATCTGAATATTTTTGGCTTAGCAAACAAAACAAATGCTTTTGATGTTGTGGTGTAAAATTTATGATACCCAAATCAGTGATGTCTCTTTCAACAAATGTTTAAAGCCTACCAAACAAAAACTGTTTAATCATGTGGTGGAAAGCCACGAATCATGGAAGTAATTGATTTAGTTATTCCTCGCAGTGTAATTGTTGATTATGGTTTAAAGTATGATGCTATTGAAAGTTCAACTTCAAAAATGGACGCGTTATTGCGACAAGCATTTTAGACCGATAAAATATCGCTTGAGCATAGCATTTTTGCGCATGTTACTGAAATTGGAATTTTGACCTGATAACGTGTAGACAATTCACGATTTCATGAGTCATATATTCTGTAATGTTCGCAATTCGCTCATGCCATTTTTTTATCAAATTCGTCGTACTCGAGTAAGATCGTTAAATTTGAGAAGCTCCCGTACGAAATGTCACAAGCCATATAGTATAGTGCGTAGGTGGAATTCTCCAATATAACGAGCGTCAATTGATTCATGCATAATTTTTCATTTTATGCGAAGTAACACCGTGTATTAGCTTCAATTATTTTGGGCGACAAATCGTCAAATAACGTCTCCAGAATAGAGAAACTAAACCCAATTACTGGAAATATTTTATAAGAAAGATCTGACGCCGTTGATGAAGGCTGTGAAGACAGGATGCTGTTGGATAAATTCTTAACATCGACAGTAATAATACAGTAAGGAAACGCTTATTTTCTGCACTAATGGTGTGCATGCCACACCTAGAGGGAGGGGTTATTACCGAGCTGATGACAACATGTATCACTTGTATTGACCGGTAACAGTTTTGCTGGCATCAGCTGAAATTGGCATAATCAGCTTGTTCGTAAATATGAGAAATCTTTAAGCTTAGGAGAAAGATATACGTGGCTTTAAATGATACAAAAGTCGACTATGTGCGTCAACCGTTATTCAACTTGTCTGGTTAGCGCAGAATACGTATTTGTGAATCAATATCCTGACATAATATAGACATTTATTCACCGTGAATATTTAATAAAATATGGTACTCTTTATACTCTCTGAATGACAAAAGGCCAAGAAACCTGGTTTAAATTCTATTAAATGTCAACTTGAGCTATTTCATTTCATTACCAGCATTTTGAGGCATATTCGGTGAATTAGTTGTTCTTTCACAGTCTGTACCGAAAGGTCGAACTCTTTCATCGGTAACTAATTTAATAAAAATGCCCCGTCGAGTCGATATTAAAATGTCAAGTCCGCATGGATATTAATTCAAATCAATTACCGTTAAACCTGTGAATTGAAAGAGACCAGTAATATTTCGTTTATTTTAACCGCTAAATTAACACCACTTCCAAAAACGATAGCAGTTTTCTCTCCTTGAGGTGGTCTTCATATACACATAATACAAGTTAAATGTGATTTTAAAGCCGTTTTTCAACAATTTTTCAGTGATATACGGCGACTGGATCACCTGACCAGTTTTCCTGTACTGTATACTAACCAGTACTAACTTATCATTCCACAATGAGCCGGCAACATTTCCACAAAAGTTACCATCAGAGCTTTCATAAAAATCGTTTTTTTACCAAATGCTACAAAACCTTGTCATCCGGAACCTTTGTATTCCGAAAACCTCTCTAATCCGAACATATTTTTCTGTCCGAACAAGTTCGGATTAGAAAGGTTCTACTGTAGTGTGTTTTAGACAAAACATACTGTAACACAGAAGTCAATAATAACTTTTGCTTGACGCTTGTATAGACATGATTACGTCACAATTACGTCATAAATACGTAGAGAATAATTACGTCACTGATAATTATGTAATGGTAGAATATCTGTATGACGTACAGTTCTTTCAATAATGTTACATAAATAGATTATAGATCTACGTTTTTTTCTTATTGTACGCATTGTAGTATTATGTCACGTGATTCATCCTGTTATTTCTTATCAATATTGTTCTTTTTGAAGGCCGTGTTGATTTCTGTCAATGGCACGAACTAGTAGTGGCATTCCGTAATGTATTTTGCCCTAGCAAAAAACAACATGTTGAGCCAGTGCATTGTAGTCAGGAATTAGATTAAAATCAAGAGTATTTTGTAGAAGAAAATCACGTGTGGCACATTTTTACGCTCGTCAAACTTCTAAATGACAGAACAGTGAGTATTGTACATATTAATAGTAAGACGGTTTTTCCAAGGAAATGCCTTGCGACGATCTTTGACAGGATGCGCTTGGCGTTTTTTTTTTTGGGGGGGGGAATTTGATGCTAAGTCACAGCTGTCTTCTGGCAATCGCTACGAGAAAAAAGTATAAAACATACGTGAGCCGCTCCTATTCACGAATTACCGGAAAAGTTTCATCTGAAGCTAATTTAACATTCAAGACATATATATTCTTACTAATATGACACATTGTGAGAACCAAGTTAATTGTATCCACCTCTTAATGAGCTGTACTTGGTGATCAGTACTTTATGGTACACAGGGGAATTATGTGATCCGGAGAACATTTTCTAATTGCCATATTACTCCTTAATTATATCCCGCCTCAACTCAACAGTAAAACCCCAATAATGAGACCACCTTCGGGACCCAAAACGTCGTTCGTAATGATGAAGTGGTCTCATTATCGAGTTCAATCATAGGGGAGTAATTGGAAGCTGGTCCAGAAATAAGTGGTCGTTATGACAAGGTGGTCGTGATATTGAGTCGCTAAGTGAGGTTTTACTGTACTGAAGAAACATGCTGATTTTTCGTTACAATTCTATCAAAGAATTTGAAATAAGGACATCAGTTTATAGATGACGATATTGCTGCAGGCGATAATCGGAACCAAGAGCGATAATCCAAAGTGGCAATGACGATATTGTTGCTCCAATCGCAGAGGATAAGTGCGGGCGATAATTCATTCATCTTATTTAGAGTCTAGGGTCTCATTTCTTAAATATATTAATTGCCGTCGGTAAATGATATAATTATGGCTAATTCTACTGATAGCTAGTCAAGAACTGTTTTTGCAATAAACATCAACACAAAAACACAAAGAGTAACAATATGACACAGTTAAACTTCGTTATTACGAGGATCGATACCACGAGCACCCATCTTATCTCGAGGAGTTTTTAAAGTCCCATTAATTATTTTTCGGTTATTAGTTGTGTATAGTTTTCAACCAACAAACAAAAACCTGGTTATTACGAACTCTCGAGCATTTAGTCTGTTCCGATGATCGCTCTAGGTAACGAAGCTTTACTGTAATTAACTGTAAATGAAATCAGTCAATCATAGCCTAAATGTAAGTATATACCTTATTTGACCTTACTTGTACGCTTTTCTTATCCTTGATTTATTCCTATGAAGCATTGTCACTATCCTAACAAGATTTATCCTTCTCAACGCTCCTAAAACATCAGCATATCTGAATAAACAATATCTGATATTTTCCCCAGATTGACATACATGTATCTAGCTTCATTTGTCACATTGGCCATCGACTTCTCCTATATCTGGAGAAAACCAATATGTAGTTACGGCCATGTAATAGATTATAACACTGGTCAGTTGGGAAGATCAATAGAAATAACGATGTATATTTACAGAGCTATTATAAGTCCACTCAGACAATTCATTTGTTTACTTTGTATCTTGAGATAAATTAAAACGATGATCTAGCTTACAAAACCTTATTCAATTTGTGAAACTAATTCTAAAGCAAAACAGATTCATAATACAGTAAAACCTCACATAGCGACCGCTGCAATATTACGACCACTTAGTTATAACAACCACTTTTATATCTGACCAGCTTTCAATAACTAACCTATAATTCAGGTTGATAAGGAGACCACTTCATTAATGCGACTGAATTCTAGGATCTAAAAGGAGGTCTCACCAATTACCGAGGTTTTACTGTATGTACAAAAATGAAAAAGTGCTTGTATTCTCAATGGTTAAATAATGAGAACAATTTAATGTGAGCACATATTTTTCATAGTAAATCTCAAAATCAATTAGTTTGAGTGACCCATAAAGGGATGATTTAAAAATACAGTACTACCTCTTCAGACCGGCCTTCTCTTGAGCAACAACCTCCCATCAACAACAACATGATTTTTCCCACTGCACGATTTAACAATTTGTCGTTTGACTGGTTTAGAGGAGATTTTTGATTATATAGTGATGAAGTCGGGACCAGAACATTTAGCGGATTTAGAGGGGAACCGGTTTAGAGGGTTTCCTCTATAACTAGGTTTTACTGCATTGACATTGTATGATCAGCAGATGTTTGTATTTTTACGAATTAACGACAAATTTATTTAAGTTCTGGTTAATTATTAGTCTGTTGTTGGCCGACTGTTATTATAACGAAAGTAAGAACTTATTCATAGGCAAATGCCAGATCGATAATATGACAAATCAACGCAGACTTATCTTATTTCTATCTTCTAAATATTATCAATATTATTCAGTAGTTGAAAAAGTTGGACAAACACTGCAGAATTTTTAGCACAAAACATTGATGTTAAGAACACCTTTTGGACTACAAAATCAGTCTAAATGGTAAGGTGGTTGCGGGATCAAGTTGAAACTGTGAAAATATTGAAAACCAGTCTGAAAAATAAGTGGTCGTTATAAAGAGCTTTTGATATTGAGGTGGTCGCTAAGTGAGGTTTAACTGTAGTTTTAAATTCGAGGTATATTAATGTTCTGAGTTTGGTCGTTCTCAATGAAGCATTATTTGCATTCATACGACGTATTCAGATACAGTTCAACCCCTTTGGGGCGACCCTCTCTTGAGCGACACCCTCCCTTCAACAACGGCATGATTTTTTAGTCACTGTACAATTTAACTATTAATTCAACCTCATTAGAGCAATAACCTCTCAACAACAACAATAATTTTGCTTCTCCCAAAGGGCATTGCTTTAGAGGTTGCACTGTATTCTGGTCTTGACTACTTAACGACGTATGATTGCTATTTGTTATCAAACACAGCCGTCTCTAATCCGATGTTTACCGAACGATATCCTGTCATTAACCCCGAAATAATAGATTACAGAGTTCGAATTCATCTATCTAACGTTGATTAATGCAGTCAAAACCTGTGTTTGTGGCCACCTCCGAATAAACACCACCCTGAGAAGGCCATTCTTTGAAAAAACCGTCTTTGATTATTTAAAAAAACTGACCATCGAATAAAGGCCATCTGGCAATAAAAGCCATATTTTGTCTTTCCCAATGGTGGCCTTTGTTCACACGTTTGACAGCACAATGTTAAAACTACAGAACATATTTATACACATTTCTTGATATTTCTGAGGGTTAATGATTCTTCACCTCAAAGAAATCATTTTTTATAAAGAAGACATTTTCATTAATGCAATACTTGATCTAAAACAGATTTTCTGCTCGTTTTCGTGTCTTCTCTAGTTTTCTGTGAGTTTTAGGCAATCCTTTAAAATACTGGTTTCAGGTTACACGCCCTGAACATTTGACTGAAGTCAGATAGGTAGGCAAGTTTGTTTTGGTTACGTTATATGATTATACTGAACACGAAAAGTTTAAATAAAAGAAACGAACAAAGGCCACCCTAAGGAAAGAGAGAAGATGTGGCCTTTATTGACAGATAGCCTTTACTCAGATGTCAGTTTGTTCCAAATGCTCAATGAAAGTTTATCAAAGAATGACCTTTATTCACAGGGTGGCATTTATTCGGAGGTGGCTGCAAACACAGATGTGACTGTATGATTAAATTTTCAACTTAACAAACCATTCTTTTATACTGGTTAATATATTCGAATACAGACACATACAAAATCTTCAGTTTCCTATCAACACAGTCTGATTACTGTTGACAATATATCTCCATTGACAAGGGTCTAGCACTGTTATAAATAGCTTTATTAAATAGCGACCACTTCTAATTTCCAAGACAATTTTATTTATTACTTTAATATTCCTAGCGAGTCGGAAAAACCTTCAGGTATTTATAATATCCATTACAGAAGTCATTCTACGTGACAAAGGACAAAGACACCAATCATAACCATATCAGAAACACGGAAATGACCCCTACACAGAGGGATAAAGTCGTAATGGATGTTAGGCGTGCGAATGTATCTCCCTGGTTACAGAGTCTGAAAAATAATGATTGCATTTCGCAGCGATACTACTGTAAAGAACGGTAAAAATATTGCAGAGATAAGCCACTCTCAGACTAGGATTTTTTCAGATATTTTATATGCAAACACTTTTCTTCGCCTGTCTCATTTATCTCGGGAAAATATAAATTTGTCTTCCACAGCACCCGATGTACCTATCAAACCAGTGAGATTTGTCTGAGGCAGAAACGTTTTTTTTTTTGTGAACGTGATTTGGAAACAGCATTATGTTAGACAAGAAATTCAACAGTCTGTTTACATGAATAAGCGGCGACCCGGGTGCAGTGGTTAGTGCGCTGGACTTGTAACCCGGAGATTCGGATTCAAATCCCTGTCGCGGCAGGTCATACCCTTTCATGAAAATTTGACAAAAATGTCGAATTTTCTCCATATTGGAGAAGTTGCCTGTTCCTTGTGGAAGGGTAAGTTAGTACTGGTTAGTATACAGACCACGAAAACTGGTTAGAAGAGCCGGTCGCCGTATATCTGAAAATTTTTTGAAAAACGGCGTTAAACCCCAGTGATAATGTCACATAAAACAAATCACATAAACAGTTAGGTGACAATGTGGAAGTCATCGCTATATCAAGCGAAAGACACACATTTGTTCTTTCAGGGACGAAGCCCTCAGAAGAATTCGTCACGTAAACAAACCCAATCAAAGTGGATAGTTCAAACATTCTAATGTACCATTCGGGAGGGAATATACGTGTTGTTTGTGTGATGCGGAGAAAAAAGATTATACATTGTACTTAAAAGATCAGAGACTTAATGATAAAACAGGAAACTATCACTGATGATCGGCGTTTAAACAACGGTCCGGTGATTACTCGAAGATGTTATTTCGAATACAGTAAAACCTGACTTAGCGACCACCTCAATACAAAGATCATCTTCTTATTACGACCACTTATTTTTTGGACTGGCTGTTAATAACTTATATATAATTCAACTTGATCATGAGACCACCTCATTACTACGACCGATTTTTTGGGTCCCGAGGGTGGTCTCCATATTGATGGTTTACTGTAGATTGAACAATTAATATGAAAACCACTGAACCTAGAGACGTTATTAGTATTATAAACGGTTAATAAGGTATTTATCTCAGAATATTTAATATATTCCTTGCTTAAGTATTGTAATCGGATTTGTATTTTCCAGGAAATACACTTACATACTGAGGAGTTTCAGACATCGATCGCAAGCATCAGCATGTGACATCAGTCATCAAGGATATTTCAAGGTTTTCATATTTAAATTAAGTCCGCTACAGACAGCTTACGATCAACGATTACATATAGAAAACATGGCTGACTAGAGTAGGCAATAAAGCACGAGAACTCGTGCGTGGTACAACAGCTCAGTTGTGTCAAATGTATTTACAGATAGTATAACATGTTTTGCTTTCGGGACCAAAACATCCAAAAAATAGTGGGCAAAACCCAGTATCCCGGAAGGTACCACTTTGGAACAGTGAAAATGAGAAAAAATAACATAAGTCTAATAGACATTTTAATAACAGTCAAACCAGTGTTTGTAGCCACCTCTGAATAAAGGCCACCCTGTAAATTAAAATCATTCTTTTAAAAATATCATTGATTATTTACAATAAACTGACCTGTGAATTAACTTCATCCCTCAATATTTTGTTTTCCCTAAAGATGGCCTTTTTCACATCTTTGACTGTATAACTCATCAAATTATTTGAATTACAGTGCAACCTCTCTTGAACGGCCCTCTCTTGAGCAACGTCCTCCATTCAACAACAGTATGACTTTTCCCCACTGTACAATTTAACTATTAGTTTAACATCTCTAGAGTAACAACCTTTCAACAACAACATAATTTTGCTTCTACCAAAGGTTGTTTCTTTGGAAAGGTAGCACTGTATCTTGAATCATAATATGCTCAGACAGGCGTTTCGTAATGCTGTCCGAACATCATAATTATTATATTTTATGGAGTTCCATGACAAATCGTATAATATGCACGTATTTAATCTGATTGGAATACATTAATACATTATAATATTATGTGAAATGTTTTATGCTTCATTAATTGAAATCAATAATTAGTGTGAAAATATAGAGATTGATAGAATAGTAAATATGGATTTTACGCCTAATTCGTGTTTATAATTACAAATAGCGGAGAATATAAAATTAATACAATATGCGGTAAAACCTCGATAATAAGACCACCTTTAGGACCTGAAAATTGGGTCGTAAGAATGAGGTGGTCTAGTTATTAAGTTGAATTATAGGGGAGTAATTGAAAGCCGTCGTTATAACAAGGTGGTTGTTATAACAAGGTGGTCGTAATAATGAGGTGGTCGCTATGTGAAGTTTTACTGTACTGTAGCAATCGCATTTAATAAAAGAATTAGATAAAGATGAGTCCAGTATCTAATTCAGATAACATTAATTACGCACTATGACTTCGCTATTTTATGCCAGATTTAATTAGGAATTTCAAACACATTTATTGCAAATGAGATTTATGACATTGTAAGCCCGGAGAAATCTCTTGAAGAATTGGACTGAACAAACACCTAATTATATCACAGCTTAGAAAATATAACCTTCATCACATTTCATTAATGGAAGCTGTATCAGAACCTGCCGTAGGCCTAAAATAGATTTGTTTCCGGTTATCCGATCGACCCATCTTTTACCTGCCGACTCAAAAGTTTGTATGGCATCAAAATCTTAGTTTATTTTGTAATTTTCGTAACAGCGTTGCCGATATATGTAAAAAACGAACACAAGGGTAGCTTTGTTCACAGGTTTGACGGTACTACTAAATATAAAGCAAATATTTTTTTTCAAAAAGGGAAAATAAAACAAATCTTACACCAATATGAAGTCATGCCAAACCGAATATGTTTTTGTCTGTTAGTCAGAAAATGCGTTACTCGTGTAATCAATAGAATAACGTTGCCCACGCAATATTTTAACACCTAGGAAAGAAGGAGTTTCTTGCATTTGTAAAAAAAAACTTTTACCGACATAATATCAAAAAATCAATTAGTTCCCGCGAATAAAGGCATTTTCCCACCTTTCGGGAGACTAAATTCTTGGAAAGATGTAACTACATGCTTGATTTCATAGTTAAGTGTAGAAATATTCTAACGATATGTGTAATCAATTTGATAATGATATGTCTATTTCTTCGTTTTATGCAAAACGAGCAGACATCATTGAATAAAACAGAAACACATATTATTAATCAACATTGCCTTTCGTAGACGCAACTTGTGAATTAAATTAGCTTTAATAAAAGTCACACCAGCGTTCTGCTTTTATTTACAACATAAAAATATATAACAAACTTCACGATATCTTCCGAAGGAGACAGAGTGCACATGTACTTAAAATGACTGCGCTTAAGCAGAGATGTGTACTGTGTTTGCGCGACTTTTCCCTTTACAGCCGGAGTGCAATGTATTATGTCTGCCTTTGAAGCACTTTGTACATCAGTTCGACGAGGTCAGAAAAAAACCGCAGTCATAAAGAGGCTTGTTGTAATGGATTTGCCAAATCGATGAACAGACATTTTAGGATTATTGCCACACTTACTCGGAAGTTCTACCACTCTTTTGTTGTCACGCACTGATTTTTATTGCTGTCAGCACTTAGGTTGTCAGTATATACGCTGGTATTTTGCTCAAATTCGTGACGCCATGCCCAAGGTTATAACACTTGAGAACAGTCTCTGAGCTCAAATATCAATTCCATTCTCAAAGTATTATGGTTGAAAAGATAGAAATTATCAATGTAGAATGAATATGGATAGTAATTTTAAGGGCTGATTAAATAAAGTTCCTTCTATCAGGACCATAGCATACTGTAGACAATAAAGTTGCCTTATGCATCGTATTATTGTTAGCGTTCGTATTTTAGCTGCGTGCAAGTCTGCCACCAAAACACAATTGATGTTCTTCCTTGGCATATAATAGCAACGTTCGTACAATTTAAAATTGTTTGCGTGCGTAAAGAAACTTTATCAAAAGTTTATTTTTTTCCGTTGAATTTTATTACCATCTACATGTATATATGACTATATCAAAAAATAAAATGTATTATACAGTTTATAAAATTCGTAATACAAAATTGTTTGTGATTAAAAAATTGTTGTTGTTTTTTTCAAACAAAATCAATCAATACTCAGATTTCTAAATTACCAGTTAAACAAAACAATGAATCTGAATAGGAAATCAAGTTAATTTAAACTGTGTCTAAAACCCAGCTCTGTAAGATGGTGTCTCCTTTGGATATGAAGCCGCTTTCCCTTCTAAATCGGCCAAGTTTTCTGGTCCCGACTTCATTACTATATACATGTAATTAAAAAATCCCCTCTAAACTGTCATCCCCTCTAAATCGGCCAATTGGTCCCGGTTTAGAGGGGTTCCACTGTATATTCATATAAATTTTCACTGAAACCTGAAGAGCGGTTTTGTCATCTTTTTGTATGAATACGTAAACATGAATACCATCGATTTGAGATTGTCACTCTGGGTTCAGTATGTTGTCAGATGGCAAGAGCTGAACGTCTTAATTGTACGTCTTTATTGTACTCAAGAATATATTAACGTGCTGAAACTCAATTCAAATGACTACATATCGTGTTGGCTGAGCTTGTATTCAATCAGTATGATGCAACATGTACTTAATAATGATTTGGATAAAAATCTTGAATACAACCATATCATAGAGTATATGTTTAACATCGGAGATCTTGTTCGTTCCCCTGTGATCAGCTATTGACTCTTTCATAAATAACCCTCCTTACGGAGAAATAGCGGCATTTATAATCATAGAGCCACATTTATATTAAACTGAACTGTAAGGTTATGAAGAAGATACATGCAATACGAAACCCACAATTGATGATGTTGACCCATAATTGATGACGTAGACCCATAATTGATGACGTAGGAATCGTTTCGAATAAGGACACCGGTACAGAAATGTAGGGAGGCAATACATTACATTCAGTCATGCAGCTTGAAGTATCAGTTGAAAAAAACAAATGACTTTATGCGTCAGATGGCATTAAAAGCACGTCACTTGAAGCAGGCGATATTCTAAACACAGTCATTTGAACAAAGCTAGACCCATTTAATGCTAAGATTATTAATGAAACAGTTTCTTTATTTTGAAGACAATATTACAGAATAATTAAGGAAAGAACACTTTCTCCGGATAATATGCTCATTTTTGCAAATACATTTCTTATAAGTAGAATTTGAGGATTGGTCAATCACTGCACTATTAAAGGAGAGAAAAAATACACCTGAGTCTAATATCTTGGCCAATAAATACATTAAGACTCTGATATTGTAGACTTGAGAATGTACACTTATTGTATATATATTGAACAAGTCTGGTGTGTCTCAATTATTGCTTGTTGAAAGCTTGCCATCCAAGATTTTATTGCAAAATGTCTGATATAGATGTTTACATAACACAAATTATCGCGGAAGGAATCGATCACAATAAAAGAAAATGTTCGAAGATAAGACCAACACATGAATCATTCGAATCATAGTTGGTGAACACAATGCATCGGACAAAAATGTCTGAAATCTAATTGCCACTGTGATCCAGCGCCGCACCCTGGGATCGAATTCACGACCCAAATGACCGTAGACCCTACAGAGCTTAGCGTTTGGGCTGCCGATGCAATTTGCTATTTGTTTTAGAGTATATAGTCAAATTTCTTTGAATACATATGATTAACAAAAAATGTTTTATTTGTTGTTTTTTCAGCCATACATTTTAGTCTTGTACGAATAATTCAATATACATACATTATCTTTCTGACATATACAATAAACAAACATTATCTTTCAGACATTCACAATAAACAAACATTATCTTTCAGACATATACAATAAATAAATATTATCTTTCAGACATATACAATAAACAAAGATTGTCGTTCAGACATATACAATAAACAAATATTATCTTTCAGACATTCACAATAAACAAACATTATCTTTCAGACATATATAATAAACAAATATTATCTTTCAGACATATACAATAAACGAACATTATCTTTCAGACATATGCAATACACGAACATTATCTTTCAGACATGTGCAATAAACCAACATTATTTTTCAGACATATGCAATAAACAAACATTATCTTTCAGACATTCACAATAAACAAATATTATCTTTCAGACATAAACAATGTACACACATTATCAATTAGACATATACAATAAACAAACATTATCTTTCAGACATATACAATAAACAAACATTATTTTTCAGACATATGCAATAAACAAACATCATCTTTCAGACATATACAATAAACAAACATTATCTTTCAGACATTCACAATAAACAAATATTATCTTTCCGACATAAACAATGTACACACATTATCAATTAGACATATACAATAAACAAACATTATCTTTCAGACATTCACAATAAACAAATATTATCTTTCCGACATAAACAATGTACACACATTATCAATTAGACATATACAATAAACAAACATTATCTTTCAGACATATGCAATAAACAAACATTATCTTCAAGACATATACAATGTATATACATTATCTTCCAAACATATTCATGTCATCTTGAAGCATTAGCTGGGCGTGGTTAGCATTAAAAAAACAATTATCGTTGTTTTCAATCTAGCTCTTAATTTTCGTATAAACAGGCATATTTATGATAGGGATGTATTAATTAGCACTATTTCTTGGACCACACTTGGTGCGTCGGTCATTTGACTCTATTTCATTAATGGAAGTGCCGCTTTAATAATTTCCAAAAATTTGAATAGCCCAATAAGTTGTGAAATATTCATTTCTCAACAATCGAAGGGATAGGTGCAGAAAGGGCCTACCGTATTCTTTATCAAAATTGAGATAGGTCCTTCTTGTAATCATCACTTGAAATTGACGAGCTTAATTCATTCCATTGAAATTAATCAACTTCATTATGAGTATGACAAACATGAAGTTTTTAAATGGTATCTAACGTTTGATACAATCAGAAATAATTTGTTCTTCGTCCGCTGATAAACACACGGCAGCACGTCCTGCTTCACCGCAACGGTTGAATTACAGTTTAATTTGCATTGATAGATATACTTATCATCATATTTGTAAACTAAAATTCACTTCATTAAATCCTGCGGTTCTACAACACTAACGTTAAGAAAAATCAAAATTTCTACAGTTCAGATCTTGACTCGCTGTATGCCACTCAACAATATCAATCATATAAATAAAAAAAAACATTAGTGTAAAATAAAACGACAAAGAAGGAAATTAAATAAAAACTTACTGACCTGATTTCCGAGCCGAATTGTCACTATATCCTTAGATAGCAAATTTGTAACATATGGGATATTTTCGTTCAACTGGCGTATGTCATCAAAGTGAACCACATATTTCTATAAGTTGCCTATTGGAAAATTCATGACTCCACAATCTTGCCGTGAATCAAACAGTGGGTTATCAAGATCCATCGATTTGCAAGCTTTGTTGCTAAGATGATTTTTGGAAGACGTAAAAGGACCAATTATGCATTATTTAAATTGGAGAGAGCAGCGCGCGAAGGTCAACATTTACGCAATTAGCCGCGTTTGAGATTTAAAGAAAATGTAAAAAGCAGTCCGGAGAAGCGAGCATAATATACATGTAGAGTGCTTTACCAATTTTACTCCACGACTAGAATGTATTATTCATAAACTTTTAATTCTTCCACATTAAATAATATTAGTAACACAAAGAAAGGCGTACTACATTAAAGTTGCATTTAAAATCCATTAATTCACCACGAGCCTTTCATAAATACTTCAGTTGTGTAGCATCAATAGAAGTTTGTAGGACAGGGTACAGTCACCAACTTCATGGAGATTATCCACAATTACGGTATCAAAGAGATACAGTCAGACCTGTGTTTGCAGCTACTTCCGAATAAAAGCCACACTGTGAATAAAGACCATTCTTTTTTGAAAAGTGTCAAAACCGGCAAATGTTGCCCCTGTGTTAAAGACCACATGTAGCCACGGCCGTGGTTCAGTGGTTAGTGCACTGGACTAGGAACCGGGAGATCCTGGAGAAGTTGCCGGGTAAGTTAGCACTGGTTGGTATATAGTCCATAAAAACTGGTTAGGTGAACCGGTCGATGTATATAATTGAAAAATTGTTGAAAAATGGCGTTAAACCCCTGCGACAATAAGTCACATAAAAACAAAACCAACAATAAAGACGACATATCGTCATATCGTGTTTCATATCTTCGTCTATCGGCCATTGTATCCAGGTTAGACTCTACTAAAAATTGTATTTTAAGGAAAAGTGATAGACTTGATCATCCTGAGCAGACATCTGAATCTACAAACCTACTGACACATCCATATACCAGTAGTCGAAAAACACCGAGAACTTTGGATGAATATCAATGCCTTTGATCTTGGAGCGCTATTAAAGTTCTGCATTATAGTTAAATACGGGACAATATCCGGTGCATTTACAACGTCTGCGGTCTATTCTGCGTGATTAAAGTGACTTCTAATTACAGTGTCGTGAATTGAGGCTAATATACGGGACATAAAATGTGCTTGATTAAGATGACGAAAATGTCAATAATTATATTCTGTTTGTAATTACTCTGTCTGAAGTATGGGTGTAATAATGCATGTTTGATTACGTGTCATATTCAACAAAATATTCTTACGTTACAATAATTGCACATATACAGTGCAACCTCTCCAGAGCGGCCCTCTCTTGAGCAACAACCTCTCTTCAACAACAACATGATTTTTCCCACTGTACGATTAAACTATTAACTTAATTTCTCCAGAGCTACAACCTCTAAACAACAACAACATTATTTTGCTACTTCCAAAGGATGTTGCTATGGAAAGGTTGCACTGTATATGAAAGGATATAAGTTCATCCTTAAATATATTAGTTTGCGCTCACACAACCAAAACTGTTAACAATGGGATAAATATGTAGGCATTTTTGTTATCAATACAATACAATATCAAATCCTCACCTTGCGACCACCTCAGTATTACGACCTCCTTGTTATAGCGACCATTTATTTTCGGACAGCTTTCAATGTCTCCAAACAAGTCAATTTGAGAATCATACCACCTCCTTATTACGACAGATTCCCCCTGAAAACCGAAATCCTCTGGAAATCGGACGATTTTCAAGTCCCATTTTTCCTTCCATAATCAAAATTTCTCTGAAAATCGTGATCCTCCTAAAACTGGACTTTTGGTCCATTCCGGGAGGGGTTCTGTTTTCAGGAGTTATACTGTACAATATTTATCGAACTTCTGTTGAATATCAACATGAACATCCTCCCTAACTCTTGCTACAACAATGAATGTTGTACATGAAATTCTAAATTTAGAAACGTTTCCGGAATACAGATTGAAACACAGAGAACGCAGTAACAATGTAATAAAAGTACCCTTCTCAAGAATCACGAAGTCTTCTATATCAAATAAATGCGAACAATTACTTCCGTAAATGAAATACAATAAATACGATGTGTTTCCGCGTGAAACATTAAAGTATTGAGTTAAAACTAATAAAAACGAGTCAAATAGCGCCAATAATGAAATTGATAATCAGTATAGCCACTGCGCGACCTAATCACGTGACCATTTGATGTTTAAAACTCATTTTTTTCGTCTGTCAAAAAGAATTAAAGAAATACTATATAGAGCTTATATTCTTAACTAAAACTCAGTTTCCTGAGATTGCGGTGTTAAAAATGATATAAACGACTCGTAAGCTCAGTCCATCATAACACTAGTCTGTGGATGAGGTCCCGAGTCCGAAAACATAGGAATAATTGTGTGCTTACAGTCTCAAATCTCCAGTCCAAAGTTTTTGATCGTTTAAGTGTAAACTGACAAAATAATGTAATTTGCGGGCTTTGCGTGTATTGATAGGTCTACGAGAAACACGGGAATTGTTTGGTATTCTGTCATAATTATAAATCATTACTAAGATACTTATACAGTCAAACCTGTGAACAATAGCCACCCTTCGGAAAGACAAAATGTGGCCTTTATTGACAAGTTGTCCTAAAGGCCATATGTCAATAAAGACCACATTTTGTCTATCCCAAAGGTGGCTTTTGTTTACAGGTTTGAATGTATTTAGTTTGGAATAGAACGAAAAATGTTTGCAATCAGTAAAAAATTGACAGGTACCGGAAATGAAGACAAAAATAAAAGCCTGTGTCAGGTTGTGTTAATCAGTTTAAATGATAGGTACAATGTTTTAGTCTCAAAGGAATACAATAAGAATTGACATCAGTTTGTTTATACCCTCTACAACGTACATATCAATTATTCAAAGACTGCAAAATAAATTTGTCTACACAGTGCAGGACATATATTTAAATTTGGCAAGGACGTTGCCTAGTGAAATTACGTTTTAATGCTGGAGTGCTGTCGATATGAACAAAGGAATAAAATTTTGTATTGTGGTGTTTTGGGGTAAGGTTCCACTTTCAATGTGGGCAAATACAGTAAAACCCTTGAAAACCGGAAATCCCTGAAAACAGGAATTCTCTGAAAATAGAACGACTTCTCAAGTTCCATGTTTTACTCTTCTATAATCAATAATTCTCTGAAAAAAAAAACGGAATCAGAAAACCAGACTTTTAGCCCAGTCTGGATGGGGTCAGGTTTTCAGGAGGTTTACTGTATTTTGTTGTAAGTTTCAATTTTAAGCATTAGGAAACCATTAAACGCGTGTGTTCCGTCTGTGCCCAGCCTTTGAAACCAATGCTTTCAGCCGAATTGTGTTTTGTACCATCAGTTTCAATACCATAGGCTTGTTTTTAAAATGCAGTGTTTTATCCACCGAATAAAGTTCTTAAGTTATTTCAACTGGTCATAAATCTTCATCTTTTATAAGACGAAAGACATAAGTGAGACAATGATTTATAATAGTACACTAAATATCGCATAAGCAAAAATGCACCACGAAAAAAAATCTTGTCAGAATTCTACTAGAAACTCTATTTTGGAAACATCTATTAGCGGTGTATTTATAGACCGTTCAGTTCAACAGACACACGCATAAATATCGAACAATAGACACAGCAATCAACTCAGAAAATTACAAGTTCTTTAGTCGATATATGTTCTCCTGTTTCGGGGGGAAAAACTTCGTGTTATGGCAATATCAGTGTCGATTTCGGAAACGCATTGATCGAATGCTCGTGAGTTTTACATATAAGGGCACAGACGTACTTACAGACATATACTTATAAAAATACAGTAAAACCTTCAAATTGCGACCATTTGTTCTAGTAGTTCTGTTGGTGTTCATATTGTAGCAAAGTTTGGATCATTCACTCTGACAACCTCATTATCTCCGTCAAAAATATCTACATTAGAATATTTCAGCCATAACGGAAACAAGCGTCAAGTTCGCACAATTCATTTCTTTTTACTTGAAAAAATCCCACTCCCTTCAACTTGGAGTGTGAAATTTCACGGCTAAGAGCTTGTTAGAAATTGAAAATTCATGAACATCACTCATAGTGGAAACACGTTGAGGATCGCCTGTGCGTTTTTAACCAAAGAGTGCGCGCTATGAATTCAAAATGAAAATGCATACCAACAATTTTGACTTTCTTGAAATTCTTGAAATTGATGTTATTTTGTGAACATGCATTGTCTGTCTTGTTCTTAAAAATAAACGATGGTTTTGCAAAGAATGACTTTTATTCATATTGTGGCCTTTATTAGGAGGTAGCCGCAAACACAGGTTAGCCTGTAATTGTATATTCTGTGTTTTTACCATGATTGTCTTGTTTTCTTTCTGATTTCCGACTTTGTGCCATTACATGTTGTTTATCCTAAACGTCTGATGTTTCTTACGATATGATCAGATTCACGCTATATTCCATTAAGAATCGATATCGTTAACTTTCGTAATGCATTTAAAGAAAATACAGAATGGTAAAATATGATTGTGACATGCGCACTTATATTTCAATTCTTGCGTCGGAAAAGTTGTACATTTTGCCGTGTCTAAAGAAAGTAGCCTCTCCAAGAAGGAAACAACACTTGATTCCGAGTACACGTGACCACGAGCGAGTATCAAACCGCTTCTCTGGGGGGGGGGGGTCTAATTCATTTTCTTTTTATCCACATAAATAACCAGTCTCGGGTGATTTTGCGTATCAATCCACTGTCAATAAAAATAAAATACAACCCACTTAATCTTAAGATAAAATCAATCTGTGACAAAGCAACATACATGATATCTAAGAATTAAAGACTCCATACAATACACCATAGTATAGTTACAGACAAAATGCTTAAATTGTTTCCAAGAGTAGATGCTACTTATATACAGTGCAACCTCTCCAGAGCAGTCCTCTCTTAGGCAACAGCCTCCCTTCAACAATAGTATGAGTTTTTCCAACTGGACCATTTAATTATTACGTTAATCTCTTTAGAGCAACAACCTCTCAACAACATAATGTTGCTTCTTCCAAAGGGTGTGGCTCTGGCGGGGTTGCACTGTATATGTACATGCATAAATATTTTGTTATCTTTAATATAAACAAACGAAATTTCACAGACGAGCACTGATTTGACTTTTTCGTCTTGAAAGACATTACTTATATGTACATTCCTTGTTTTATACGAACTATCTCAATTCTAAACTATTTGATAAAAAGTTCATACGTCTGGACCCAAACACTTAACTTAATTCAGAGTGACACTTAAATAAGAGATACTAGTGTCATCGTAATGTGTTTATCCATAAAATGTCAGAAATTAATTCATCGTCGACTGATAGTAGTTGAATTGTAACCAGAATGTGTCACTGGGTTGAAAGCCGTTTTTTTTCAACAATTTTTTAGTTATATACGGTGGCATATTTCCCAACCAGTTTTCCTTGACTGTATACTAACCAGCACTAACTTACCCTTCCACAAAGAACCGGCAACTTCCCCACTAATGGAAGAAAAATCGACATTTTAGTCAAATTACATAAAAGGATATGGCCTGCCTCAACCAGGATTTGAGCCGGTATCGCCGGGTTGCAAGTCCAGCGCACTAACCACTGGACCACGGTCGCTGTCTCTAACTAAAATGGTGCACATATTTGGAATAAAACTATACTACCTACAGCATTACCAGGTACTTCTATGGTCCATTCCAGCGCTCAATATGCGTGCTCTTACATAATGATCACGAGATCACGTGATGTTCATGTATTCTGGTTTCAGGTGTGTTTTTTGGTTGAATTCGGGAATTGTTTCAGCCTGATCAATATCAAGACACGAATAATGAAATTGATGATCAACATTAAAGATATTCCGTAAATGTAATCTACAAAACTGTCAATTACGGACAAAACATCTAACAGAACCGGAAACATACTGGATTTTATCTACACCGCATCTTCATTAATGTCACATTTATTTACACGACCTGTCACGTCGTGCCAAATTACAGTACCAACCCGAATGAACACGGAGTAACTACCTTAATGAATGATTCCATAATGAGCAATGCCGACACTAACTTTGTCAACTGTTACTGATTGACAAAAACACACCACCACCTTATCCTTACGAATTCCATTTTCCCACAGCTGAATCTTTAAATGCAACATCATGTCCTTTTTCAAACGAGTTACAGTGTAACCTCTCCAGGGCGGCTCTCTCTTGATCGACAACGTCCTTTCAACAACAACATAATTTTGCTATTCACAAAGGGTTGCATTGGAGAGGTTTCATTGTATATGTACATGCATAAATAATTTTGTTATCGTCCTAATACTAAAGAAACGGCATTTCAGTATCACAGATTGACGTTTTTTTTGTCATAAAAGACATTACGTATTTGTACATTCCTTGTTTTATACGAAATATCGCAATTCTAAAACCTTTGAAGGTCACATGTCTGGAACTAAACACTTAACTTAATTAATCTATCGAGTTTTACGCAAAAGATTACAACATTTGTTCGTTTTTATGTGACTTATTTCACTGAGGTTTAACGCCGTTTTTCAACATTTTTTCCAGTTATATATGGCGGTTCACCTTACCAGTTTACCTGGATTGTATACTAACCAGTACTAACTCACCCTTCCACAAGGAGTCCGCAACTTCTCCACATATGAAGGAAAATCAACATTTTTGTCAAATTGGCATTTAAGCTAATGATATACCGCGACAGGGATTTAAACACGGATCACCGGGTTACAAGCCCATGGCAAACTATGAATCTGAGATGCAGTAAAGATTTATAAACATGGCGCGTGTACGACTACGCGCTTCTCAAAACAAGGCTACCACTTTACATTATAAAAGGTTCAATCTAGACTATTTCCTTGACTGAATAACTTCTAATGGACTACTTGAGTATAGATATGTTCTATAAAAAGCTAGTAATTCTTATGACGAGACAGATACATTTGAAACCAACGATCGTTGAACATTTTCCAACAATGTGAGTATCTAGAACAATTATGATCCATTACTGGAGATGTAGCGGTTCTTAATAGTCCAGACCAGTGATTGGAATCATTTATTGTTCTCTTACATGTGGGAACCATTCCTAAAACCAAATTTATTGTATACATTTTTCCATTTACATATGTATGTGTGGGAGACTGTTTTGTGTCTGATTACTTAACTGGAAAACATTTAAATAGGATTCATTAAATGGATGTCAATTTGTTTAACTACTATGAGGGCGAAATGGCTGGTGTATGGTCGGTCATATTTAATTACAACCACACGGAGAGTGGACCATAAAACATATTCAAGAAAAATAGCAGTAATATTATCGGTTATTTCTTGAAGTTTGATATGCAAATCTCAGTCCGCAATAAAAACTATTATATTAGTATTCCATGTCAGTATGAAATAGATGTACCTTAGGGACATGCTTCACCAGAGACTTTCGGTTCATCGCCCTGGTCATTTTAGAGTAGCCCCAGAGAGAAAGGGGAGAAAATATAGGAGAACTGGGCATATATATCCCTATTCTTTTAGAATAGACCTCCTGGTTCGTTACTGCGCCCGGTGTAAAACACCGATACACGCCTCACCCGTTTCCTGTGATTTTCCAAACACGGTACTGGACTCAATCATGGAGTGAAGGACACTGAAAAAACGTCCCTGAAATATCGGAAGCCGGAGCTGAGATGCGAACTCACGACCTTTGATTGGTAGTCAAGTGTGTTACCACTAACCACCGCACCATCCAAAGAATATAAATACAGTGCAACCTCTTCAAAACAACACCTTTGGGAGAAGCGAAATTATTTTGTCGTTGAGAGGTTGTTGCTCTAGAGAGGTTAAATCAATATTTAAATCGTACAATGGGAAAAGTTCATGCTGTTGTTGAAGGGAGGTTGTTGCTCTAGAGGGGGTCGCTCTGGAGAGGTTGCACTGTACCGTATACATTTAAATACAGCGTTAGATAATGTTTCATTGCTATTAATGCGCGAAATGCCGTTTTTTAACTACATATATTCAATCTGTGTGTCAGACCAGTCTAGCCGTCTCGTCATACAGCCAGCCATATGTCCATACAACTCAATGCTTAGATCTTGACATATTGACTGGTCCTATGGGTGTCAACGTACTTTTTCTAGACTGGTGCACGTTTCCACTCAAACAACTGCACAAAACTTGCAATATGATAATACAATAGTTTTCGTTAACGTTTTTAACTATTCACGAAACAGCATTAAATTTAAAAAAATGACAAAAATATTTTGTTAAAATGGAATTAACAGATCTTTATTTATACTGTAGATTAGATTGAACGACATAAGTAAAAACAGAAATACAGTCAAACCTGCGTTTACGGCCTCCTCCGAGTAAGGACCACCTCGTGAAGAAAGGCCATTCTTAAAAAACCATCACACATTATTTAGAACTACTTGACCTGCGAATAAAAGCCATTTGTCAATCAAGGCCACATTTTGTCTTTCCCAAGTGTGACCTTTGTTCACAGGTTTGGCAGTAATTAGTGTCTAATTTTGTAGCAAGTTCCAGTTGCTGATATTAGCAACCAGTAAGATTATAACAAATACTCATTTTGATCCAGTCCACAACTTACAAACCCAAAAGAGCGGTATTTGGTTTGATCGACATTGTAGTCTGAGTAGAAAGACAGAATGTATGTAGCGTATCCGATTCCATTTGTTATCTATCTTATAAACAGTGCAACCTCTCCAGAGCGGCCCTCTCTTGAGCAAAAACCTCCCTTCAACAACAACATGATATTTTCCCACTGTGCGATTTAACAATTCATTTAACCTCTCTAGAGCAACAATTTCTCAACAACAGTATGATTAATATGCTTCTCCTAAAGGTGTTGCTTTGGAGAGGTTGCACTGTAAATAGTTGTAATCCAGTGCGGCACTCACTGTACCCTGAAACAATGGCACGATAGGTATTTATGCGTTTCTTTATTTGCTCTTCAAAACGGAATTCTCCGGGTTAATTCTTTATAACTGATTTCAGAGACACATTTTGGAAAATTAACTCTTCAAATTTTGTCCCCCACAATTTTCATTAAGTCATGTTCAAGCGGAAATAACATGTTGTGAATGTCAAAGGTTGTCGCGCAAAATTGTTTTGTGCAAAGTTCAACTGCATTGCAAATTCATGGGTTAGAAATCGCTGATAACGTGTTGTGGCTTGCAATTTTAGCGTCAATTGTTCGAGCGAGTACATCCGCTTTAAATAAATTACAAACTCAGTGTATGGCTTTATAAGACCACATTGGTAACGAATCACATCTGCAACTGGTGTTACCAATGTGATCACAATCACATATAATCACGCACGAATGCAACATATTTTTTTGACGAATGTGATCGATGCCGATGTTTGATTTTACCTCCTATGAATGTGATTTTTACATTCGTACTAAATTTGTTACAAATTTGATCTATTACAAATGTGGGCATTCAGAATTTAAACAAAAAATGTGATATCATTCAAGCATTATAACTTGGTTTGATCGCGTGTTTTACTTCACCGCTAGGATAACATAGATCGTGGTATTATTTATTTTGTCCAATGTCAATTACAACTACACAGGCCTTTAAAATATTTGTATTGGCAAGCGTTTGTGTTTGTTCTGCCAGAATTGTAAGTATATCCATATTATAACAACAAACAAACGTTAAAACAAACTGTATATATGAGCATTTATTACAAAGTCTATTGCCAAAATTGAATTCAGACAAACCAGTAAATCATTGAATACACATTGACAGATTCACCATTATAGATTCGGACGTACAGACTGCCAATTTGGGATGTTCTTTTTTCTCTAGTGTTTAGCGTAACACAAAAAAGCGGGGTCATTTTGGCGACTTTTCTAGCTTTGCCGACGGAAGAAAGACTCCAGTCTCCATCAACATGGAATGTATTAGTTTATGTACCAGATAACATCGCAACAAAATTTTGTAATTTTCTAATTTTGTATGATCGCTTTAGGTGCAATGAACTAACTCTAGTTGTGAATACTAATAAGGACACAATACCACTATAAGGACACAATACCATTATAAGGACACAATACCATTGAGACTTCAATAACACGATGTCGTCTGTTTCTCTACTTTTAGCAAAATTAGCCGCTCTACATCTAGTGTAATTGATCTTTTACAAATCAACCGGAAATTAATTACAGATAATAAACTTTAAATTTCGAGCATTCGATTCCAAAATCCCCATTTGCAAAATTAGGTCCTCGCGCATATTCAAAAGGGCATGACTGTAATCAGCAAAATATCTTTAACGCAATATTATTATCTAGTGAAACACTTGTGATAAAATAGTGCTAACTTGCTTTTTCAACAAAAGTGTGTCATAACACTTTGCACCAAGTTTGTATTTATTATAACAGTGCAAGAAAAACGCTATTGAGATTTCTGTGTTAGTGACGACACAGATTTGCGTTGAAAAAAGGTTTTGTTTCGTGTATTCTTATTTTTTCCATCAGAATGGAAAAAAATGGCAAAACGACCAACAGAAAAGACTATACGAGCTGTTGGAGTCTCCAAAAATATGTGTTTAATTATTTAAACGAAGTTCGGGAAATTGTGTGTTTCATTTTCGACAAAAACCGTGACCAAATTTCACATGCGAGGAAGCTGTCCAGTTAATTTACAGAAAGGTCAGTGATTCTACCTATGTGTACGTCTGGGATCTTCCTCTATCGCTAAAGCTTGAAAAGTCACCAAATGACCCTGGCTGTTAGTGCGATGTTAAACCCCAGAAGAACAGAACACTAGAAGGGATTGTTAATTAAAAACCTTTTATACAAATAGAGGTGTCAAATCCGACCTTGCAATAATGCCGCAACACAAATGCGCTATCTCTATTGAGTAAATTAAAACAATAGGTCGGTTACAGGTAATTACACGTAATTAAGTGTCATTTAGTACTTAATACAATAAACATCAATAGCGATCATATGCACGTAATCTTATACACATTTTCCAGTTGACATGTCCGTTGTAGTACAGTGAAACCTCTCCAAAGCAACACCCTTTAGGAGGAGCAAAATCATGCCGTTGTTGAGATGTTGTTGCTCTAGAGAGATTAAGTGAATAGGTAAATCGTACAGTGGGGAAAAATCATACCGTTGTTGAAAGGAGATTGTTGTTCAAGAGAGGGTCGCTCTGTAGATGTTTCACTGTAATTGTGGAAAAAATATGATATTGATATCTCAAAGTGGTAATACGCATTCCAAATGTTCAACGTTTACTTTGGACAATTAAACTTGAGGTTACTTTAAAAACCTTATCATTTTTACAACAGTTATGTCCAAAGAGCTGGAAGGATTCAGTTAAATAAATTCAACGTATGATTTACACGTGATAATTAGTGAGTTGAAAAAATAAAACGAATAAACTCAAAGAGCAGAACAAATTATACAGCTAAGCCTCAAATAGTGACCAACTCAACATTACGAACACCTTGTTATTACGACAATTTATTTTCGTGCCGGCTTTCAATAACTCCCATATAATTCAACTTGATAATGAGACCACCTCATTATTACGATTGATTTTTCAAGTCCCGAAGATGGTCTCATTATCGGGATTTTGCTGTAATTATTTTAGTTAACAAACGTCCAAACGTCGCCCACGTTGCAAAATTGTCTAATGAATAGTATCAATTCTCTTTGTACTTATTTTGGAATTTGAATATCTGCATATTATCTCAATAATGACATAGCGTCGGTTTATTTCCACATGTATGTCATTTCATCCTATTTTGAGAAAATCGCATTTAAAGTTTTAAACAGCAATGATTTTAAGCGAGCTACGGGTTTGTGGAATTGGGATTTACCCTATTTAGGATAGATCTACTAGCGGGTAAGTATGATTGTTGTAAAGAGCTCATGGAGACAAAAACAATGGTACTAAAATTTCAATATTGCAATTTCGGGGTTGTAGAAATAAGCAGACAAGTTGTTAGATTGATTATGATGAACATATCGTGTCAATTATTGTGGACCTCTTTGTTTCGCATTAACAGAATTGATAGTCTGGCCCGCTGGGAATATTTTCATTACAATCAAACATTATGCTAGACAAGATACGTTTTGTCACTGTTTGTGAGTGATACTCGGATTTCCGAGACGTAAATTAATGTTACTTTCTACAAAACTTTTCAGAAAATAAAAACAATTTTGAATTTGTCGGCGGTGATATATATATAAACTGTATTTTTCTTCAAAAGTTTTTTTCGGCAAAATACTAGATCATTTTTCCCGTTTTCGGGCAAAAATCATTCATCTATAGAGAAAAAAACAACATTACATTGCGCTTGTAGTTGACACTTTTGGTCTTAGTCTCCGCTTTATTTGGTCATATTTGATAAAGAAATAAAGAACTTACGTGAAGTTGAAGATTTCAAATCGAGCGGTAAATTGATAAACTTTGTATGTCAAATTACCAAAAAAATGACGTCAGAGTCATGTGGTATGGGCACGCCGGAGGCCGGTGATGTAAGATTCACTACGCGCTACGAATCATACTGTGTGTATTTTTTTAGTCATTTTAACTTTTTGTTTTGTTGTTTACTGGATTAGTCAAGGCTAAAACGATCGTGTGACCGAACAAACAATCAGTTTAATAGGTATGAATAATTGATTGCAATTCTGTGATTATATAATGGTATTCTGTCATTATCTGTCACATTGTTGTGTAGATCTAATTAAGGCGGAATTCTTAAGTTTTGTAGACAACTAATCAGATAAGTCTTCAACGCTGACATCGTGATGAATAATATCCCTAGCGTGTCTAGTTAAAAATAAAATATCCGTACCTACCACAGATTATCGGGTTGTTTGTAAAAAACAAAATACAGTAAAACTTCCTTATTACGAGCATTGATATAACGAACACCCGACTTATCTCGAGGAATTTTTAAAGTTCCATCAATTTTTTTATTCATTAGTTGCGTGTAATTTTCAACAAACAAACAAATACTTCATTATTACGAGAATCACGTTTATCTCGATCGATGACCCCTGAAAATTTTTACTGTACATTTGATTGATTCGTGATACTGGAATGTCTCATGCATTATCAAATTAATTAACGTCTACCACGGATCATGACTTTTTGTAAATCAATGTGCTATCATGGTAAATATGATTTTGTCATGTTGTCCCGTGAATCAACCATGTTTGTTTTTCGCATCTACTGAAAGATGGTCTCATTATCGAGGTTTTACTGTATAAAATACTCGTACTGTTGATAAATTAAGTTCGGTCGATTCAAATAACTTAAGAAATCAATACCATTTGTTATTGTCATTATCTCTGTAATAAGATAGTATTATATATTAAAATCACACAAAAATAAATAAGTATTGTAAGCAATGTTTGAAAATCAGGATAAATCTATTGTGCCTTTGTTTGTTAAATAAACATGATATTTAAGAATGTAGTAAAACATGTTCGTCAAGACGAACCCGTACCGGGCACTTTTATCAAATTATTTAACGTTTTTTTAATTACCGCGACAGTGGTCCAGTTGTTAGTGCGCTGGAATTGCAACCCGGCTATCCGGGTTCAAATCCGGGTCAAGGCAGGTCATACCCTTCTATCAAAATTTGACAAAAATATCGATTTTCATCCATATGTGGAGAAGTTGCGGGCTCCTTTTGGAAGGGTAAGACAGTATTGGTTAGAATACAGTCCAGGAAAACTGGTTAGGTGAACCGGCCGCCGTATATAACTGAAACTAAACGGCGTTAAACCCCAGTGACAATGTCACATAAAAAAAACAAACAATAAACGTTTATTAAATATCTTAATTTCCTTAAGTCATCTTTCCTAACAATCCGTACACCGTTAAAATACACAATGTATCAGTTCATCTATCGTAAGATTTTATGATATACATGTATTTGTCGCAAATATCCCATTGTTACAAACAAATTATTTCGTCTATTTTAGGAGTGTTAGTATAATTGGATCGATTAAGGTACGGTTTCAACTGATCAATAGGGTGTATATTTTTAAGTCATCTAGGATTAGAATCAAATTATCATGTACAACACACTGGGTTAAGTTATGTATGCTAAATAATTGGTTCCGGTAATAATTTCAAAGTTGAAATCATTTATAAACAAGAACTTTTATTGACGGAACAACATGTGATTTGACATTGGTTATACTTCTTGTCAATCCGCTAAACTTTTTTAAAAATCTTTTTAAGATACAAGTTAATGGGATTGTATAATTAATTAACTGAAGTGGATTTATTAATTAATTGAACGTTCTGAAAGAGGGTGTAGTTTTAGATTATACAAGAAAAAGGTAAAACCAGACATTACGTAATTATACTGCTATATATGTGTTGTTATTGCTTTTTTGACAAGTATTTGTTAATATTGAGTGTGTTGCTTTCGTTACATTTATGATCATGTCTGTGATTGATTTGTAGAATCAGAACTTTGATTTCAATGCGTCTCCTTTTTTATACTGTAAATGATATATCTATATTACATTTTGGACCAAACCAGCGAAAGATTTCTGCCAATATCGTAAAAAAGGATAATAATAATATAGATATATACATACAGTGCAACCTCTCCAAAGCAACACGTGTTTGGGAGAGGCAAAATTATGTTGTTGAAAGGTTGTTGCTCTAGAAAGGTTAAATTAGTAGTCAAATCGTTCAATGCAACCTCTCCAAAGCGACACCTTTTGGAGAAGCAAAATCATGTCGTTGTTGGCGAGAGGTTGTTGTTCAAGAGAGGGACGCTCTGGAGAGGTTGCATTGTATTTTATTCAGAACAATACGGGCGTTCATATCTATCAAACACAAATATTTTAATGTATGTGCATAGTTCCGTTCCAATCAAGCTTTGTAACTATTTGTAAATTTTACGTGAACCAACGTACGGAGTATATAGAATAAGAATATTATCAGAAATAAAAAAAAATGTTATTGTGCAATATATATTTTCCATTGCTATAAATAGTCTTGTTTCTTGTCTGGGGTCATGAATATCTTTGTAATATAATACCATAATACTGAAATATTTGTATCTTTTATTCTAATCATAGTTGTCTATTGTTACAAGCTATTTACAAATTATTTCACCGTGTATAACCCATCCCTAGATAGTGACTTCTGTGTTTAACATCTGGATATACAGTAAAACCTATATGTTAAGACGACCTTCAGGACCCGAAAGAACCGGTCGTAATAATGATCATTGTTAAGTTGAATTATTGTGGAGTTATTTAAAGCCGGTTAAAAAAATAAGCGGACGTTATAAGTGGTCGTACTTTGGAGGTGGTCGCTATCTAAGGTTTTGTTATAAATAATTAAATCAAGTTATTTCAACACATAGTGATTTGGTTGTAGAATTTTACCTACACACGGTGAGGATCTCTCTATTTCATAATTTGGTTTTTGAAATGCTTCAAATGTGAAATTTCTTTTCGTGCAATTAAACATATTTTTTTATTTTTTGAATAAATACAATAGCCTGACAATGCTTTAATGTTATTTCATAGTTAGAAAAAGGGGTAAAAGGTGTGCATTAGCAGTATATCAATAGAGTGCACATTTATGATTACCTTTAATTGTCCGGACGTACTAGTTATTGATTTTTTTATTGTTTTAGGTTCATTACGTTAAAGAATATCCTGACATACAAAGTTTACAAAATACTTTGAAATGATTGTTGCCTTTGTTCATCAATAAGATTTCAGGTCATTGATATTGAAAAGTGTATTCATATGTATTTATATTTAAAAGGGGAGAATTGTTGTGTATTTTTCCCTCAACATATTGTTACTAGGCACGCTGATAAGCCACTCTTTCTTTGTGCTTGCTGTTGTACAGTGGAAACCCTCTAAACCGGTATCTCTATAAACCAGTTCCTCTATAAACCAGCTTCCTCTCTAAATCTACCAAATGTTCTGGTCCTGATTTCATTACTATATAATACAAAAATCCCCTCTAAACTGGCATTCCCTCTAAACTGGCCAGATGATCTGGTCCCGGGCTCGACCGGTTTAGAGAGGTTCCACTGTATCATAACTGTTTAATCCTTAACGATTAAATTGCCACCAATGCAGAAAGTTGTTCTATATTACACGAACACAAATACAACAATTATAGCTGTTCAAAATATGCAAATTACGCGCGATATATCGATAGTGAGACTACTTTCTGAACCCGAAAAATCGATTTTAATAATGAGGTACTTTCATTATGAAGTTGTTGTTAAAGGGGAGTAATTGGAAGCCGGTCCCAAAATATGTGGTCGTTATAACAAGGTGGTCGAAATATCGAAGTGGTCACTTTTTGAAGTTTTATTGTACTAACCAAATATCCACTTGTTTTAAATCTCTCTCTATAGTGTGTTTATTAAAGTTCATCTATACGATTATATGGTCAAACCTATGAGCAAAAGCCACCCTTGGGAAAAACAAAATGTGGCCTTTATTGACAGATGGCGTTTATTCAGAGGTTAGTTTGTTCCAAATAGTAACAGTTTTTCAAAGAATGGCGTATATTTACAGTGTGGTCTTTGTTCGTTGGTGCCTGCAAGCACAGGTTCGACTGTGGTTAAGTTTTTTTTAATCTGAAAATTGGTGGAACTTGCTATGGGCCAATTATCCACTTATTTTATTTTAAATTAGAACCAATACAAACTGGGATTTTATTTACATTTAGATTTTAACTTATTATTCAGTACAAGCTTTGTAGGAGCACATTGACAACAGATCACATTAGTTACATGCTAGTTAAGAATATGATCACATTCACAATAAGTAAAATAAAAAAATTATAGAGATATATTACACACGTGTTTGATTTCCGCTACATGTTGTCGGGTTATTTCTACAAACCCTACCATTTTGAGAAAATCGCGTTTGAAGTTTTGAACTGCAATAACTTTAAGCGAGTTACGAGTTAGTGAAAATAGGATTAACCCTATTTAGGATAGATCTACAAACAGGTAATAATAAGTATAATCATTGTAAAGAGCTCACCGAGACGAAAAAAATGATACCAAAATCTCAATACTGCCAAAACTTGAGTTTCGTGGTTGTAAAATAACCCGACGGTGTGTGATCGCATCTGTACCCACCCGCAACAAACGTGGTCTGTTATGAATGTTTGTCATACAATGCTTTACTGTATAAACAGAATGTTGATAAAATCAAACGTGTGTTTGCGGCCACCTCTAAATAAAGACCATCCTGTGCATAAAGGCCATTCTTTGAAAAACATCTTTGATTATAAAGAACAGACCAAATAAATGTCACCTGTCAAGAAAAACTACCTTTTGTCTTTCCAAAGGATAACCTTTGTTCTCAGGTTTGACTGTACTTTGATATCATTTCAAGATCGTTCAGAATGCTTGAACAGTGCATGTAGATTTGAATTCTGACAACATAAATTGATGGTTCGTTACTTTTATATTTTCAGGCATTTGTACGAAATGGGGCCAACGGTCTTATCCCTGGAAAGAATGTGTTGTTTTAAAAAACTGAAAGGATGTGTTTTTCTTACCACGATCGTATTGTTCACAATATGGTTTGTGATGTTGACGTTTTCCAGTAACGAGAATTCATTAATTGGACGTAATCAGAACAAGGAAATAACGAAACAACAATTAAGTTATCCAAGATGGGAAAAGAACAATAAGTCAGTGAACTTATCAGAAGGGAAACCATTGGTTAAGAATGTTTCCGTAGGACAAAATGCCTCGAACTCAACCCTACAACGCAATGGCACCAACAGCGAACCAAACAAAAATAGAGTTAAACAAAATGCTACATTTTTAGAAAGCATTCAACCATCTAAGATACCTTTGAACAGGTCAGCATTTGGGGAAAAATATACATTAAACGAAACAAGATCCAACATATATGATTTTCCATATATCATTAATGGTTCAGGCGTGTGTCAGAAAATTAAAAATCCATTTCTAGTGATCATGATTTTGTCTGTTCACACACATATAGACACAAGAACTGCCATTCGTAACACGTGGGGCAGAGCATCCAATCCAGGAGTATGGCCAAGACACGGTCCACTTAAGCAAAAAGTTAGTCTTGTATTTTTGTTCGGTAGTACTAAAAACCATTTAGCCAATAAAATAGTTGCCGAAGAAAGTAAAATGTACGGAGATATCGTGCAGGCTGATTTCGTGGATTCTTATTTCAATCTTACGTACAAGACTGTCATGGGGTTGCGCTGGGTTGCTGAACACTGTCCAGGGGCCAAATATATTCTTAAAGCGGACGAAGACGTTTTTGTACACGTGTTAAATTTAATTATGTTTTTACTAAAACAAAAACCAAATCAACGCGTGGTTTATGGTCACACACTTTATAATTCTGACGTATTTCGTGAAGGTCGGTGGGGCGTTTCAATGCGCGCCTATCCACTTCCGGTGTATCCAACCTACACGTGCGGAAATACTTACGTCATATCCGGTGCCTTAGCAGCGGATATGTATTACACTGCCGGATTGTTACCATATCTTAACATCGAAGACGTGTTTGTTACTGGCGTGTTGAGAATATTCGTCAAAGCTGACGTCATGGATGTCATTGGATTTACGCACTGGTTTGAGAAAAAGCCTCTGCCATGTGAGTTTATTAATCAAATCCGAATTTCCGCTACTAAAGTGGTGGACTATATGCAGTACGGATTATTTGAGGCACTGAAATCACAAAAAGTGCAAAATTGTTACAAGGTCGTGAGAGTGATTCATGTGAACGCCCAAAGACCGGAGAGGAGAATGATAGAACAACAGTTAATGAGAGATGATCATATTTACTATAATGAAACCAGTGGTCTATATTATATACTTTGATTAAGGCGTGAAGCCCAGTTCATATCAGTCTTGCGACGACCGTACACCAGTCTGCGGCCAAATTCGATCTTGACCGTACGGCACCTTCAAGACTTCCGTGCAAAATCGCAAAACTGCTGTGCTGTCGCAAAATAGTAACCGAACACTAGCATTGTTATAACGTATTTCTCAAATAATAAAATACAATATATATCATTAGAATTTGTTTTTTTTTGTCTCGGATTTTCTAAAACCTATTTTTATGTTTTTGTGCTTTCATTGCAGAATTGTCCTGCAAGCAATGTAATAATTTGCTTTCATTTATGTTCAGAATGCTGAAAAATCCACATTTTGTGATAGTTTTATATACAGTAAAACCCCAATATTGTGAACAGCTTCGGGATGGAAAAAAATGGTCGTAATAAGGAGGTGGTCTCATTATCAAGTTGAATTATAGGGGTGTTATTGAAAGCCGGTCCGAAAAATAAATAGTCGTCATAACAAGGTGGTCGTTATATTGATGCGGTCGCAATGTGAGGTTTTACTGTATTCCAAATGTGGGATCGAAAATATACAAAATAAGACACATCCCTTTAAAGTACAATCAGAAATCGTTACAGCATCGAAATACTTTGGCTGATAATAAATAACTGACATAAAATTAGGGTCATTCAATCTACTATATGTTCGACTATTATTATTTTCTGCACGAAGAGCTCTGCTTTCAATAAAATAATAAATCTTTCTCATATTTAAAGCAGCGGTAAGGAATCCCACAAAATTGAACAAAGGGAAGAGGATAGTTTTTTAACTTGTTGCATTTTAATTTAGACATTGGTCTAAATTTATATAACGACGAAGCATCGAATGACTTAAATTATCAATTAAGTTATTCATATCTTATCGAAAAATATCTGTACTGCATCTGGACGGGGAGGGGGGGGGGTAAAACCTCAATAATGAAACCACCCTCTGGACCCGAAAAATTGGTCGTAAAAATGATGTGGTTTCATTAATAGGTTGAATTACGGGGAGTTATTGAAGCCGGTCCGAAAATAGGTGGTCTTTATTACAATTACTTGGAAGGTCTTCAGCAAAGCTGCGGGGAGGGACGGGATTGTAAACCAAATTGATGAATTCAAGTAAGTTGAATAAATTGTATTTATTGTTTCTGTTTAATATTCCAAAGCGGTCTCCGAGGTCGAACAGTTGTGGTCTTTAACTAGCAGTTATTATCCATCCACACACCGCTTTGATTTCTAATCCCACCCAGGACCATACAAAATTCACATGCAAGGAACCTGTCAAACTTTCTTGTGGAAAGTTGGTGGTTCTGCCCTGATGTATACCAGGGGTCTTCCTCCACGCTTAGAGCTGGAAAAGCCGAATAATGATCCCGTTAAACCCCAGCGAAAAAAAATCAGACTAAAATATCCATGAAAAATAAAGTACTGGTTAGAATGGTAAATAACTACACCACGGCTTTTCTGGAGAAGCCCACTAATTAAATTGCGAAAACAAAGTTTTAATTATCGTGTATTTGCGCCCGAAATCAATCGATTCAACCGACTTGGCAGCATCCTTGATGTAGCTTGCTGTAAAGTTACAAATTCAGGCGTAGTTTAAAATGAGAACAGATGAAAAGCACAGCACAGTACGCACATAGACGTACAGTGAAACCTTATAAATAATACGACCACCTCATTATAACCACCACTTGTTACCACACCGGTTTTTCAATATTTTCTCTATAATTCAACTTGATACTAAGACCACCTCATTATAACCACCACTTGTTACCACACCGGTTTTTCAATATTTTCTCTATAATTCAACTTGATACTAAGACCACCTCATTATAACCACCACTTGTTACCACACCGGTTTTTCAATATTTTCTCTATAATTCAACTTGATACTAAGACCACCTCATTATAACAACCACTTGTTACCACACCGGTTTTTCAATAATTTCTCTATAATTCAACTTGGTACTAAGACCACCTCATTATAACCACCACTTGTTACCACACCGGTTTTTCAATAATTTCTCTATAATTCAACTTGATACTAAGACCACCTCATTATAACCACCACTTGTTACCACACCGGTTTTTCAATAATTTCTCTATAATTCAACTTGATACTAAGACCACCTCATTATAACCACCACTTGTTACCACACCGGTTTTTCAATAATTTCTCTATAATTCAACTTGGTACTAAGACCACCTCATTATAACCACCACTTGTTACCACACCGGTTTTTCAATAATTTCTCTATAATTCAACTTGGTACTAAGACCACCTCATTATAACCACCACTTGTTACCACACCGGTTTTTCAATAATTTCTCTATAATTCAACTTGGTACTAAGACCACCTCACTTATTATGACCAATTTCCTTGGTTCCAATGGTGGTCTTATAATTGAGTTTTTACTGTACAGTGCAACCTTTCCAGAGCGGCCCTTTGTTGAGCAACAACCTCCCTTCAACAACAACATGATTTTCCCACCGTACAGTTTAACTATTAATTTAACCTCTCTAGAGCAACAACATCTCAACAACAAGACAACAACATAATTTTACTTCTCCCAAAGGGTGCTGCTTTGGAGTGGTTGTACTGTAATTGATGCAACACAGGCCTTTTCATTGTAAAAATTACATATTGCATTCAGTTAAAAAGAAATTTCGATAATTACGTTGCTAAAAATCAAAACGTTATCGTTTTAATCAAGGTTTCCGCGAGGAATCCGGTTACAGTTTGCAGTCTCGTAAAACACAATAATAAGGAAATATTAATCGCTTCCAAATGTTAGCGCAATCTTTATGAGTGATTAAATTGTCACATAATATAATATCTAATTATCGTATTACAATAATTTTGAAGTAGTTTGACAAATTACAGCAATGAATTATTAAGCGAAAATCAAAATTGCTATAAATCTGTTTACGACATCAAACAGTAAACCCATGATTTTTTTTTACTTTTTCTTGGAAATGAAAACTTTGAAAATTTTGAATGTTATGGAGCTCCTAAAGTGACATTCTATATATTTTTATTTTACGAAATAGCATTTCGTAATTACGAATTATTATTTCGTATCTACGACTGAGATCATTTCGTTTTTACGAATCGATATTTCGTATTTAATAAATAATAATTCGTAAATACGGAATGTTATAAGTTCGTAAATTTGAAATATTTCGTAATTTCGTTATAAAAATTCGTAAGAACGAAATGAAAATTATTTGAATTCTTTTTAAAAATGCTACAGTTAAAATAATGTTCTGGTTCAGACTTCATTAATTTGTAATTAAAAAAATCCCCTCTAAACTGCCATTCCCTACATACCGGCCAAATGATCTGGTCCCGGGCTCGGCCAGTTTAGAGGGGTTCCACAGTAGTTTGTTTATATGAACACACAATGCAGACCACAATGAAGGGACTGAACTCGTGTATCATCTGTTATCCAGATACAATATGTGTTATTCCCCTTGTTTCATTACGCACAATGAAAACAACAAACACACGCTCTAAAACGGAACATTTTATGTATTTTACGACCCTCTTTTGTAGTACACTTTACGTAATTCGTAAAAAATGATAATTTAATGTTAATCTGATTAAATATAATACAAGTTTTTGAAATTATCATCATTTTAAAAATGAACGAAAACGCGTGAAGTGTATTTATTTTTTCACTGGGTTTAATAGAGCTTTTTTTAAACTATTTTTCAGTTATATATGGCAGCCGGTTCACCTAACCGGTTATCCTGGACTGAATACTAACCGGTACTAACTTCCCCTTCCGCAAGGAGCCAGCAACTCCACATGTGGAGGAGAATAGACATTTTTGTCAAATTTCAAAGACGGGTATAACCTGCCGCAATCAGGATTTGAACCCGAATCTTCACTGGACCACGGTTGCGGCTATTTATTTACATACAACAATAAATACTACAATATAAAAGCAACTAATATTTGTTGTGATATATGTAATAACATACACATAAAGACACTTTTTGCATTTGTTCATGTATAAAAAACTTCCGAAAACTGGAAAATTCCCAAAACCAGAAACTTCCAAAAACCGAACTTTTATACTGGTCCCATGTTGTTCGGTATTTAGATGTTACACTGTACAGTGGAAACCCGCTAAACCGGTTACTCTATAAACCGGTGTCCTCTCTAAATCAGTCAAATACTCTGGTCCCGACTTCATTACTATATAATTTAAAAAAAATCCCCTCTAAACTGGCATCCTCTCTCAACCGGCCAAATGACCTGGTTCCGAGCTCGGCCGTTTTAGATAGGTTCCACGTTATCTCTATAACAATAGAGCGCTTAAGCCTTGGGTAGTTTTGTGAATAGATTAAATCAGAACTTTCATTTGGTATGCATAACAATACAATAATGCATACTTGAACATTACCAACTGAAAGAATCATTTGAATATTGTTATGAACAATTGAAAATGCACCGACGTTTTTAACCCAAGGCCGGGCATTAATTAATCAATCCGATAAATTGCAAGCATCTGACGCATTAATTTTAGTAAAATCAATTTTTGATTTAAAGTTTTTTTCAAAATGTCAAGCTTAATATAACGTTTGAACGAACGTCGTAATTTTAATTCAATGAATATTTATTGAAAATTATGAACAAACACTGTCTAAGTAAAGAAGGCTGCTTTTAAAAAATTGTTGGTTTGCACTATGTAACCGACTTATTCTAAAGTCAGAAGTTTTTTTCACATTGTACGGGTTCTTCATTCATGTTTTTGTTCGTTTTCACTGCAAGCATATAACGTTACCCAAACAAAATGCCTTCCTACCGACCCGCAGTTAAAAGTTTGGGTCTTGTAAATGCTGACTGACATTTTATAATGTTGGCCTAATTGGGAAAATATGTCAATAGAAGTTTGAATCGTACTAAATTCATGAGGAAGTTGGAAGTGCAATTTAATTAAATGCTAATAAGGCGTGATGTAGAATTACGTATTAATAATTACGCTTATTGTTCCTGGAAATTAACAATGGAAATTTTAGATAAAACAATTGGTTCTTAAGTGTCACACTTCTGGAGGAAATTTTTTCTCAAAATGTTTGATAGGTCAGCATGATCATGCAAAAATAAAAAAAATCGCTATTCTGAGTCAGATTTAAGACAAAATTTAGAATCACAAACGTATCTTGTTGGCGCTGTTTAAGATCATATTGATAACAGATTATATTGAAAAATTTCAACACCTGCAACAAATGTGGTCACATATGTAGTGGAAATCAAGCAATTAATTATGTAACAAATTTTGCGATGAATGTGATCGATGCCATTTTTTTTATTTTACTTGTTGAAAATGTTACCTGTTAGGAATGTCATTGTCAAGTTGACATGAAATTAGCCACAAGGACCAGAAAAAGGGTAACTATGTTTTTTTTATCTGTCTTAAAATTCTTATATTTGTATTTTCTGTTAACAAAAGGGTTGATATCTTCATCGGCTGGTACACACAATGATGTTACAGTACAACCTCTCCAGAGTGACCCTCTCTTGAGCAACAACATTCCTTCAACAACGGCATGATATTTTCCCAATGAGCGATTTAACTATTTATTTAACATCTCTAGAGCAACAAACTCTCAACAACACCATAATTTTACTTCTTCCAAAGGGTGTTGCCTTGGAGACGTTGCACTGTATCTTTTTTAGTCACATTTTTTTGTATCGCAAATTTCAAGTAGTATTAACAAGGGTTTATTTCCCTCTTATGTACATAGATCTGACGGCGGTAAATGTTTGTTGATGTCACGTGTGACATCTTTGCATGTAAAGCAACAAACAATTATCTAATCTCGCACCTGCATTTGTGCTTTTTATCGTCCCATCAAGATTTATGTATCTTTTTTTATTTTTTAAGTGGATGTATTGTACAAATATACAGGACAAAGACATGAATTCGAGGAGCTTTGAAGTATTTATCCAAACATCACGTTCATGAAAGATGCACGTTAGATAACATTAAAATAGGACGTAGTAAAAATGTCAGTGACTTCATACAATCGACCTTGACATTTGCTCAAGGACGTTGATTTCCGTTTGTTCTTGTAGACATTTTGAAAGCAGAAATCTTTCTCGAGAAGATAAAAACACTTCGTTTGAGAATGGATGCATAAATTGCATTGCGGTGCTTCTTGTAAAGGTTTTATCGCTATTTGTGTTATAATGAGATGGTCTCTGAGTAAAGTATCACTGTATCCTAATATTTTTTGTTATGTATTTATAACTAAAAACTTTGTAATTCAGAATTGTTCTATTCCGAAACCTCTTTAATCTGAACATTTTTGTCAGTCCGAACAAGTCCAGATTAGAAAGGTTCTTCGGTATATATCGACAGAAAAGGGGTCGCTTATTGACATTTTTTTTTATTTTAAACTGAAGTTTTGGGCTTTGAGTTATGTGTTATAATTCATTATGATCACACTTTTAGAATTACTAGTCCGGTACTCCAACCTGTGCATGAAATAAGAATTATAGTCCTTTCTGTTTACAATTATCATTTCACCCTTTGCCTCGTAAGCATTATTTCATTAACATTAAGTTCAAAGCTAATATAGAAAACATCAATTTATTTCAGAAAATTGGGTTATTTATATGATATATGAGTTTTTGGTCGGTGTGGCTGTTTTAGGCCTAAAACACCATTATACACCATCCCTTCATCGTGCTAGCCCCATGTGTGTATAACCATGCAAAGTTGCAGTACTAATTTAAGAAAAAAAACTTAATATCTTCATAACAATTTTTAGAATACAGTGCAACCCCTCCAAAGCAACTCCCCGTGAGAGAAGCAAAATTTTGTTGTTGAGAGGTTAAACTTATAGTGAAATCGCTCAATGGAAAAAAAATCTCTGCTATCGTTGAAGGGAAGTTGTTGCTTAAGAAAGGGCCGCTCTGGTGAGGTTGCCCTGTACATATAGGTACTGGCTTCTATATCATTAATCAAGTTTATTTTTATTCCATTAGTTGTTTATTTCTTTCCCAATCCTTTTTTTAGATTAGGGGTCATTTTCATTCAAAATACACCTTGGTATTCCATATCCAAAAAGATTTAACTTCAAATGTATCAGTTGGATGATAAAATTTCACAAAAGTGTTGATACTTTAAGTTAACAACAAAACATGTTTACCACAAACCGAATTTCTACATATTCTGCGGGAGTCAATACAAAACAGTATATTGTTTAGCTGTCCGTGGGGTAATTAATTACCAATTAATTGACATTTGAAACCATTTACGTTTGATAAACTTGTTTATACATTTTTGTACAGTTTACGTTAAAGTCGCGTTCACTGTGTACGCTTAAAATCATGGACCAAGTATACGTAAATGTATAATTATATATAATTTATTATAAACAATTTAACTACAGTTACTGTTTCGAATATTGAATGTTATCAATTTCTAACAAACAAAATATTTTGAAAATTAGTTAATGTGTTTAGAATACATGTATTACAATAATGTCAACAAGGATCGTGGTCGCTGTAACGGCTTTGGGGGCTATTAGTTCATCACAGAGTCGAGTTTCTCAAGATGACATGGTCCAGTGATTAGTGCGCTGGACTTGTAACCCGGTGATCCGGGTTCAAATCCCGGTCGCGGCACGTCATACCCTTTATGAAAATTTGACAAAAATATTGATTTTCTTCCATATGTGGAGAAGTTGCTCCTTGTGGAAGGGTAAGTTAGTACTGGTTAGTATACAGGCCAGGAAAACTGGTTAGAAGGACTGGTCGCCGTATATAACTGAAAAATTGTTGAAAAACGGCATTAAACCCCAGTGACAATAAGTCAGACAAAACCATAAGATGACAAGTTCAGTGTTTTAGACAAAACGTTCCGTGTAAACAGACTTTATACATCTCCGTGGATAAAGGCGGACACGTTTACGGTTCTCGTTCCAGCTTCAACTCTGAATTTATTGATGAAATTTATTTTGATCTGACAAACTGGAAACCGTCTAATTTTTTGTTTTGCTTTTGAGACCATAAATAATCTCTGAGATCTACCAGGTTAAGGTCGCAGACTTGGCGGCAACATGATTAAAATGAGCATTCTTCATCAAGAAATGTTTTGCCCATTTATTTCTTTATGTACTTTTTTTCTTACGATGTGGAGAGTCATGAGAGCATAAGGTTAGTAATATCTTGAATAAATCCGTACTTTTGTATTATACTACAGTGGAACCCCTCTAAACCGGTCGAGCCCGTAGTAATGAAGTCGGGACCAGAACATTTGGCCGATTTAGAGGGGAACCGGTTTTTAGAGGAACCAGTTTAGAGGGTTTCCACTGTATTAGTTGCCACTTTTGGTTTGATGATAATGTTTTGACTTTAGTAATTTAGATATGTACCTTTGTACATTAGACTTATCACGTGTATATACGTTATAGTTTAGTGGGGGCTTTCAGCTTGGGAAGTTCTGAAAAAATTGGCCGCAGTGTATCTATTCATGTACAGTAAAACCTCACATAGCGACCACCTCAATATAAAGACTGCCTTGTTATAACGACTACTTATATTAGTACCGGCTTTCAATGACTCCCCTATAATTCAACTTGATAACGAGACCACCTCTTTATTGCGACCGATTTTTCGGGTTCCCAAGGTGGTCTCATTATCGAGGTTCTACTGTATATGTCGGTAAGGACAGTTATAATTACTATTTCTTCATCAATTTAGATAAAAGATCTGGAAGATATCCACAATTATAACGATGACCTATAGATCCGCTTTTTGACGCTGAAAAAAACATGTCACAAATACACTTAGTACAGTCAGGGTAAATATTTGTTCTCGGAGGTCATTTTATAATGTTTGTTAAAAAGATTATAACGCTGCATTGTATTCACTAATCATACAAATAATGGTATGTTTATTTTTCATATTGTACGTACAATGTTAGCAGTGGATGGCATGAATGACGTATCATATCATGGCTAATTGGCCACTGACCTGATGTTGTATGGTTTAAAACATCAAAACACCGAAATCAACAAATTGTTGTTAACTCTTCACAAATATGGAAAGCCGTTGTGCATACATAGTACACAGACGTACACGCAGGTACACTAAAGAAAATTTTATCAACCACTCGCATTTGCAAACCGGGCCTGACCGATTAGGTCAGAGTCTAGGATTAGACCACATCGCAAGTCACAAAAAAAAACAAGAAAACAGTAAATGCCAAAACTACAAGAACTATTTCTCACTATGAGTTTGAGTTTAATAACATAGACTTGTGGAATTTAACGATTCGTACAACCTGATTGATTCAAAAACGGTAAAAAATCGCACATTCTTAATTAACTCCCACATATATGTTTACGAATGCCACAAGACAATTTTATCGAACGTTGACCTCATTTAAACAGAATGGCATGCAAATAAAAAGTCCCCATTCGTTTATTTTGAGATATTTATTTGATTTGTTATAACACTGATACACAAATAACACTAGTTTAATGTTTGCTAACATAGTATTTGTACATCGGTCATTCAACCCAAAATAGTGTACAGTAAAACCTCGATAATAAGACCAACATAATTGTCAAAGATATAACCCACAGAATGTATTTTTTTATAACGACGTCAAAACATTTAGTACATCCTGATTAGATGTATCTGTCTAATTTGGCATATCAAGGTCGTTTCATTCTTTGTAACAACATATCGGCTTCAAATTGTTTCAAATCTATAAACAATTCGCCCATTACGGTACAAATATTTATGATTTTTTGGCTATATTTAGGGTCATTACCTTGTTTGTCAAAAATGTCCCGGCATTCCAATATTGACCCCTTTGTTTTTAAAAACTGCCGGAGTTTAGAGGATAATGTCTCATTATCATAATTAATCCCTGTTTTAGCATCAAATGATTGACAGGTCATAATGAAATATTCTATATATAGTAACATAATGCGTGTGTAATCAATTATTGCACTAATAAGGGTTAATTGATTCGACCTTGTAGCTGATAGTGATACAAAAACAGAAATAAAATTTTACATAATATTATGATAAATAAACATGTATTGAATATACACAAAATAAACAATGTGTTCAATTTACAAACTACATCATCGGCAACTTTGTAGCACAATAATCTAGTTTTTTATTACAAAACATTTGTAAACTAGTAAAATTATTAAAAACACAGACCGTAAAAACAAATTTGATGACGATCTAATATTTCATAAATTGTTTCAAGTTAAACAACACTGGGTAGGTACAATAGTAGCAATTTAAAATGCAAGTTCTGTTATTGTATACGTATGAAGAAATGCAATATTGTGCGCGTCCGAGGCGACATTTGCATGTCTCACGTCGTGTTGTTGTTGTTTGTTTTGGTCCGGGTGGGATTCAAACTCACAGCGGTGAGGGGCTAGTGAGAACTAGTCAGAATTATAACCACTCAAACACTGCCTCCTTCTAGACTACCACCCAAAGTGCCTTTGTGGTTTCCACTAAAATGTAAGGTGCGTGTTTCACAAACATGGTGGTCCGAGTTTAACCACAGGATCTAACATACCCCAGAGCAAAGTCTAAATTAAAATAAAAATAATACATCTCTCTGTTTATACTAAACGATGCATAAAATTCAAAGTCGGCAGAAATTGATTATTAACACAAATTAGTCATTAACTTGTTTAAAAGTTAATCAAGTTTGTCAAACAAATTGTTCTACATCGCGGATTCCTGTGGTTTTCTTTGTCTTTTAAATCACCCATGGCTGAGTGCAACTCCCTATTTGTCTGTATTAGACTTACTTCAAACAATAGGATGTGTTTTTGGTCTGTGATTTATCAGACAATAAATCTAGGTTCTAAAAAAGATAAGTTTTATGTAAAAAGTATCAGAAGTGCGCAAAAATGTACCCAGACAATAGATACATGTTTATCATTCTTAGATCGCTACCTCTAAAAACACCGAAAATCCCCCAAAATTCTGTGGGTGGCTTCATTTCAATAACTTTGACAGTTATTTTGTAAGTAGAGTAAGTATAGAAAATAATTTAATTAATAAAACAGTTCAACGATTTAAAATAAGCTCTAGCACTTAATTATGAATGAAAATACTGGCATGCTTTTTTTCATTGGAGTTTAATATTGCACCAAACAGCAAGAGACATTTGGCGAATCTCCAGCTTTAAAGGTGGAAGAAGACCCCGGGCTTTTACCTGGGTAGAACCACTGACCTTCTGTAAGCTAGCTTGCCAGCTTTCTCACATGTGAACTTTGGTCCCTGGTGGAATTCGAACTCACAGCGGTGAAAAGGTTAGTATATAGTAAAACCACACATTGCGTCCACCTCAATATTACGACCATCTTTTTATTTTTTGGACCGTCTTTTAATAACTCCCATGTAATTCAATTTAATAATCAGACCACCTCATTAATACAACCGATATTTCTGGTCTCGAAGGTTTTGCCATTATTGAGGTTGTACTGTATTTACAAGACTGGCGTCTTATTTCCTGGACTACGTATAGACCGCGGTTGAATGCCACCTATAGTGGGATTCGAACGCAACACACTGACCCTGAGGTTCTTTTACAACCATATCACCGAAATAACGGCTACAATTATAATTTTGGGTTGCGATAACATATCCAGATGGTTGATGAACAAATAATTAAATATTTCCGAACATTGTTTAAAGTGACAAAAAATATAATATAATAAAATCAGAAAAATTAAAAAAACTGGCAATTATTATTTACGAGTATGTGTTAACGTCAAGATCCTCTAACTGTACAAAAGAAATTTGGTCCATAGTTTTATAATTTATTTTATTTTTGATTGTCATAAAGAAATTTTAAACACAATGAAAAATATGTGCCACCGTAACGCATCCATTATTTTTACAATACCTACATAAGCCAATTATAACATTTCTTTGTTTAATTACAACGATTAAATCAAAAAATCTTTCAAAAATTTCCCCATATAAGTTTATTTTTACCCCACAGTACATTTGTTATCGTTATAGGTTCATTGTGCTGAATTTTTGACAAAAGCGGCGTACTCAAAACCAGCCCATTGATCTCCACGAAGGTATAAATACCGCGTTTATACGAGCAGTTTAAACAGACGACAATTAGCCGTGGTACAGCGCTCATCATATCACGAGAAAATAAAACGCCTCGGTGAATGAAAATCAATTTGTGTTAAGCGCTTGTTTCACTTTGAAATGAACAGTATTTGAATAAATTGATTAATTTATCTAAAACTGCATTAGTTTGCGCTGAGAACTGGAAATATTATAATAAGTTTCATTTTAAAAGTGATATCAATAAATTGACTTTATACATTACCTCGTGGATTGCGTGAACTTCGGACAGTATTGTAACAAAAGCGAGTAGATTTATTTTAAATTTCTGAACGAACTGTTTGTCAGGATTTTGAATAGAAATTCGTACGTAACCTTGATGGACAAACTTATTAAACTATCTCGTTCTAACAGTGAAGTATGTTCAGTGAAGTAGCCGTGTTATCTAAGTTTTATTAGACAGATATTTCATAAGTGCTTGAAACACTTTATCTGGAAGAATTGAACTGATAACAGATTTACTGATTTTCATATTTATTCAATCATCGACCTAAATTTTACGGTCATCTGTAAGGTGGATTTTCTAACAATATTTTGGAGTGTTTGGACAAGGATCCCCAGCGGTTAAACATGGCGACCCAAATGTTATCTAGAATGTCACAAATAGGACCAGATAAAGCACGTACAACACAATCTACTTCAGATGGAGCATCAGGCTTGTCGAGAAAACATTCGAGCGAGCCTATGTTTATTCCACCGAACGAATTCAGAATGAAATTGCTGAAAAGAATCCTGTCTGTTGACGGGACTATCGACAACAAAGCGTTACATAAACTTCAAAAATCATCGAGCGAACGGACATTACAAGCCAATATTTTATTTCAAAACGGAGATGTCGGAACAGTAATTTCTTTTGACAGACAAGCCGAAGAGGAAAAAGAAAATGAAGACAAATCGGAAACAGAACTTCCGACAATTCCTGTTGAGGACACTAAAAAACGCGAGAGACCAGCTTCGAATGGAGAGAAACGTGAACGACCGCTGAAACTACCACCAATAATGATGCCACCAATTTATTCTTTAACCCCACGACCTCTCATCGTGCGAGACTTTTCTGGTGAACTTGACCTTCCGGCCCCGCTGGCCCCGGAAGACTGGGAAGATCTTGAAGACTGTCGATATCTTCGACCTGCCAAAAGACAATTTAAAACGTCCAAGGATTCAAAAAGCTTTCTTTTGCTTAACCAAGCTAGTGGATAGATCAACATGTTTTGATAGGGACTTGATGTACACCTATACCACATAAGTATTAAATACTTTATCCGCAGCAACTGATGAAGTCAAAAGTCGCTAATTCAGGGCGTCGGAAGATTTATGAGAACGAAAGAGAGCAATGTGCTCTCAGAACTAAACGCATTGTGAGTTTCGGAACTAATCGAAATGTTCAGAAACTATTGTGAACGTACAAGAAGTGTTATGGCTGTGACTACAGCAAACATTTGTGTCAAATTGTGATAAAAAGAGGCATTGTTTACAATGTCAATCATTTATCAAATGGTGCTTTTTTGTTTTAATGCACATTACGTCGTAAAAAACGCTCAAGTGCAATTACATTAAAAGTACAGTCAAACCTGTGAACAAAGGCCATCCTTGGGAAAGACAAATTATTACCTTTATTTACAGGGTGGTCTTTATTAGGAGGTGGCCGCAAACACAGGTTTGACTGTCTATCGAATTCCTTTATAAACCATTTTATTGTCGACTGTTTTTCTTTATAAAAAAATATCGATAAAAAAATTTTGTTGGCTTGTTATAAAGTTTGATTTTTTTTTGTTTTCTGTTTTTTCCGCATTGAAGTGTTTTAGTCATTTATGTATTAATCTGTCTCATTTCGTTTCGTAGATTGAACGAAATCAAAGCTTTCTTTTACATATTCAACGTTGTTTGTTGTTGAAATCATTATTTATAACAGTCGAACATTTAGAGTATGTAATAAAATATTCCAAATGTGCGTAAACAGTATTATTGTATATAGAGTGTTTAAGTATGCAAGATTAATATTTGTTAGTGCGTTTGTTATGAAGCTGTTTAGTTATAAAATAATTGGATTTGTATACACAATTTTTTCACTAGATTCGTTTAGTACCAATATACATGTATAGGTGGTATCTAATCCACGTTCATTTTTTCTGATGAAGCAATTACTGAATTGATAACCGTAGTTCATGTTTTATCACATGTTTTATCACATGTTTTATCACATGTTTTATTACATGTTTTATTACATGTTTTATCATATGTTTTATCACATGTTTTATCATATGTTTTATCACATGTTTTATCACATGTTTTATCACATGTTTTATCACATGTTTTATCACATGTTTTATCATATGTTTTATCACATGTTTTATCACATGTTTTATCATATGTATTTATCTTCATGTCATTATTTATTTTTGTATGAAAATCGTTGATTACATTAAAATTGTTATTCTAGTTCTCCGACTCTGTTCTAACCTCGACAATATTAGCTACGTGTACAGAGAAACCTCACTTAGCGACCACTATAACATTACGACCACCTCACTTAGCGACCACTATAATATTACGACCACCTAACTTAGCGACCACTATAATATAACGACCACCTCACTTAGCGACCACTATAATATAACGACCACCTCACCTAGCGACCACTATAATATAACGACCACCTCATTATAAGGTTCATTTCGGACGGATTTTTAGTATTTTTCTTATACACTTATTTCAAACTAGGTAGTGACACCATCATGAGATATATTGGTCGATTTATTTAGTCTAAAAGGCGATCGTTAAATTGATGTTTGACTGTACACGAACAATATAGTATAATTCAAACCTCCATTAAACACTAAAGACTATGTATCAATAGGTAGACATTTACACAGTCAAAGATAAGTTAACTAACACATGTGAATAACGGGCGCCTTGTGAAAAAGGGGTCTCTATTAGTATTTAACACAGATATATTGATTTTATAAGGCATAAAGCCGCTGAATACAGACACACTGCACATAAATAGCACCAATATATCTTCATGGGTGTTTCTCCACCACCAGAGATGCAAAGTCACCAAAATAACCCTAACTGTTGGTGCGATGATAAACCTCGGAGGAAAAAACGCAACAATGACAGTCCAAGCATGTTTTTTATATCTTATAAACAAGATTTGTATTAATAAATAATTGTAAAATGCAGGCTATACGCCAGATATTAGAAATAAATTTCTAAATCAAATGGTTGATTGTTTGAAATACAACTTGCGGTGAAATTTATATACATGTACTGGCGTTGTCATTCATTATCTACCTAAGATGACATCGACGAAATGAATTAATTTCGTATTTGTTGATACTCGTGATAAGCTAAGCCAGTAATTAGCTCTATAAAATCCGGACAAAATGTTTCATTTAGGCTAGAAAACTTGAATGTTAAGTTTGTAAGGGACATGTCATTTTCAACATTGATGTAAAATCTAAATTTAAAGACTGGTATACATATAAAGTATTTTAAAATTTAAATGTCACTTCATGTTTTGTTTGCGAAATGTCAAACACATAGGGCTGTGTATAGGATCTTATGTTGTGAAATACATACAGTCAAACCTGTGAATAAAGGTCACAAAATGTGGCATTTATTGACAGACGGCTTTTATTCGGAGGTCAGTTTGTTCTAAATAATTAATGACAGCTTTTCAAAGAATGGCCCTCATTCACAGGATGGTCTTTATTCGGAGATTGTCCCAAACACAGGCTAGACTGTACATGAATGTACATGTATATGTATATATGTATTCAAATTGTCGTTAGGCTATCATTTACGAAACAATCTGAGAAATTTAACGTCAACTTTGCATAAAATTTGCAAACTTCCTTGTAAAAAAGTTGTTAAATACCCGAGTAGGAAATTATTACAAATAAACAGGATCAAATTGCGCAATAATCACGACATTATGTTACATGAACAGAATAGAACAAAACAGATCAAAACAAAATTCAAGTTTACTACATTTGACACGTGTTTCAGTTGTGACAAATATCGATTAAATTCAAGTCTATTAAAACCTTTTTCGTGTTTAACTGTCATTTTTATTTATAAAATATTTGAATAACGTTAGTGAATTTGTATATACTAATATTGGCAAATGAAATATTTATATAAAATAATGCTTTTATCTTATTTTATACGGTTAGTCTTCTTACAAATTTTAATATGACTTTAATCAGCTTTTATCGTGAAAATATTGTCTTTACAGATTAGGTTTGAACACTCGAAACGTTTTGAAGTTTCTTGTAGTGTCCTTAAATTACATAATGATATCTGATCAAACATGAGTCTGTTTTTGTTCGGGTGGTACGATGGTCATATGTTTGGAATTTAAGTTATTACAGTGCACCCTCTCCAAACAACACCATTTGGGAGACGCAAAATTATGTTGTTGTTGAGAGGTTGCCTCTCTAGGGAGGTAAAATAAACAGTCAAATCGTACACTGAAGAAAAAAATCAAGTTGTTGTTAAAGGGAGATTGTCGCTCAAGAGATGGCCGCTCTGGAGAGGTTGTACTGTATATCCATAATACGGTAATCATTTTACGTATCTGTATTTTTATACTTATGTGGAATTAAAATCCTTAATAACACGTGGACGTACGAGAGCACTTAACTTACTATAACACGTTATGTAATTCTTACATTAAATGTATGAACTTGGGCAACAACTACGACATTATATTATAGTGTAACAGTACAATTTCTCCAAAGCAAAACCCTTTGGGAGATGCAAACTTATGTTGTTGTTGAGAGATTGTTGCTCTAGAGCGTTTAGATTAATATTTAAATCGTACAGTGAGAAAAAATCATGCTGTTGTTGAGGGGAGGTTGTTGCTCAAGAAGGGACCGCTCTGAAGAGGTTGCACTGTATTGGTGTATTAATCTGTTTAACAGCAAAAAAAAGTCATTCAGTTTATGTAATAAAATACTCTTTATTTCTGTCTCTCATACATTCGTAATGTTTTAGAGTAGTCAACAAAATGTTGATAAATACAATGTTTTACACGCCTATGACTATTACGGTGTATAGTATTTCTCACCTCACGTGACTGATTCTTTGTTAATTTTTCAACTTGTATGGACTAATTAGGACTTAATATGCGTGTAATTTACTAGATAACCCTTTGGTGCTTAGAAGTCCTTTAAACGCGATCTTTACTTTCCGCAAAGATATTTCTAAAACAAAAAAGTTTTTTCTTTCGATCAGATATTTGTCAGGGGATATTTTCAACTATAAACACTACAATGTCATAGCAAGTAATTTTCTTAACATGGCAACATAATATGGCCAGCTGTCATTATGACGTAGCTTAACAAATATCTTTATGACAAAACTCATTAGTCCCCATTGTGTGTGTTTTAGGTGAACCAGTGTTCCGACGTTAATTTGCTATTCTAAACAGAAGTATAACACATTTATGTAGACCATAGGTTTGCAATAAAAGTGAAACTCTTTTATCAGGATAGCAACAACTGTCCTAGACAAAGCCTTTTTATCAAAGAGTTAGCTTTCATTCATATCAACTAGATTAAATTTTACAGTGCAATGTCAATATGTATTAAACCCGATATTTTATAAATAATGACATGACGCAAGTGGTTTTCAAATGATAGGAAACCTAATATTTACATTATCCGCGAAAATTGAATAATAACTTCATTGATAGACTGGTGGTGTGCCCTTACTAAAAATGAGGGTCACTAGAATGTAAACTATTTGACAAGGAAAACTAGAACCAGGACACATAGTGCTTTCAATCAATGTCATACGTACATATAATCAATTTTTTCATCAACGTTTTTGCCATTTTTTAAAAGAAACATTTGTCGTTAAGTTTCAACTATTTGAATTCAGGTGGTCATAAACCAAGAAGTGCAGTTTAAAAGCAATCAATCAAAAAGAGTGTGATCATGAATTTTTAACTCCATGAATCAGGTACTATTATCTGCGAATATCATTTTGAACAATGCTGTAACTTATATTAAATTCGCGTATTCTGTATTTCGAGGATTTGTATAAAAAAGAACGATCTTATTATATCGCATTATCTTGACATCACGACTTTACAAACCTGAAACCGGAAACGACGTTTCATTCTCGTCGGGTGAACTTTTCATTCTCGTCGGATGAATTTACCATTCTCGTCGGAAGAATTAGATTTTGTTTGAAACACACAATTATGTAATCGTTCAGGCGAAAATTTTGAATTCGACAATTGAAAATGAACACAAATAAATACTGTTTTACAGCAATTTTAAAAATTAGCGTTGTCAAGTTATTATACATAATTATTTTTAATGACAAAAATTCTTTAACAAAAATAATAACATTTGTATAATTGTACTTATATAATTTTTAGTCGACTAATTTTCAAATCAAAGAAGTACAAGGTACGAAATCTATGTGTACAACTTAATTAATGTTACATATTTCTTAAAACGACATACAGTATATTAGTTATATGGTTAGGTCTTAACATCATACCGATGCGATAACGAGATCGTGTTGTCAAATATTGTTACCCTCAAATTACATTATATCAGGCGATCGAAGTTCTATTTTATGATGAGACCCACATTCGGCACTCAAATATCGGTTGTAATAATGAGGTGGTCTCATTATCCAGTTGAATTGTTCGGGAGTTATTGAAAATAGGTCCAAAAGGGGTCGTTATAACAAAGTTGTCGTAATATTAAGGTGGTCGCTATTAAGGTTTTACGGTAGTCATTTCTTTTTACAGAAACATGAATAAAAGTCACAAACATTTGCCTGAAGACTGAACATCAAAATGGTGGATTTGTTTGTCACTTTTGGTATAAGACACGTGTACATATAAATCTGTTATCTTGACATCAGTCGGATCAGTCATTCTCTATCTGTCACTCTGGGGGTAACACGAAAACCTATCTATCATAGGATGAATTGATTTCGATTACCTTAAACAATTTTAGACAATGAAATCATTAAATGGGCTCTTTAGTGCGCACTCCTTAGGTTAATTTGTCTTCCAAGGAAATATAATGCTGTCAGAACATTAACGAACGGACGGACGGACGGACGGACGGACGGACAGACAATTAATATAATTTTTTACAACCGACTCCTCTACATTACAGCATTGTATGAAAAAAAATCATACAAAATGTTAATTGCGCTCGATGAAATCTCTTTGGTCACAAACAAACAAAAAGTGTGTATAATTAGAAGGTTGATCCTACTAATTTTTGACCTCGGGATCTGACGAATAGTGAAGATATTACATTGTATTCTCGTATTGTCGGAATGGAAGTATAGTCAAACATGTGCTCGCAGCCGATCCGAAAATAAGTGATCGTTATAACAAGGCGGTCGTAATATATACTGATGGTCGCTATTTGAGGTTTTACTGCATACAAATATAGAATTTTACGATACATTTTCTCAAATCAGACAATTATGTAGATTTTATATATAATTAATAGTGTCCGCCCACGCTCAAGTGGCATTCATGACTTCTCCCTACATTTTTAAGATATTCAACGCCCATACTCTTGTTGTAAATCAATATTAAATTGAATGTATACTTAACGTAATAGGTAGTTAAACAATTTTGCGAAATGCACTTATCCGCAAGCAATGGCATTGTTATAACTTACATATTTTATCAATATGTTACGTGGCACAATTTGTCTGAATTCGTTGAACACTATTCATCACAAGTATTTTGTCTTTCAGTTATCCAGAGATCAGATCAACCAGGTGACCAACAAGGGCAAAACAGCGGTTAACTTCATACACATATCTCAACCAAAATAAATCTATTTACTCTTAAAAATACAGTGCAATCTCTCCACAGCGGCGCTTTCTTAAGAAACAACCTCCCTTTAACAACAGCATCAGCATGTTTTTTCCAATATGCGATTTAACTATTAATCTAACCCCTCTGGAGCAATGACCTCTCAAAAAAACATAATTTAGCTACTCCCAAAGATTGTTGCTTTTGAGAGGTTGCACTATATTTTCATCGGTACGTATTAGACTGTCATCAGTCAGTTATACAAAAAAAAACGAGCTATGGAATAAAACACATTTTTCCTAAAATTATGTGCTCGCAAGACATTAAATTAAACTGCTACATTAGCTAAAATATGTTTATTAAACTGACCCTTCTCCGCATTCTACTATCAATTGAAAACTTTCCCATGATTCGTCAATCAAAATAGGCAAACTTCACCCCACAGAATGTTTGATCTATGTACGTCCAGTTCTTGAGTTCGAGCCTAGCGTGGAGCAGGTTCTATGCGACGATTTGGTTGCCTCGAAAGTCATTGCGACTGCGGTCATTCGTCCACTGCCGCTGATCATTTGGAGACGTAGGCAGCGCTTTGAAGACTACTAGATTAGTACTGACACAGAATCCAGGAAAACCGCCTGCTGTTGTATGACTTAAATGCTGTTGAAAGTTGAACTGACGTCAAACTTATTTTTTCGACCTCTCGAAAAAACTTAGCTTCGAAAATACACCATTTTTGATACTCATTTTGCAAAAACAGGACAATAGCGACGAAAACTTTTAATGCTAATATACAGATACGTCGAAATCGAGTCAATTTTTTTTCAAAGCCAATAGTTGTGTTGTCAATGACAATGTATCCGTTAGCGTCAATAAACAATGCTGAACTTTTAAACTGATTTTTTTGCAGTTGTTTAATTTTCTATGTCACTCAAATAAAGATTTCATTGTTCGTGTCATGTATACGCGGGTGACATCCCCGGTGTTATTGGGCTAATCTATAAGTCCCATCAATAACCCAATTGTCAATATGTGTAGTCTTGCCAACACAACATGATAAATGCGAAGTCTAAGATAACCCATATAGGACTAGGATTCCATATGCTACGGTAACAAAATGCATGCAATGTTGATAAAAGCATTGAGCCGGACAAGATCAAATAAAAAATATCGTGGTAACAACTAGTCTAATCTCTAGAAAGAAGCGGACTGCTATTAACAAAATATAATTCCACTCGAAATGAAGACTGGACTTTGCTCTATAGTTCAGTGACTTTCTCAGGAGTTGACAAATTTTTGGATTTCCGTTTCCTCTCTTGAGCAACAACCTCCCTTAGACAACAATCCGATTTTTTCACTCTGTACGATTTAACTATTAATTTAACCTCTCTATAACAACAACCTCTCGGCAATAAAGTAATTTTGCTTCTCCCAAAGGTTGTTGCTTTGGAGAGGTTGTACTGTATTATCATGTCAGTGTTCATAGCTAATGATTATACATCGAATTATTGCTTATTGATTTTTGTCAATAATTGAGACTTATTGAACATGAGAATAAAATGTATGTATATTGTATTTGGGTTCAGACAATAAAATATGAAGTAGGTCGGTATATGTCACTATACTATAGATGAATGGAAGTTGAATAGGTTTGTGAAATTAAAGCATTCTTTGTAAATTGTTGTTTTCATATTTTAAGATCGACATTATGTATTTGACATCATATATAAAAAGTACTAAAACTAAGTGATTGTACTTTGGGCTCTGACTTTTTATGGGTTTTTATCGTAAATTTAAACTCGGTATCAAACGTAATGAGTTTTTTTCAAGAGATCATAACGGTGTTTACAAAACTTTAATAATTTTTTAAAATGGGAAATGTGTGCCTTTTTATGAACGTTTATTCAACATTCGTGCGGTCTAAATTTCGACCAATATCAATGTTAATCTGCGGATTGTGAAATCTTTTCTTCGTTTATCTGAAAATGTGCTGTGTCATGTTCCGTGTCGTATTCCGTATGACGGTCCTTGTCGTGCTCCTGACGTGTATATACCAGAGTGTTTCAGGGACCTTGCATACATTCATTTCATGCACCGGATTGACAAGAAATTTCGAACGACGCGCACAGACGGACTTCCATCTGATATACCAGTATCTATTTATCACTGCCAGTGAGTGTCACCCACTGTTACAATGACATCGGTATGATTATTTCATTAAGAGACAATATTTCAAGCAGTCAATATGTTCAGATGAAGTGACCGGATCAATGCGGGTATTCATTATCGTCGAAGCACATTCTGTCTTTCTCACGGGAAACGAAGCGCTTGATAGCGATAACCTATTTCCGGATGACGGCATTAAGACTTTCCGCGACCGGATATTGAAATTATACCCGACCGAATTACTAAATCATCGCTGCCATCACTATTTATAGAATTTATGCCCGCTTCTGTCTTTGAATAAAATGTCTTCATGCTCACGTATACAATAATTTTATTGAGAACGTCACCCCAAAATCAATAAAATTGAATTACAAACGGAAACAACAATTAACCGAAAGCAAATGAATAAAATGACACACACTTACAGCCAGTGTCAAGAATGAGATTAGATGACAATCAAGTACATGTACTTTAATACTTGATTTGTGATGCACAGTAGTGATAAATTTGTGGAATACCAAATCAAATACACGGAACGACCAATTTGTCATCCTGAATTGCGCGTAAGCAAACATATTGACAGGCATGTAATACGCGCATATTGGTCCTTCAATCTGTTTGTAAACAAATACATTCACTTCCTTGTACAATGTATAAAACAGCGAACCTGGTAAAAATGAGTGGACAGGGTACAATAATTCTCAGCAATAAAGTTCACTCAAATATTTATATGGAACAGATTCATGGCAGCCTAAGCTTCAATGAGTCTCAGTGTGAGATTGGAGGGGTTGGGAAGGGTTGCTGTCCCTCCTAGGGAATCTTGCAGGTGATTCTCCTCCTACCATAAAAGCCAACATAGTCCCGTGGTGGAACACACAGTTTTAGCTACCAGCACTCGAATGGACAACTATGGAGCTTCGTACCCGCCCCGGACAAAATTCACATGTGAGGAAGCTATTCAGTTAGCTTACGGAAGGTTGATGGTTCCACCCACGTGTACGCCTGTGGTCTTTCTACCCCGTTAAAGCTGGAAAAAAGGATCCAGACTATTAGTGCGACGTTAAACCCTTGTGAACAAATAGGCAGCTTCGTATTGCATCCCCTACATCAGAAAATAAACATACTACATTAGCTTACCTGCTTTTCCAACCCAAATACCATGTAATCTTAACACAATTATCGTAAAAAAAAACAATAGAACACACACGAGGTGATACCTCATTAAACAAGCTGTGACAACTTTAGGTGTTCATTCTAGGTCGTTAAATAACAATTACCACAGACCCAGTGATGTAACACAATATTGACGGATATAAAACATAACTTTCTGCTCTAATTACACGTGGTTTCATCTTGAGGATTGTCTCAACTATCGGGATGGGCAAAACTTCAGTCAATAGCGTTGACGTTTTTACATCGTTTTAGATACAGTGAAACCTCGTTATCAAGGCTATATATTAATACTTTTGGGACCAAAAACTTGTGTATTAATGTTGAAATGGTTTGCTTATCATATTACAATTCAGTGCTCCCTCCGAAGAGCAACACATGTTGGAGTAGCACAAAAAGTGTTGTTCTTTGAAGGGAGTTGTTGTTTGGAGGGAAATGTTGTTCTTTGGAAGGAAATGTTGTTCTTTGGAGGGAGTTGTTCTTTGGAGGGAGTTGTTCTTTGGAGGGAGTTGTTCTTTGGAGGGAAATGTTGTTGTTTGGAGGGAGTTGTTATTTGGAGGGCGTTGTTATTTGGAGGGAGTTGTTTTCTTTGGAGGGAGTTGTTTTTCTTTGGAGGGAGTTGTTGTTTGGAGGGAGTTGTTGTTTGGAGGCAGTTGTTTTTCTTTGGAGGGAGTTGTTGTTCGGAGGGAATTGATACATTCGCGACAGGTGTTTTATTATGTGTATGTGTGCCTTTTATTGTCGTTTCTTAGAGGGAACCGGTGGAGAGGTTACGAGAGGGAGCACTGTATTGAGGAAATATTGAAACCCGGTCTGAAAATAAGCAGTCGATATACAAATGTATAAATATACAAATGTATAAAGGTTATATCGATACAGTGAACCTCTCCAGAGCGGCCTCTCTTGAACAATAACTTTCCTTCAACCACAGCATGATTTTCCAACAGTACGATTTTACTATTGGTTTAACCTCCCCAGAGCAACAACCTCTTAACAACAACATAATTTTGTTTCTCCCAAAGGTGTCGCTTTGGAGAGGTTGCACTGTATAAATATACCGCTGTATGAGATTGTATTATTATTGAATTCTCAGAGTTCTAGTTGCTTGTTATTGCTTTTGGTATTATTGACCAAATAGGCTCCACGTAATAGAACAATAATCGCAGTTTACAGACAGTCATAAATCGTCCAGGCATTCTGCGTTATTCCGTAGACAGATGTTGAATTAAACATTTTCCCTAACTAATAAGATACATTGACTACGTGTCTTCGTGTTAATAGCAAAAATCTCCTGTATTCGTTCGTTCGTTCGCTCGCTCGCTCGCTCGCTTAGTCACGGCCATCATTACTTGGGCCAGTTTTAAATAAAACGACTATTATCATACTCTTGCCTGTCTATAAACACTACCTTTGGGAAAAAACTTTGTTCAGTGGAGATGGTCTTTATTTAAAAAAAATGGAAATAAACTAAAAACGCCAGTACTTCCGGTCTTCCGATATAAGTGGTCTCCATTTACAGGTAGACTTAACGACGAGTTTGATTTTATTTCTTAAAGCCTAAAATGTATATAAGGAGTGGGAGGCCTTCTGTCATCAAGTGGTTATGGTCCCTGTCCAGTAATCACCAGCCCCCTCACCGCTATGAGTTCGAATTCTACCCGGGACCAAAACAAATTTACATATGAGGAAGCTGTCCCGCTAGCTCACGTGAGGTCTGTGGTTCTACCCAGGTGTATGCCCGGGATGAGGGGTTTTCCTCTCCGTTAAAACTGTAAAAGTAGCCAAATGACCCTGACTGCTGGTGTAACTTTAGAAGGAAAAAAATGTACATTATTATTCTAGAGTTCGTCCAAGGCAACAAAATACGAAGTTAAAAATATCTCGTAGTTTTCTTTCTGTTTAATTTACTGTATATACAATTCATCACATGATATTCATATAATCTTTTTATTACTAGTCGCGACATAACTAATTAGTAAGCTTTAAGTGCAATTTAAAAATCTATAACGTTCCATAATAGTCGACAAAGCATGACACGAAAACTTACCGATTTTCATTGAAGTGTCTATTCATTTAAATTTCGTATTAAGTCCGTCTGGATCGCTTTTCAAAAGTTATATTTCTATTTTAAAACACATTTGTTTGCATAGATAAATGTAATTGAAGTTGAAGAGTTCTATCGAATTTTGTCTGGGGTTAAAATGGCTTTAAATTACTCTATTTGTTCGCCGACAGAATGTAATTTAAATAGCTTTATCGTACATGAAACTATTTTATTGTGTAATTATGCATCAGGGATACTTAATGAAAACAACTGAAACATTTCATTGTTCGAGTACAGGTCAAACCTGTGTTTGCAGTCATCTCCAAATAATGCCCACCCTGTGAAAAAAGGCCATTCTTCGAAAACCGTCATTGATTATTTAGAACAAAATCACTTCTGCATAAAGGTCATCTGTCAATAAAGGCCACATTTTGTCTTTCCCAAGGGTGGCCTTTGCTCATAGGTTTGACTGTATATAAGTATACATTGATACATAAATATTTTATTGATTTGAAAAATGAATACCGCATGTACGTGAAACTGTGCTGTATAAAATTAGCTGATACAGTAAAACACGGTTATAGAGAGCTCCATCTTATAGTGAAACCCATGTTCTATCCTCCATTTTAAATGGTCCTGTGTGTTGGATGGAGTTTGGGTTAAGGGGGTTTAGGGAAGGTAGTATTTTTGGAATGTTTCGGGTTTTCTAGGAATTCATTTTTTATCTATATTCGGATATGGCGAAGGTTCGGATACAGTGAAATATTAATACTTCCTTGTACACGTCCTTCTTTTTTACATTGTTATGGGTACTGAACACCTCTCCAAAGCAACACCCTTTGGCAGAAGCAAAATGGTGTTGTTGTTATACTCAATACCCAACATTTTAAAATGTATTTGATTTGTCGACCGGCCATGGTGAGTTGACAAATTTCCAGCTTTAAAAGTATGATGTATACAAAAGTGAAAACTCTCTTTACCGGTTCCTCTATAACCCGATTTCCCATCAAAATTGGCCAAATGACCTATTCCCGGGTTCGACCGGTTTAGAGGAGTTCCACTGTGTAAAAGACTGGTTCTCAGTATCTCTTCCTCTAGGCTCTAAGACGTTATGATTTCCATATATAGAACGGATACCAGATTCATTTTAAACCGCTAAATTACATTTGTTTACAGTAAAGGTGCCTTTTTTTATATAATATTTAACAGAATTTATGGGACACTCATGTGCAAACTCTTACTTAAATAATAATATGTCCCAAACATGTTTGATGGTGAATTATATCCCCTGTTGTATAAGCTATACGGTACAATAAATTCATCCAAGAATTAATTTCCATCACTAAACATACGAGAATGTAAATTGCGCCGCGTCTGTATCGAGTACATATATCAGTGATATCGCCAGAAAGTCAAATATTATCATGATGGTCAAGTGGCTCGTAAATTCTATATTGCGTTATGTAAGTAGCCTCCTTACTGTAAGTTCATGCATGTAAGCGACTTTTATATTTGTTTGTCATCAACTTCATCCAAACGCTTCATTCGGCAGACCTCGACCAAAAATGTCTTAATGGAGGTACGTGATCGACCGAGATGATCCGAATGCTGAACGCTTGTCATCATGTGGACTGCTTCGGCCTATATGGTTCCAGTATGAATGAGAGTAGCGAACTTGACCGAGGTATTCCGAATAGTATTCTCCGAAGAGAATTGCATAAAAATACGACATAATTTGATGTTACAGGAATTACTTATTTGCCATATTGTAATTACTAGATAAAGTCGCTAAATAACCCGAAAAATATTTAATAATTTAAATTTCTAAGCTATTTAGTCAACAAAAATTCTAGTTAAACGGGCCGGCCGCCCAACAGTTCCGAGTTCGGATTTATTTTCATTACTTGTCAAAAATGTACAAATGTATTTTATACAAATTAAATGCGTGATAGTGTCTACGTTTTTTGTAAATAAATTGGTCTACAACCACAGTGGTCATCTCGGTCCAACTATGATTAATTCGAGTTCACTTTACATAAGTACATAAATGAAGATAGCAGTTACATGGTACTATAAAATACTTAAGCCGCGAGATTATTAATACGACGCTCATGTGTCAAAATTCGCATTCTTGTCCTTAGATAAAACTATGGATTACTGGACTTCTCTTCAACAATCATACTTTTCGTCCGAAGAATGTCTAGGTCAATTGGATCATAGAAAAATTGTAGCGTATATGATAACCACATGAACTGTATTATACAATTGGCACACCCAGTTGAACTCGCTGAAATATCGAAAGCTCCATTTCATGATTTATCTACAAGAATTTGTTCATATCAGCCGGATTTTCACCCCAGTCAACACCCAAGAGTCTTTCAACTCATCAATGACAAGAAATCCGTAAGTATTACCTCGAATTACGCGTCTTATCTTCTTACAAGTAGGTAGTTTCCCTGGCTGACTGTTGATCGGGCATAAATTCTGACCTAAGTTTATTGTACCCAATAACAGCATTATTATCAGCTAACAGATAGAACTATGGAATGTCCTTAAGGTGAAAGTAAATAAATAGATTACTTCTTGTTTCTTGTACGTATACTGCAAAGAATTGGCAACGAATTACATTAAATAAGGACAAGAGTTAGAGAACTGGGACGATTTGAATTATGCACGATACCTAGAAAACAATCATGTTTGTGCTTTTGTTGTTTTGTGAGACATTGTCACTAGGATTTAACAACATTTTCAACTATTTTTCAGTTACATACGGCAGCCGTTTTACCTAACCAGTTTTCCTGGACTTTATACTATCCAGTGCTAACTCACCCTCCCTCAAGGGGCCGGCAATTTCTCCACATTTGATTGAAAATTTACATTTTTGTCAAATTTTCATAGAAGGGTATAACCTGTCGAGACCTGGAGTTGAATCCGGATCTCCAGGTTACAAGTCAAGCGCACCAATCACTGGACCACGGTCGCGGTCAGACAATAATGTACTCACACATTTTTTTGTTTGTAGGGTTTAACATCGCACTCACAGCCAGGATCGACTTTTCCATCTTTAACCCACAGGCGTAAACCCGGGTGGTACCACTGACCTTCCGTAAGCCAGCTGCACAGCTTCGTCCCATGTGAAATGTGTCTGGTCCTGGGTGGGATTCGAGCTCACAGCGGTGAGGCACTAGTGATTACTAGCCAGTCAATTATTAATCGTTAATTTGATGCCGGTTTTATTTTGTTTTGGTTCAAATATGTTTGTAGCGGACAATGAAAGCACAAAGTTATTTATATTGACTTAAACTTTGGTGATAAGTATACTCGTGTGCTTAAAATACCTTCAATAACTTCGCATAACATAATTATCAATGTTTATGAATCATACTGTCATATTTCCACTAAACAACCAATGAAATATCGTGTACTTTTAAGTACGTGTCTAACCAATCAGAGACGCCGTTCTACAAGACAATAGCACTTTTAATGATGCTCCAAGCTTAGAGGGGGTCAATATTATTTGAACAAACTAACATTTAAATGTATTCATCTCGTTAATGTGTTTGTACAAAAACAAATGAAGCAGTATGTGTATACTTAGCCATTAAACTCTTGATATTTTATATATTATTATAAGAATGTAGAGATTTTAATGTCATATAGGTATTTGTTTACAACCGTCATTTAAGGTCAATGTTTAGATAGTAAAAACAGTATCATACGAAGTATTAGATTTTGAACTTTGCACTTTTGTGTTACAATGAACCAACATTTTCTAGACAAGATTTTATAGCACCATATACCCTATGAATTCGGGATATTTAACAAACGCAAGAAATCCAACCTGTCATCTTTAATATCACAGTGTGAAATGGTTGATGAAAAAAATTCAAACATAATTTGAATAGTAACTGACATTATTAACCAAAATAACTTTGTGTAAGAAAATGGAAGAAAGACGAATTGTTGACAACATAGATCATTACTCTTCATAGTCATGTAAGACAAATATACATAATGTGGTACATTTTCCTTTTCGAAATCCCTACTGAAAATCCGACAAAAGAAACGCCTGTCAGTTTTAGTTTATACTAATTCATTTTAGCTAGATTGCGAAACAAGCAATTGTGCCTATATTAATCACGCTCTAGTCCGCTTCCTGGACACTACACCAGTACTGCGTCCGAAAAGAGGGATTGTGAAGTTTTGTTCTTTTTTGCAATCTACTGTTTGTTGTATACTATGTACTGTAGAAAGCAAAGATTACACTGTTTCAAGGACAATACTGCAATGAAAACACTCCACAGCCTTTTGATAGATGCCATTTTAAGAACTTGTTTAGTAGTAATAATAATTCCTTAACCCTAAATCAGCAGCCACATTACAAATGTAAGGCGTAGACTCATATCAAGCTACAAAGTACATCCGATGTTGGATTGAGGTACGGAATTGACTGAGGTGTTCTAAATGATTCAGGGATTTCATTGCAGTGCCTGAATGACCAGTACAGTTGAATATGCAGGGTTTCCCCTTATGCAGGATTTCTGGGTCCTTAAGCATAAAACTGGCTGTGTCACCCATTTTTTCCAAAACCTTGTGTCCCCTTGGACGCACATAACTGATACATTTCTATTTTGGAAAATTTTAATCCTTTGAGCAAAACCTAAAATTATTTCAAAGATGGAGGTAGCCATAAATAAAGTCATTGAAGATACCATACCTGGGACCCTTAATTTTCCCAAGGACCCCAAAAATACTGTATTGAGAGTCCCAGGGACCCCTAAACAGAAACTCTTAGGGAAAACCCCTAAATAAGTTGCAAGAAAAATTGATGAAAATACAACAAAACAAAGATTTCTAATAAATGATAATTTATGAAACCATTGGAAAAAATATACAATATGAAGTCACAACCACTTTAATTAAATATGTTTTTGTACAAAAGAAAAATGCTGCATGAAAAATATCACTAACTGATCCACAAAATACAAAACATCTGAGATTCTTGTACAGCCAAACTGATATTGGAATATTTTGCTAGAGTTGAACAAGAGAAAACATCTGTTAGGGACATACAGCTAGCAAAATTTCAAAAACAAAGTCCCATGTAATTCAACATTTCACTGAGCCTAATTTCTAGTCATCAATTTTATAGCACTGGTAGAAAAGTATTTAACACACTTGGTTGATTACCAGGTGGAGTTTTAATATGTTCAATCAAACATTTACTTTGATAACGCGATGTTTTTAATAAATCAATTGCAAATACTGTAAAACATAAGAATTAATTCATTTATTTGGGTTTTTCCAAGAACAGAAATTTTATAAGGTGAATGTTTAGAAATTTGACTTAGTGTAATATATGGAGTTATACAGAAACCTGAATTTTTTGTTTGAACACTATAAAAATCTATAAACAAGCGGGTATTAGGTCCCAAAAACCATCCAAATGCTAATCTAAATAGTATAAGTACAAAACAAAATGTATGACACAATTTTGATTAGCTTAATGCTGAAATGAGCCTGAATTTTAAGATGATAAAAATGACGTAATTCCCACATATTTAATGTTCAATTTTCAGGACATATTTTTAAAGTTTGTGATTTTTAAAAAAATGAACATGAAATTATTTGTAACTTATCCAGCGATATAGCCATGAAATTGTTAAAATAAATACAAATGAAGATTTAATAATTATATAGCAATAATCACACTTAATGTAGAAATTTGATCTGAAATATTAATAAAAATATATGGTTTTTAAACACATTATTGACAAAAAACAAAATGTACATCCTTTTAGTAAAACGATAAAAATAACACAAAAAAATCTAGCAAGTATAGATGTCTATTAAAGCAAACATTAATGAAAAAAAACATTAAAAATAAACAAGAAATATAATTAAACACTTTAGGATATGATTTTATAATAATTTAAAACAAACAGAGGAACTCCATTTTAATTAAGACAATGTTAGTTACCTTTATACAAAATATTTGTGTCAAAAGAATTTTTGAAACCAAGAAAATAAAAATCTAACATTTAGCCTGCAATTACATTAATATTACAACCAAGTTAGTAATAATTATACTTGTTAAGTAATACGATTCTCTATTACTAATCATAGGTAAGGTCACATTTCATCATGAATAAAAATGCCACATATACATAAAGCATGGGTGGAAGTCGAAAATTCTAAAAAAAAAACGGAAATCTTAACCTTGGTGCCATGGAAGCAATAACAACCAGTAGGGTCCAGACCTGCAAAAAGCACAGAGGTACAAGAAAATCCCAGAAAACTTTTAACCATCCTAAAGGTTTTGCAATTTGTACAAAATCATTTGGTACAAAAAATAAATTCAGAATTAAAAGGAAATAGAGAACAAATGAAAACTACAATACACTACCACCCTTTAGCAATGTTTTTTTTTTCTCAAAAATGATATTTCTACATTACAAGCTTATTTTTTTTCAGATAATGACTACTGCTGAACTTATAAGTCTAGAATACACACAATACACACCTTAATTCTAAATTCAAACTTCAAAGAAAAAAGATCTAAATACAAGCAGTAATTGTCTGAAGATACGTGAATTTTGAAGACAATAATCCTGATCACTATGTACATACGTGCTAAATAACATATTACAATTTTTAGCCAGCTGTAACATAAAATAACAAAATGACAGGAACTGCAACAAAACCAGGTTTTAATTTCATTTCAAATTGCTCACATAATATTACATGCACAAATACAAATAAACAAAGGGCCATAATTCCCCCCAAAAAGGACTGAATCACAGAAACCCGACAATATGTGCCGGGGTAGTTGGTGATGTTAATTATGTGAAAGTTTCGTCGAATCCCTTAAGAAATGTAGGAGGAGTTACACACAGAAGAAATTGTGGACACCCGCCCACCGACATTCGCAAATCTAATAACCAGATTTTTTCCTTCGAAAATCCTGGATAAAAACTGATATGTAAAAAATACACCAAAGCAAAACTAGGATACAAGAATGACATTATGTACACACACATACACATAAAATATGTAGAGTCATTGTGCCCTTAATTCAACACAAAAAACACCAAATAAGGAGACGAAATGGAAGTATTTGCGTTCTAAATAGTAAGCTATTCCATGTATCTATTTTCTGCATCGGTACTATATAACAGCTGATTCAAGAAAATACATTCATCATCCGATTACGCACACAAATACAGACAGTTCTCCTATTAAATATGACCTGTATACAGATATATTCCTTACGGTCCATCTATATTGCTTTGAAAATAGTCCATCCAGGTACAGAATCACTAAGATCACATCCGCGCACATGTAAGATCACATCCGCGCACATGTAAGATCACATCCGCGCACATGTAAGATCACATCCGCGTACATGTAGCACTGACCGATCCAATCTATCAAGCATTGCGTTAAAGTTCACGAAAATCAGCAGAAGCTATCCCTATCAATCTCCTGAAACTCGTTCAAAGCCTTAATCGGTTCAATCCTTTTCTTTCCTGCGCCTTTACTAATACGACCATGGAATTCACGTGCTTCGTCTCGGCGCACAAGAGGTTTCTTCTCTGGCGGTTTCATCTTCCAAGCGACAATTGTCTGAAAGAATTAAACAAATAGTTGGAATAAGTGCTAATTGAAGAAGCAATTTAAAACTCCTTAATATCAAACTTCATAAAGGAAAATTAGCAATTGTTATACAGTATAACCCATGAAAAAATCTCTTAAAAATGGAATTCTCTGAAAACTGGACAATTTCTCAAATCCCATTTTTTCCCTTTTCTAATCATTAGTTCTCACAAAACTGCAATTCTTAGAAAACGTAATAAAAGTGACTTTAACTTGAAATTATTATTGCTAACAAATATAAACACATTTCCATATACGATGGCTTACTGACATGATAAAATTTACTTAAACAGCATCTCAAGGGCGATGTACTCATTAGTACACCCATCAAAGGACAAAAAAGAATAAGATGAAAATATCAGTTCACACCAAGCCAATAACATTAATATAAAAACGAACAACATGATTTGTGAATACATGAATAAACGCCTTATGAAATGGACATGAAAAATACAGATATGTGAATGCTGAGAATATGTCTTACTTTTTTATCGGCCTGCTTGTACTGAAATACAAAATCATAGAAAGCTAATTATAACAATACTTTAAAACAAAAATTAACAATAAAACAACACCATATTATTATAAAATTAAAAAATGCATAGTTTTCATTGAGAAATTAAGTAGCTGATTTTTTTGCCAAAGCAACTGATAAATCTGGCGAAAATTGTGCGTATTTTTTATTGGCAAAAATTTTAATAATCTTGGAAAAATAACTGATTCAAATGTGTTTTAACTAATGATTTCATTGGCAATCTGTTCTTGATGAAAATCCTGAAAATGTATTTCTAAACAAAAACATTTCAAAATGTCAAGTAACTATACATTGTCATTACACACCCATATGTACGTTAACTGCTTACAAAATGAATAAAAGAATTTTGTACAAATAAGCAAACATTTTGCCATTATATAAATGAAAAAAACAAAAAACAAAAGTAAAATTATCATTATTGAATATAAGAGCTGTGTTTAACATTACTAGAAGTCTGTCGAGCAGTGATAATGCTCGTATGTTTTACATCATTCTATTAAATAAGCAATTTTGACCAAAATTCTAAGTTAAAAAGGGGCATAACTCCAAAAACATACCTTTCAGAATAATGCCCCTTTCCTTGCAAGTGTACCTTGACATGATAATAAAGTACTCCTAGTGTAGTGTTAATGTCTTACAAGTGTTTGAGTAATGGGCTACGTTAAAGTTTTTGCAGGACAATGACACAGCAACCATTACAGCTCAACTTTTTCTTCGAACCAGACAAGCTAACAACATAAAAACAATACAAACAAATGTTTTACCTTCGTTGATGCAACATAGCAAGCTTTCACAGTTAACACGACTGCATTCATTAAATTCTTAGCAGCTTGAATCAATGATGTAGCGCTGTCCAGCTGTAAAATCACATCAAATAAGTAAATAATAACGTAACAACTTCTTCACAAAAAGGTTTCAATTACTTTAGAAATTTTAACTCATAAAGAGATTGCCAAAATTTCATTACAATTAGGTGTAACTGATTCCCATAGCAGGGTTTTTACTAGATGTCAAAAGTTGAGGGTCAAAAATGACCCTTGGCTGATGATAATTCGAAGAGTCAACACAATTTCCATCTAATTCTACTGTAAATTTGACCCTATGGCACAAATTCGCAATAGTTAAAAGCTTCATTTTACTGATTTCAATAGTCAAAATGCTGTTTTAAGGGTCAAATGAAAGCTCTGTCAACGGTACTGTTTAAGTGAAATATCTAGCTAAAAGGTTGGAAGTCCATCACCAATTTATTTACCAATTTCCAAAAGAGAATTTCTATGAAGAACAATTTGTGTTTTTCAAGTACACTGGGGGCTAAACATCTCTATCACACACTTTTATACCAAAACTTTTTTTTTCAACAAAACACAGAAAGCTTCATTTTCAGATCTAATAACCGCCATCTTATATCCACCACCTCATATCAGCCTCATATCAGATAAGATAAAACCAACACTTTTGAAGACAAAAAAAATATAAAATTATTACCATGGGCACTATTAAACAAAATACTTACCCCGGACACAATAAGTTCTCCACCCACACTTTGTACATCAGCTTTCACTTTACTTGTTATATTTAATTGGTGACAATACAGAGCAATTCTCTGTAGATACGCAACAAGATCCTTCTTTGATGCAGAATCTGGACACTAAAATAAATAATTAAAGATTATCATAAAACCATATCACAATTTAACATTTTTTTTCACTAGATTTAACGCCGTTTTTCAGTTATATAAAGCGACTAGTTCACCTAACCAGTTTTACTGGAATGTATACTAACCAGTACTAAATCACCCTTCCACAAACAGCAGGCAACTTCTCCACATAAGGAGGAAAATCAACTTTTTGTCAAATTTTCATAGAAGGGTATGACTGAGATTTGAACCAGGATCGCTGGGTTACAAGTCCAGCCCACTAACCACTAGACAATGATAGTGGATTGAAATGATTAAATAGTATATTCGAACAAATTTTCTCAAGAAAACTGAAAAAAAACACAACTAACCTGATCAGCAATTTTTGTGGCAAGAGTATCAAGTTTAGATCCAGCTTCTGAAATCTTCTTAGCGGCATTAATTACATCCATCGTGCTCTTTAATGGTCCACGACCTCTGAGAACAATATCATAAACATTAATAAAACAGCAATAATACGATCAGTAACATAAATTCAATTAACTCAAAGAAATTGAGAGCAATAAATAACATAGAAAGTTAAAATTTTGAAGAAAAGGAAATTTTAAACTAGGTTTTTTAACTATCAACTACTTCTTTTTTCACACTATATGAGCAATATTTTTACCTTGTGAAGTCCGTCATTTCCATCATGATCATACACATCTGTTTAGCCATAACGATAATGTCGTTACCGCTGTCGTCCCACTTGGCTACCTCACGATCTAGCTTGGCCTTCTCTTCACGGAACATCTCAAACTGTGCCTGTAGAAAAAAAATGATTCAGAGTTAGAGTAATATGTCGTATTAGTTCGAACTACTTTTTTCAATGCACTAACCAAAACTATTAAAAATAAACAATTTACGGTAAAAACCACACACTGTAAACATGATTTTGAGATAGTACACTAGCCCGATCAGAAATTTACTAGCCCTGGGCTTTGGGCTAGTGGGGTAGCGAGAAGACAGCAAAAAGGATGTGAATAAAAAAGCTGATAAAAAGATTTTAACGTTTTTTAAACCAACCTGGATCTGTTCTCTTTCTTCTTGAGGTAATTCTCTCATTAAAGCTCTGTCAGACTTTCCATGAAGATCATCAACGTCTGTCTGGTAACTTGCTGTAACGATAAATATATCATTAAAATCAAACACAACGTCTAAAACTTTAATTTTCAGATAGCCAGTGATCAGTGAAAACTCTATTACAATTAATAATATAATAATTTTATAGTCAACAGGATGGTCCTTCACTAATAGATGGTATTTTGTTCCACTGCTGTCAAATTTTTTAAAGTTTCCACTTGAAATGCACGTAAAACCAAGGGAGAAAACTACTAATAATATAATAATTTTATAATGAACAGGATAGTCTCCCTTCCACATAAACTAACATCGACTTCTTGTATCATAGTGGTCCGCTTCATCTTCTAAATCAGTGTCTGTATCTAATTCTTCTGGGGCCTAAAATGAATGAATGAATTAATTAAATAAATGAATAAAAAATAAATGAAATACATAAATAAATAAATAAACAAATGAATAAAATAAATAAATAAATGTAAACCAGAACTGTACACTAACATGTTAGTTGAACATGCTAAAATACAATGAATTATAACAGGACCATAGGATGGACAAACTTGAAACATAGCTGGATCAGACAAAATATTTACTTTCCAACAGTACAGGTTGACTTAAATCTTCACTAAAAATAAAAAAAAATTCTATCTGGACATGAGGGTAATTTATTCTAGTTTTACAAGAGCTCGCGTAAATTTTCGTCTGACAGCTTAAGTCTAAGTCTTTCACATTGCCTGTGAAAGTATTCATAAAATATGGCATAATACCAATATATGTTATTTGAACACAGACAAATAAAGTAAAGGCATCAAGTACATACCCTATTCATGAGCACAGCTTGTCTGATATCTCTAACACCGTCGTAAACCAGTCTACTTGCATCAATGAATTCATTCTCATCAATTCTTTCAGGAGCATTCTGTATCAATGCATCAACAGCTATCTCAACTTTCTCAGCAAAATTGGGCATCACTGAAATAATTGAATACAGTAAAACCTCTACAGAGCAGCTCTCTCTTAAGAAACAACCTCCCTTCAACAACCGCATAATTTTTCCCACTATACGATATAACTATTAATTAAACTTCTCTAGAGCAACAACCTCTCCACAACATCATTTTGCTTCTCCCAAAGGGTGTTGTAATAATGAGGTCTCATTATCAAGTTGAATTATAGTGTAGTTATAGAAAGCTGATCCAAAAAAGTGTCCACTGGGGTTTAATATTGCACCAACAGCCAAGGTCATTAGACAACTTTTCCAGCTTTTAACAGCGGAGGAAGACCCCTAGGCATTTACCTGGGTAGAACCACCGACCTTCCCTAAGCTAGTTGAACAGCTTCCTCACATTGTGAAACTGCTCCATGGTGGGATTCAATCTCACAGTAGTGAGCTTGGTATATCAAATCAATGAATAATAAAAAGGAGCAATATACTAAGATAAGGATCTTACCCTGGTCCCTTAATAATATAACAGCTTCCATGACTCTATCTGTGTATGGTCCTGGTTCGTAATTGTCCATTTCAGCAGATACAACATTACAAACACGGGCAGATCGACCGCGTATTGCACCAGCGGTTCGATCAAGTGTATCAGCGTCACCTTCTTGTAACGCAAACACGCAACGGTTCACATCTTCCAGGATATGACTCTCTGTATAATAAAATATTTTCTTTAGTCACAATAGTCTTCACAGCAAAATAATTTGAAAGTGTCAAACAACATATATAAGATAAGCACATAGAAAAGCATTTTTTTTTTCATTATCTTTCTAGAACAAAAGAGGTTTTACTTAATTCCAAACACAGTCATCATGCAGTAGGGTATAAAACTATGACATTAAAATGACGTTTTTGACTCCAAAAATTAATAAAAATAAAACATAACACGCTTGAATTTTTACCAAAGGGTCATATTTACTATTATATAAGTAGGTAATTTTATTGACTCTTCAATATAATCAGACCTCTTTTTAAGCTTTCTATAACAATTTGTGCTTCTTTTTCAGATTTGTCTCCGATTTCATATGAACAATTCTAAAAATATCAAGCCTGAAAAAAAAATTTACTAATATTCTAAAATTGAATAAAGACAAAAATATTTGCAGCCATAAAATACATATTAAACATAAAATATTTACCTGAGACAGCTAAGAAGTCATCAATTGTAGTGATATCATCGACAGCATCGGTGAGAAGGCGTACTTGATTCTCCCAGGCATCTTTGAATACATCCATGTTCTCCTGCGCAACCTTGGAACGAGGTCTCGCAGCGAGCACACGTGCAGCATTAATAACCTGGATGTAGATAACAAAAATTAATAACTTGGCGTTGATAACATTGATAACAAATATTTTTATTTATATCAAGGGCCTCCAAGGTCGTGTGGTTTCAGTTTCTTATTAGTAATCACTATTCCCCCCCCCCTCCAACCTGAGACTTCAAACTCCATCCGACACCAGACAAATTTCACATGTAAGGAAGTCGTCCACCTGGCTTACAGTAAGTCAGTGGTTTTACCCAGGTGTATGCATGTGGTCTTTCTAAAACTTGCCGAACGACCCAGATTGTTGGTACGACATTAAACCCTAGTGAAAAATATCATCAAAATGAAAGAATATAAATTAATACTGGGACGAGAAAACAGAATTTAGTCAAAAGAATTTTAACCTGATATTCGTCAATTCATCTTGAAAATTGGAATTAAATGAAACGAAAATTCTACCTGTGGACACAATTTCTCTATCTCAGAAGCAGCCAGTCTGACCATCTTGACACCTTCTTCATTACTAGACATGGAGCAAGCTAGGTTAGCCACCTGGAAACAGAAATGTATGTTATTACAATGTCAATAAGTTTAACTTATAGCATTAGATTTCGAAATTACTTTTTTGTATACTTTCAATAAGAATTTGGTCATGATTATTGCAGTCTTGACTTAAAACTTTGGTGTTCATAGCCCAAAAGCTCATTTAATACACACTAGTTCTTTCTATGAATAGCTATTTCGAATTAATACACATGAGTTTTTTCTAAATACAGCTATTCTTGCACCATGTATAACATATATTAGAGTTTTACAACATTACATTACAGATTATAATAAATTTACGATTGTCTGATTTGTTCTCACCTCAACCAACTTGTTAGCGTGATCAGCAAATGATATAGCGCATTCTTCAACTCCTCTTTCATCTCCGGCCTTTGCAGCTTCGATCAATACAAGTAATGGTACATTGGTCTCTAAGAACGAATCTGATACATGATCAACTACCGCTTTACGTAACTGTAAAAAATAAGAAAACAGAATAGTAACACAACACAAACATTCAGCCAAAAAAAAAAATTTACAGCAAATCCGACCAGCCCTATGTTCTGGCACCGACTATAACGTTTATGATGGCAAAACCCTTTCAGTGGTATTCGTATTTACAATAAGGTCAGGTATACCTGTCTTCGTAGATCTTTGGTCTTCTTCTGCATGTTATCAATAGCTCTGTCCAATGCTTCGCTGGGTTCAGATCGCCCTGCCTGTAATAGAACAAGGAATGTTAGGACGATCTTTGTAAACAATCAAATGATACAAACTTATATAAAAGATTTGGAAATTGCAAAACAAACAATTCTGCTAACATTAATCACACTTGAGTCTGCTTCCTGGACAATACACCAGTACTGCATCAAAAAATGAGATTGTGAGGTTCATGAAAGAAACCAGTCGAAGCCAGGATTCAAACTCAGGATCTTCGGATCTGAGGTTGGACGCTCTACTTCTAGACCACGATATGGTTCAAATAAGAAAGTTTATGTTAATATAATTTCCAAAATATGTCAATTAATATCATCATTCATAAACAAGTACATCAGTACATCAAATTTCAAATAAAAAAATTCATGAGGAAAATAAATTATCCAAATTTCAAATACCTGAAGACACAGTTCAAATACACCAAAAAATAATTTGCTTGTCTAAATTAAAATTAATTCTTTATGCTTTTTATGACCACTTACCGGTACTTTTGGACCATTTTTTGAAAAAAATATATCTTCAACATTTCAACTTATTAATGAGACCACCTCAATATTAAGGCCAATTTATAAGGCTCCAAACTAGATCAGTACATGAATTGTAGCTTAGTATATGAAAGTAGCTGGCTTTGTGCATTATTTTATGAAGACTCAAGTGAGTGATGAATACAGTTCAGAGCTCTCATTTGACCCTTAAAACAGCATTTTGACTCTTGAAATCAGTAAAATAAAGCTTTTAACTCTTGAAAACTGGTACCAAAGGGTCAAATTTACAATAAAATTAGAAAGAAATTTTGTTGACTCTCCTAATTATCATTAGCCAAAGGTCATATTTGACCCTCAACTTTTGACATCTTGTGAGTACCCTGCTATAGTTAATCAATATACAAGTATAAGTTGACTATACAGTCTTACAAATTTCCAAGGGAACAGTACATTAATACATACAGTAAACCCTTGATAATGAGACCACCTTTGAGACAAACAAAATCAGTCATAATAATGAGGTGGTCTCATTATCAAGTTAAAATATAGGGGAGAAATTGAAAGCTAGTCTGAAAACAAGTGTTTGTAGTACCAAGGTGGTCGTAATATTGAGGTGGTCAAAATGTGAGGTTGGTCTTTCATTACAATCAAAAACAAAACAAAGTGTTCTTGTCTCCATCATACATAGATAAAAACTGACCTTTAAATGAGAATATTCACCTTTAATTAAAAGGTAACTTAACAGGCGAAATACATACATAAAAAATAATCAGCAAAAAAATTAAAAAAAAACTAGTGATCCACTTTCGTATATTTTGATACACGGCTAAACAAGTATTAATTACATCAAATAATCATGCCATTGTTACCATGTTAGTCATTTTCTATCAAAAAAAAAACTCATGGGAAGGAATGTAACGAGTGTAATAGGACCATTACATGTAACATGATACCAAACTACTGTAAAATGTGAACAATGCATATTATTGTCCTAACAGTCCTTTGTTAGTAAAAATAAACAAATACACGATTCATGTGTAACTATACACTCTATACTGAAGTAGAAACATTGGCAGGTTGTTGACAATTCAATGCACCTATTGAACTTTAGTCAAAACTTTCAACAACAAACGAAACAGATGCTATAAGATGAAATGATTTTAATGCACCTTTCAGATTTTTTACGACTCCATTATATTGAGAATAAGAAGGGAAGATTGTGAATTATAGAGTACATGAATTTAATAATTGCTGATATTTTTTTCACAGGGGTTTAACATCATAACAACAGCCAGGGCCATTTGGTGACTTCTCCAGCTTTAACTGTCCAGGAAGACTCCAGGTGTCCACCCGGGTAAAACTACCGACCTTCCTTAAGCTAGCTGACAGACCCCTCGTATATTAAATCTGGTCCAGGGTAGGATTCAAACTCATAGCAGTGAGGGGATAGTAAATACTAGTCAGAGACCATAACCACTTGACTTCAGAGATCCTAATAATTACTAAATTTTCAAGAACCATACAATGAACAATGACTTGAGAATGAGGAAAAACATACAAAACACTAGTAGTATATGTTCACAATCATTTCAGGGTAAACAATGAAACAGTCACTGGTTACAGCAAAATAATGCAGCATTCTAAAAACACTGACAGTCATTATTATATATACTAGAGTGTTAATCTACAGAGTTCAAAGGGATTTGAAGAAATGAAATCCTCAGTTAAATGCTGGTGTGTGTTGAAAAACGAGTGTAATTGTGTCATACGGTGCACCTGACATAAACCAGGGTTATGCAATTACATGAACAAATTGCCTTGGAGCCAATAGCTACACTAACGAGCATGCATTCATCTTTAATGTCTTATTAGTGGACATTATAACATTTCATCATTCCAGAAACATTGATCAAAACAGAACGGGCATGAAAAAATAACAATACTTAGAACAGTTGCATTTTCATCCATGCTTTGTAAACTAGAACATATCTGGCATTGTCATTTGAAAACTGTTACCTTAAACCTTGTTTTTCGTATCGGAAACTTTGGTCGACACTTTTTTTTCAAACAAAGAGAGCAAACAGTATAAATATGCATTTCAATAAACAAATTTTACTCCATATATCAATTTTTTCATCATCATCATCATCATCATGATCTCACATGATCAATTTATTTAAAAAAAACTGAGTTATATATTTGAGACAGGCTGTAAAACATTGTGGCAAAAGAAGTCGTCATCCATTACAAGCAATGGCTTCCTTTGCCACAATGTTTTCAAAAGTCGTCTGCTGCAGATGTGGGGAAATGCTGCATTATGACATAAAGGGTTAAATATTGTAGCAAATATTTCTCAGTAAGGAAAAATACTCCTAGAAGGTATCAACAGGTCATGATTGTTATAATAAATGTCTTAATTTATTTACATAATAAAATCTTAATGTCTAGATATGTGAAACAATAAACTTACAAATTTGCTTAATTATAATAATTGTCATCACACTTAAAATATTCAAGTAACTATACTGTAATCGTACTTACATTATTCATGTATTCCGTTAAAAGATCTTGAAGTGCTTGTCGGACAGCATTACATTCCTGTATGATTCGTTCCCTACGGTCGTCACGGGTACAAGAAGAATCAGCCATCAGTGCAGCACCGCTAATAATACTTTCCAACCTCTCTTCTAAAGAGGGACGCATTCTTACTTCATTATATGTTAATGGATCCATGATCACTTTTTGCTACAAAAATGAAGTAATAATAACATTATTTAATGTAACTGAATTTAATATCCATCCAAAATTGTTAAAGAGACCAATGAAGTAATTTTTTTAAAAAAAAATAATAAACGCAGTAAGATTGTATAATTATTAATATTAATTATATAATTATATTAAATAATAATAATTATACTATACTGAGAGTAGACTTAATTAAGCATGAATTCAACAACTAATTAACTACTATTTGACAAGACTAAAATAAAATACAAACAGAAAGCGATACAATATTTCTTTTTGTTAACCTAATATGGCTGCACTGTAAACAAATACCTGGAATACAGTAGGTAAAAAGTTTTGCCAGGGATTTTTAAGCCAGTTGGTCATGTAATTGCAATCCAACATTTTTTTCATAATGCCCAACTCAATAAGTAAAAACTAATCATACCATTAGTTCATCTAGAGCAGCAGCCAGTTCACCAGCACCTTCGTACGGGTGAGCACTTGATTGTCCGGTAGCCTGGGCTACACCAGAGATTGTATTCACAGCATCGCACAACTGTTCGTAGGCCCAGTCCCTGTTAGCTCTGGCTGCAGCTAATTCTGGGTGTCGAACATATGCCTTAGATGCAGTCAGTAGCATCATGCTGCTCTTCTTCAACGTGGCTCTAGATGCCGCAAGGTCATCCCGTCTTCTGGGATCCTGTATGTGTGTATGGTATACATTATCAGTATGAATCTGACTTCGATACATAATCAAAGCAAATACATAGTATGGCATCAATATGTCAAACATTTATTTGCCAACCATGTTCCATTCAAGTAATCAGCAAAACATCCAGAACAAAATTAGACAGAATCAGGATTTATTCAGATAACAACATAAAAACTTGACAATTACAACTATGTCAAACCTCTCTACATCGAACCTTTCCAATCCGTTATCCTCTTTAAACCGAACATGTCAGCTGGTCCCAATTTTTTATCATTTATGGATTGCAAAAAATCTTTGCAATCCAGAATCTCAAATCTTCCCTGATAGGAACATTTTTGCCTGTCTGAACAAGTTCGGATTAGAAAGGTTCTACTGTAATCAACATAAGACAATATACTGATTACAAACCTTCAAATCTGCTTGGCGTTGTGCGGCACGTTCTGACAATTCAACCACACTTTTTCCAAACTCTTTAAAGCTATCCATCAGTTCCTGTTGACTAGATGCATTTTTTATTCTATCCAAATCGTTTTCCACCTGAAAAAAATATATCAAACCCTTTCATAAATGATAGATTAAACATCAACATGCATCTGGAATGGTTTGTCTGTCTTTTACTATCAAGTGTCAATGTGAAAATTAACCTAAATGTGAATGATTTTCTTTGTACTAGGATTTAACATTACACCAACAGCCAGGATCAATTGGCAACTTCTCCATTTTTTACGGTGGAGGAAGACCCCAGGTACATAACTGGATACAACCGTTGACCTTCCAAAAGCTAGCTGGCCAGCTTTCTCACATATGAAATTTGTTCAAACTCAAAGCGGTAAAGGGCTGGCGATTACTATTCCGAGACGATAACATCTCAATCACAGAGCAGTGATTTTTTTTGTAAATTTCGAAACTACCTGTGACTTTATGAAGAGGAAAAAAGGCATCATAAAAGGAAAAGGGGGAAATTTAAAAACTTTCATTTATTTATGTAGCCCTTTTAGGACAAAATATAACTTATTTAGGATAGAAGAAACAGCCGATATTTTGATAAAATATACAAAAAAAAAATCACTGATTTTTTATTATCATTACAAACTAGTACAAAAGAGACAATTTTGATAATACACTCACAACTCTTAGAGACTTCAACAAAAGATGCACATCAACCATGTCAGCGAGGATCAGCAGTCTTGTAACAGCTGATAACAGAGCCCTGGCCGCCCGCACCATGGCCCCTCTTTTCATAGATGAGCATGGATCAGCCGCAAATTCTTCAGAGGCTGTCCCCATTTCATCCCCTAAACATGAAAAAATGGATTTCATTTTACTTATCTGTTGTTTAACAAGATATTATTCACATCTGTGAATACACATGTAAATTAAATAAATGCAAACCAACAATTTTTTAAGGATGGTTTTAGTATGCTATTTTTTATTTTAATATTGAAGGGTGTGAGTTTATTCTTTAAATTACAAACCTGTCTTTTTGACTTCATCTACAGCAGCTAACATATCTTCCTTGACATCCGGATTTTCTTGTGCAATTTCTTCACCCTTCTCAACAAAGTTTTGGGTAGCTTTCATTACAGCAGCTGCAAGGACATGACCTTTCTTTGACCTTCCCTTCTTTTTGTTAGAAGGTCCTTTCTGGTTGACTAATGTTGTCACCTGAAACGCGATCAATTCATATTTATATACATTAATTGGATAAATGATTATGTATAAAATTTAAGTTAACAGAACTCAAACTAATATTTTAAAGCACCAAACAATAAGAAGAATACACATAAAACGTACCATTTACCACTAGTTAAATTTTACATCTGGTACTGTAATATCAACTTAAAATTTATATTCACATTCCTATCGTGTAATTGTCGGCATGTAAAAGTACTAACAGAATTTACAGACATAAATATCACAATCACAGTAAGTACCTGTGTAACAAGTGGTTCCAACGTCTTCTCAACAGATTTTGTCCTTATTTCCAAATTTTTTGGATCCCATTTTATGTTCAGGGAACCCATTTTCAGTGAGTGTTCTCACCAAAGAGCCTAAAATACATAAGAGTTAGAGGTTTCTATCTCACAATATCTTGACAAAATCAATGATTTTTTCCCTGCTTTGTTTGGGTCCAGTAAACTAACCCTTCCAAATGGAAAATAAAGACATTTTTTCTAATTCATGACCTAAAAATCCCCAATTAAGGCATCACACAGCACATTTTTCCCAACTGGACCAGACCTGGACCCTTTTCCAAAATTGCAAAAAATCACTCATGATATATTTGATGCTGACAGAATACCAATTCCAAGCAGACGCCAAATTGAAAAAAACATGTTTTGTCAATTGGGAATAGCACTTTGACACCATATCCACAATTAAAAGAATATATTATCAGGACTTCTTAAGTAATGAATTTTATCTGTAACCAAAAAAATTTTGAAGCCTACAGAAAAAATCACGGGCAGAGCAACAGATAAGCTTTCTCAGTGAATTGGGTATTACTCCATCATTTCATTTTGAATAGGGTATTAGCTAGATATAATTGGGTTTCCTGAAACCTGTTAGTCTATGATTTTTATAACAATTGGGAATTCATGCTCTTACTTATCAAGCCTAAACTGTACACATTTGGTTGTTTTTGAACTGCATCACTACGTTTGTCCAAGACTATGAGGAACGACTGACTGACAAAAATGACTATATGCATGTATTCACGAAAATTGATTTTGATATGCATCATAAATATTTAAATTGGGTATTTTGCTTAAGTAATAGCTTTTTGATACGCATCTATTCTATGATCTAAAATATTTTCAATTGCATATTGTGTAAATTTAATTGAGTAAATACTCTAATACACAACTTATCTGTTGCTCTGATCATGGGTCAAAGTTAAATGAAATAGGGCTAAATTGTTGCTCAATGATGATACTAAAATTTGTTCACTAAAACATATAAGGGGGCACTGGAAATTATAAAAAATGCATCATTCATTGTCGCCACAGTGGTCAATTAATTTATGTCATTAAGAATAAGATCTGAGAGCAAACTTGGTGCAATTTGATTCTTTAGATCTTGCAGTTTTAGTTTCAGTTAGAATTAACATTACAATTCCATCAATAAGTACAGATCTTATGCATACCCAGCAGACTGTGGACATTAAATTCAAATTTATGACATCCCAAATTTTTGCAACAGTATTCTTGAATAGATGCAATTTTTCACAATAGAAGTAGCAACAGTTAGACCTATCTAAAATTGCCTAAATCCATCTAAAAATAGGGCAAAATTCAGCAAAATCCACAAAATATTTTTTAAATATTTACGTGTCTAGTCAAATGTTCGAATATTTGGGATGGGTGGGGTAGATGAATCAGATTCACTTATACATGAAATTTAAACATTATCGAATCAAGAACATATTTTGCATTCAACACAGCAAAATCAGGTCAATAAGTTGTTTTCAAACAGCAATGATCCATTTAACAAACAAATAAAATTGAAAAACAGGTAAAACTCACCCTTATTTTAATTGTTTATCATCAAGATTAGCTATCACTTCCGGATAAATCTTTCTACTCGTTGAAATGTAAAGTCAAATTTGACTCCGCCCCATTATTGGTTAAATCTCACCGATATTCTCCGGTTTATTCCGAATGATATGAAACTCTCAGTCGTTGGATTTAAACAGTAGTTCTGAGTCATAAACTTACGCTGTTCTGTGACGGTAAATATTCTAATTTGATGTATTCAATTGTTCAAACTTTTATTCAAACGTAATATAAATCAGGCTTTTACTAAAATATAAAACTCTCCTGACAAAAAAGGATGCAAACAGTTGTTTTCTTACTTGAAAGTTGTTCCACGGGGAAAGATGGAACAGCCAAAAATGTATGGAATGCTGGACGAATTGTAAAATTCTAACATCGTTGTCGTCTTTCATAACAAAGGAATGAGTAATGGACTCGAGATAGAAAGTTTAGTTACCTAAGTTGTTTAAACTCCATAATTCAGACCTAAAGTAGATGATCATTTCATATAATAACATATTGTACCTATTCGATATATGTTTACGTAACGGCATGTGTATATTGATTTTAGATTTTGTCCCAGACCATTATACACATATATGTAATGGTCTCAGATTTTATAGGATTTTTCACCGACAGGGACGTTTTAAATGACAATCATAAAATAGTAATTAAACGTAGCTGTCATTCAGTTTGTCAATTATATTTTCAAAAAAATGGTCGAAACTTATCGATGGTTCCAAAGAGAAAAAAATATGAATATTACTATATCATACTTTTGATCTAAACTTAAATACATATCTCATTAAATCTATTATGTACGTAAGTCTTCGGCCCTACCTATCTGGAATACTTTATAAAATGTTTCACGAATACCCAAATCACCTTCTCTTCAATGAACCAAACTATTATGGAAGTATGTACCTTAACACAATTCACGGAAGTCAAGAGAGCGTCTTATAGGTCGAAAGGACTTTTCTCAGATACATAAATATATTCTAATTTGAATGACATTAGTAATCATTCATTGTAAAGTGTTTCGGACCAGGGGACATTACTCTTACAACCGTTTAATGGCAAGTCAAATCCACCAGTTTTTCCTATCCATATGGTGTAGCCAGTTGTTATCCAATCGTCGCACAGTTCGCTGTTATTATTCATATGTAATTAGAATAGTGACTTCATTAGTGAAAATCAGAACCGGAAAGCTGGGCGTCGAACTCGGGACCCCTGGAATGGCAGGAGCCCAGCACTTTACACCTTCATCGCAATATCCCATTTCTTATACAATAATGGACGACATTTATACAACGGCAAAAATATGAAGATGTTACTTATCCCGACATACTCTGATAATACAGCATTTGAACAGACAGGGTCACTTGGCGACTTTTTCCAGCTTTAACTTTGGAGGAAAACTACAGGCTTTCTCCTGAGTAGAAACATTGTTCTTTCGGAGGCAAGCTGACACCTTCCTCATGTATGGAATTTGTTTGGTCCCAGCTGGGAATCGAACTCAAAACTGTGGGGGGGTAACGATTACTAGTCGGAGACCATAAACATTTATCACGCAGGTACCTATATTATAGCCCGACAAATAGCATGTATATAATAAATTATGTTGGATCTATTAATTCGTAAGTAAATGTGATACATTTCACAGAAATATTCTGATTAATTTGCTATTGAAATTAATTTCCATTTCTTTTGGTGTCAGTAAAGAATTGCGCGTATTGTTACATTTTGTTCAGGCGCATTTAAAATTCAACAATGCTTTAAACAATTCATCTCCCAAGAAAGATACAATGAACATAAATCAAGTCTTAACATAAGCGCTCTTTAATTCTTGTGAATTCAAAACAATATGTAAATACGTTGCAGGGGAACGTGTCTGATATTTTAAAATTAATTAAACAGTTAAGTTGGCTTCTAGATTTAGATTATATAAGAAAAAAAACGAACATTCATTTTTACTTACAAAAAGTATTCATGGCCAAGATTTCATTCCTTACCAAGAGCACACGAGGCTTTAAACAAATTGCTTAAATATAAATTTTGAAACCTCATTAATCAATATCTTCAGCTGTTAGTACGAGTCAACAGATTAATGTTTGATTTTTATTGACCTACTTTGATTGTCGAGGACCAATCGTGATGGCTCAACGTCTGAATGCACAATCTACGAATGAAATGATTAATAGTATCAGAAGTACGGCCCAAACAAAAGACATTATCTGCGATGAAAGGAACGGTTTTATCCGGATCTTAACCCGACCTCTCCTGCATGGAATGCACTGCGACTACTTTAAAAGTCACACAAACCATAACACTTACTGACTTGTTAAAATGAACTGCGACTGGTTATTTTAAATGCGTTCAACTTCGCGTAAATACAAACAACTTGACAATGGTGATAGTTAAAATGGGTGGATTTAAATGCAATACTGTAATTCTATTCATGTTAATTGTTGGTTCTTATTGTCTTCCAACAGGTAAATAAGTACAATTCGTTATCTTATGTAATTAGGATTTGAGGCATAAATATAATAAAATAGACATTTGAAGGGAGTAAGTGATTTTAAGACAATTTGGATTTGAGCATGTGGGTTTGTATGATCAAACATAAAACTTTTTAAGATTTAACATCATAAATACACCCCTTGCAATTAACTCGACGGTATTGACTCTAAACATATTGTTCCGTGATTTCCGTCTGTGGATAGTTTATTCAAATCCCAAATGTCGAGGAAAAAACAGCATAAATTTTGTTAATTATGAATGTTGAAAAAAATCATAATCGATGTTTTTGCAATACGCTATGTTTAGGTATCAGTATCAAGCTACAGAAATAAAATAGAATATGCTCCACAAATACAAGTTCTTTCTTTATAACAAGGTGGTCTTCGCAGGCCTACATGTATTTAAATGATCTATAATTTAGATTTTCCTATAGTTTTATGTATTACGCCATCAGACAATGGTGACCCAAACCTTTACCACAGTCATCTGGTACCAGAGAAGATGGCGGGAATACATTTAAATCAATGTTGACTCTTGCGACTTCTGAAGAGTGGAGCAGCATTATGAAAAACATGATGAAGATCACCACCAATGCTTCGTTCTGATTATACAGCTATTATTATTATTATTATATGTTCAGCATAACAAATGTTCAAAGTACAAATGCTGACGAAAGCGAAATATTCAACTTTGACCATGTTAACATTTGTATAAACAATAAGATGGAAATATGTCTAGAGGACAGAATTTATTTGCAATTGTCAGCATTAATCTTATTCTCAGGTCACGGAGACACAGACTGGGATAGGAATGGTGTTCGTCATGATAAGAAGAGAAGTGTTTATACAACTCTACCGAGTACAGTGTCCTTGCAACATGTGGTCAATGCGTCAACAGTTGTGTGCAATGAAGCTATGAATACTCCGTTTTCAAGGTCAGTCCTTTACCAAAATTGCTATCAAACAATAACAATAATTTATGCCGAAACTGAAGATGAAACTATGCCTTTCTTTTGTTTACCGTAATTTATCACCCGTTTCCAAATTTGTCGAATTTGTCCTTTAATAAACAATGTATTGGACGCTCCACCTTTTGTACAAAAATATCTACTGCTCTGCTCCGCTCACCTCTGCTATAAACTGCTCTGTTCCGTTCAGTTCCAATCCGTTCCTCCCCACTCCACTCCGCACTCAACTCAGTCATATAAAGGTTTTCAGCAAATATAACGGCATTGTAAAAAGATACGTAAATGCTGCCAGTCATGTATGAGCCAATGTCTTGAGTAGCAGTACTACATTTTTGTATTTCACCATCAAGAGTTCGTCCTAATTAAAACACTAAGACCACGATTTAAAGGAAATGAAGCACTGCCATAATTTAGGCTTAAACAAAAAAAGTGTGTTTCCGGTTACATGCCCCCCAAAAAATGTGGGTAGGTAGGTAGGGATTTTTTTCTTTTACTTTTTTTACATATATCGGCAACACTGTCGTGAAAATTACAACATAGCACTACGATTTGGATGCCGTAAAAACTTTTGAGTCGGCAGGTAAAAGATGGGTCAAACGAGTAACCGGAAACAAACCTATTTTTAAGGCCCTTCTGATTGTTGTTGTTTTTACCAGGAGGGTACAGTTAAATGATGAACAAATGCGAGCTATTTTCCAAGACAAAGGTGGAAATTATGTGCGTGACTACATGGCTGCCACGCAAGAAGAAGCGACAGAAAATTTCCCGAACATGCTTATACTGCTCCCACCATCTACGGTCAGAATGCTAGCTTACTTAAGTATTTGTTTTGTGATGAATAATGTACATATATGATCCCTATCTCGCACTATATCTTGAATCTGTTGTTTTTTCCTTAAAGTCGGTATTGTACGTGAAACATAATGTAGTCATGGTTCCTATTTCGTACAAAATCTTAAATCCGTTACTTTTCCTAAACCTCGGTATTGCATCCAAAAACGCAATACATTGTATGTACATGTATTTACATTACAAAAAATGTTTAAATGAATTTTGAGTTTTTGTGGTATCAATCAACTGACATTTGGCCCAGTTCTCTTGATTTTGTTCCATTTGAATTTGGAAAAAGAAAAAAATTCCCAAAGTTCTTTTGTATATTGACATGTTAGGATTGTGTTCTACATATACCTAACAAAGTGGAAATACTTGCTTGTGCTTCAAAGCGTTCAATGACCGCGCTGACTCGTCGCATTTCAACGCAGAATTGCTCAAAATATAAAGTTATTATGCCAAAGAAACAATGGAATTACAACATTGTCCAATGTCTTAAATGGTTGTTGTTGAAGAATTTACACGTGATGTATACAATTTACACTACTGATTGAAATTCGGACATAATGAATCAGAACTTACGTCACAACATGATATTCATTACTATTAGTTTACTGATATCTTTTACAGATACCTGGTAGCGACTCAAATTTCTCGTCCACAGACAATATTATTGCTAAAGAAACGGTCATGTCAGATCTGCACAAATTATCGGCCTACTTTCAGTCAAACAATGCAACAAGAACGCCCTCACCCCACCCACTCGGTGAAAACTGGGAACTTCAGAACGCTACCGGAAATGATAATAAAAACATAAGTTTTGAAGCGTCTTACACAACAACCGTGTCTGGGAGTTCAAGCTTACTCAAAACAAGTGCACCACCTTCGTCGGCGTTCGTGTCCGATGCAAGGTCATTAACGATGATGCCTGTGGCCGGAAATGCCACAAGAGGAAGTTCAAAGATGGCGACTTCCACAACGGAAGCACATGTTAAAGATAGCACCCCTGCTACATCCAGTACCGGAATGAACTCTAATCCAACAGTTACTAGCACATTCTCGCCAACCTCCGCGAAAGATGGCTATACGACAACCATCAATCCTGATGTTTTGAAAGGATTAGATCAGCTCAACCAGTATGTTCATGTAAGTATTCAATATCTTAACAACAGAAACAACATATAATGTTTCCTTTATGACAAGTACAGCTTTACAGTCAAGATGAATTTCTAGAATCCGGCATTTTTACATGTGGAGCTCTTCCGGCGGTACTCGTTGCCATGCTTTCACAATAAAAGCTCCGCCCACGTGTATCCGTTAAGGAATGAGAGGTGCTCCCTGAATAGGACCTCAAATAATACATATTAATTTATTTTCTATCAGTAGTAAGTATTCCTCTGTGGTAGTTCAATGTTGTGACACACCGTAGTGACTGTATTGACGAACAGCCTGTGAAACTCAATTAAATAAGGCCTGAAAATCCCATTTCAGAATGGGAAATCCATGTTAAATTGCTGATATATACATGTATATAGTAAAACCTCGATATTGAGACCACCTTCAGGACTCAAAAAATGAGGTGATCTCATTATCAAGTTGAATAGGGGTGTTATTGAATTACTATTACTCATTATTACGATCGATTTTTCGGGTCCCGAAGGTGGTCTCAATATCGAAGTTTTACATTATATTCAAACTCTACATACACGTAACAGGGTGTGAGTCAAAGAGATTTGGATACAATCTGGCGAGATGCAGAAACCACATTACATCCGTCAGTACTTATGGATCTTTCCAACAGACATATCAGACGGAAACGAAATTTTGATGGTAAGAGTTTTATACAATTTTTCAGTTATATGCAGCGACCAGTTCACTTAACCAGTTTTCCTCTCCTGTATACTAACCAGTACTAACTTAATTACCCCTCTAGAATAGTATGAATAACGTCTGAATAGTTTTTTGAACAAGTGTGCATGGATGCAAATGCATTTACACCATCACACTAGAACGAGCATCAGAAATGGGTTCTGATTTTATGAAGAATGTAGATAAAGTATGCTTTAATGATGGCAAAATCTTATTTGAGATAGTTCTTTTAAAGGCTCTACAACCGGGGAAGAATACTGTCAGTTAAAGGGACATTTAACAGACGATGGAAATTTCAAGCATTTGTGCTCGATGTGTGCGTCAACAACAAAACTACCTGACGACATCTTCCCGCGTTATATCAACGAAGTAGTCTGTAAGACAGGAGACACTGACTGTTTCACGGTCGGTGGTACTGGTAAGAGATACATTTATGACAAATAAATATGTAAATATTTAGTTTTAATGCCCGTTCATTCAAATACTGGCTGATAATTAACTTTACCAGTTCTCCTGGGTTCTACCAATACTAATACTTACCTTACATTGTCCTACGCAATTAAACTCATATTTCCCAACATTAATCATTAAAATCAGCTGCGGAGAACGAATAGTCTTGGACATAACATTTCCAACCGAATTCACAAACACGAGATTCGTAGACCAAAATGCTTGTAGTCTATTTTGAGCCAAGGGACGCGGGCCACATATGTTATAATATAATCGATGCAATGATGCTGTATGTTTCAGTTATTCGCTTGCGTCTGTACCACTTTCTGATGTTAATGTTCACATCGCTTAATATGATGTTCAGCTTTCTGTTTTGTTAGCGCATAATTTACCAGATTGATAGAATTGTTAGCATTAATATAGTTTTTAGATTCTGCAAGTTCAGTTTAGTGTACAATTAAAACGTTACCAATAAAGGACAGTGAATCCACAGTACAGTCGAACCCCCTTATCCGTCCGAGCCAGGGATCAGGTCATTTGGCCGGTTTAGAAAGGATGCCAGTTTAGTGGGACTTTTTGAATTATATGGTTATGAAGTCGGGACCAGAACATTTGGCCAATTTAGAGGGGATACCGGTTCAAAGAAAAAACAATTTAGAGGGTTTCCACTGTACATTGTTACAATCATACACTCAAATTGTTAAATACTGACACGCTTAAATTTACATTACAGTTCATGGGCAATGCAAGCAGACGAAATTTTCATTGAATATGCTGCAGAAGAAACCAGACATGTGTAGGATGTTACTGCACAATGGTGAAACACTGGTCTTTGAAGACTGGGTCTTAATGCCAAAAACAATACGTGTTTCTTGCGAGTGCACCATTAACAAACTGTCCGTATTCAGTCAATATGTCGCCCATGATGTTCCAATTGGGTGAATTGCGGGTGGAGAAGGGCATACTTGATTTGCAGTGAACAGTTTGACAAATTTATACTATTTACAATCTAACCTATGTTTACGGCCACCTCCGAATAAAGACCACCCTGTGAATAAAAGCCATTCTTTGAAAAACCGTTCTGGAGAGGTTGCTCTGTATATTTGAATCATGCGATGTACATAACAACGCCGTTATAGTAAATTTCTAGGGGCCAAAATACTAATGAAGTTTCATTTCATCCAAATTTCCTAATATGACAATAAAATTAGGAGAATCGTGTTTGGAAAATATAAAGACTTCACTGTATCCTATTCTTCAGTAAATACGAGATCACTATAACCGTGTTTCACTGTATCTCATTATCTTTAAATGGCAAACTGTACATATGCTCGGCATTCTTCACGAATAAGTATCTTTCACGCTGTGTAACCATAACGTTTCACCGCATGAAAGTAGATTTTCGGACGTGATAATATACTGCTGAAAACCTGATTATATTCATGAATAGAAAACTTTATTAGATCAGCCAGTTTAATATAATAAAAAAAATCAACAAACGTGTGTTCTCGTATTTGACTTCATTGAGCACATCTTACGTATTTTGTAACATTAGGTAAATTATACGTTCGTTCAGGTACACGACACCAACCTTTTTCAACCAACAAGCAAAAACCTCGTTATTACGAGCACCCGGTTTATCTCTAAAATTTAGTCTGTTTCTATGATTCCTATAACTATATTAGTATCATGTTTGAAAAAAAGATTGTAAGTACATTCTCGTTGGTGCAATCACATGACATGAGATCGCTCTACATGTGGTAGAGTACCACCTCCGAATAAAGACCACCCTGTGAATAAAGGACATTCTTTGAAAAACCGTCACTGATTATTTAGAACAAACTGACCTCCGAATAAAAGCCATCTGTCAATAAAGGCCACATTTTCCCAAGAGTGGCCTTTCTTCACAGGTTTTATATATCTAATAATTTTACTATCTATCACTAACTGAATGTTGCTGGTAGACAAGTTATGATGTTTGTTTGTTTGTTTGTTTGTTTGTTTGTTTGTATTTGACATCATTCGACGAAGCTATATAAATAAATGGCGATTTTCTCATGTGTCTGGCTATGTCTGATGTAAACAGTACAGTTGAGCCTCGTTGTGACAATACCGCCTAATTCGATTTCTCTTCAATCTTGATGTAAAATATGTCGAAAGTTAATTTACTTTTCATCTCGTCGAAATAGGTACACACAAAATAACAGAGCAACAATAAGCAAGAATAATATGAATAAAACACATTTTAAGACAATGCTCAAAGAAATGTTGATTTACAAATTCATGACTCAACAGTGAATATGTAGGTAGGTAATTTTTTTTTGATAACCTCATATGCTGAAATTTGTCTACAGGACAGTATTTTTTTCACAAGGTTTTAACGTCGCACCAACAGCTAGGGTCATGTTTGCTTTTTTTTGGACTAGGAAACCCCTAGGGGAGAACCACCGAACTTCCGTAAGCTGGCTGGGCAGTTTCCTCATACTAGTATGCGGAATTTTGTCCCGGGTGGGACTCGTACTGTGAGTGGCTTGTGATTACTAGTCCGAGGCCATTATGCACTCGACCATGGAGGTCCCAACTCTAATTAATAGTTTCATTCACTGATTTTAATATAAAAGACGCGATTCATTCAGGAAACGAAATAATGAAAATAAGAATATGGGAAAATCCTGAGCGGATGCTCTTCAGTCTATCTGTATCAATCTGGAACGGCGAAATGAAATCGCTTTTTCCTAACGTAGTGTCGGTTTATGGTTTAAAACTGTACTAGCTGACCTGCCGCTTTCGTTTTCATCGTGGTTAATTTTGCTTGTACTCAGCTGTCGTTAAAGTAATGGTAAATGTTATAACGTACTCTTTAGTGGCTAAGTATGACAAGTTTTACCATAAATTCAACCTTGTGAAGAACGGCAACTGATGGAGAAGCTGCAAAGATTTTTTTTGATTAGTTGACCTTCAAAATGGAGCTTATTTGGTATGACTTGTCGAGAAATGTATTCCACTCTTAGATCGTTAGTCACAGATTGTCCTTCAGCCATAGGTGGCCTCTGTGCCAGGCTTCTCTATTCGAAAGACTGATAAATACGAAAATAGCAACAAATAAACATACATGTATTACTCTCCATAAATGTGGTTTCCGTACCGGACCAGATGCCTGAAGTGCTTCAGCGTTGGCCACTCCTCATAGGGCGTTTCTGAGGTCATCCCCTCACAACACACAGTTTAGGTTTCTATATTCAATGTGAAAATGTTTACAATCACTGCAACTTTTTTCAATCAACTTTTCCCTAAATTGTGTAGCTTTCATGAAAATCTGATTTTGTTCCCCAAATTAATCGAAACTTCCCTAGATATAGTTCCATTTCCATTGTCCGAATTATGGTTCACTTTGATAACAACGAAGTGAAATCGTATCATTTGCCGTCTAACATAGCAGTTCATTAATTAGAACTGTACTGCATTTATTGTAATGTATTGTATTGTATTGCACTGACTCAGAGTAACTATTCTACATATCACGTAAGACGTAACTTTTTACTGCTGTCAATCAACACGAATGTTTCGGCTCACATTCACAAAAATCTGTACACATGAAAGTGTATTTAACAGCAATTGTAATGCGATGAGGCCGTTCAATCACGGTCTGTAAGCTATAACAGTTTTTGTTGATCATTGCAGCTTTTTGTTTTATTTCGCAATACAGTGCACCCTCTCCAAAGCAACACCGTTTGGGAGAGGCTAAATGATGGTGTTGAGAGGTTGTTAAGAGATAGTCTAAATTAATAGTTAAATCGTACAGTGGCAAATAATCATGCTGTTGGTGTAGACAGGTTGTTGTCCAAGAGAGGGTCGCTCTGATGAGGTTGCACCGTACATTGAAATTGCAAAACAGTCATTGTGCGGTGTAATGTATATTTTGTAATGCATTTTTGTATCATTTTGTGCTATGTAACCGGTGTAAAACAATTAACAAATCTAACGATTTATTTGATATGTGTTTAAAAACTTGGCTGGAATATGTACAGTCTCGAACGCTTCAAGACCTCCCCAGACCGGAAGAGGAATAAGTACCTTGCATATAGGACACGGAAATAATCTATTACGAACTGTTGTTCGCACATGCTCCTTCAAACACTCTAGACAGAACATATGATAACAGTTGATCAGTTTTGGTTCCACGAATTTACGCCGACATAACGTGCACATCCAATTACTTGGACCACGCGGTCCCCCGCACAAGTTACGATGCGCCATTTTTATTCCTTTAATATTCTCCTTATGTGGAATAATGATTTTTATCTGTTGCCACTTCAAATTGTATTGTTAAAGCATGATATCAGATTTTAAGTTGAGGAGAATTGTTGAAAATCATGTCCTTCTCAAATCAACCGATTAAATCTGTGTTATCTTTGAATAACGTGATCTTTTTCACATTCTGTTTGTTTTGTAAATGCATAGACGCTTAATCTCCGGGTACCAACACTGAGAAAAGAACAATCTTTGTATAAAATAAGTATTAAATAAATTTATATCCTCTTTATTTTAAAATACACTCGTAAAAATGATGTCACTGACAATTTGAAAATATATATCCATAAATAAACTAACACAGTCTGTTGAAATTTAAATTTGATTCAAATAAATCATTCCTGTGTTTTACCACTTTAAGACATTTCTACAAAGGGTTTCTTAAGTCATGGACATTTGGTCGCTTTATTAATGCTCAGCCGAACGGTTACAATCAACTGATTTCTATGGAATGTATTGATTAAGAAAGTACAGTCTTTTAAATAATTTATTGTGTTTAGCAGATAAGACGCAACTTATGAATGTATAGAAATCGTTTATTGATTAGTATAATATTGAATTATATTCACAGCCTATACAAATAAAACACTTAACTGTAAATGAATTACTTATGAATAGATTGCGAATAAAATAGACCGAATATGTAGACCTGTATATAACACTAAACACTGACTGTATACAACTATGGATAAAGTTATCTATGTGTTGAATGTCTGAAGATTAAATGCTGATAATATTGTACTTATTTAAACTGTTCTTTTGTGTAGAATAGTATATACAATAAAACCTTACATTGCGACCACCTCAATATTACAACCACCTCGTTACAAAGACCACATGCTTTCGAACCGGCTTTCAATTCAACTTGATAATGAGACTACCTCATTATTACGACAGATTTTTTTAAAAATAAAAATATACACATTTAACAATAATCATATTATGCCCCATGTGAATATAATGCCTCACTGACTACGTTAATATAACGATCAACTCATTATAACAACTACCTGGACTCAGGCTCAGATTTCCTCGATATTTCAAACTAATTATCAGACTACCAAAATATTATTTCTTATTGTTGGCACGTTTATAATGGTTATTATTATCACGACAAAATGTACCATGTATAAAATTGGAAACACGCCTTTTTTCAAAGTCCCTACTTAGTTGTGCGTGTACAAATTTGAAGAATTTATAAATACATATTACAGTCAAACCTGTGAACAAAGGCCACCCTTGAGAAAGACAAAATGTGGCCTTTATTGACCTCACAACTTGTCTACCGGCGACATTAAGTCACTGACAGATAGTACAATTATTAGTCACACCTGTGAAGAAAGGCCACCCTTTGGAACGACAAAATATGGCGTTTATTGACAGATGGTCTTTACTCGGAGGTCAGTTTGTTCTTAATGATCAGTGACGGTTTTTCAAAGAATGGTCTTTATTCACGGGATGGTCTTTATTCGGAGGTGGCCTCAAACCCAGGTTTAACTGTATACAGTAAAACCTCACATTGCGACCACCTCAGTATTACGACCACCTTGTTATGACGACTACATATTATGACAATGCTTTCAATAACTTCACTATAATTCAACTTGATAATGAGACCATCTCATTATTACGATCGATTTTTCAAGTCCGAAAGGTGGTCTCATTATCGAGATTTTACTGTATCTACGTAAGAAATGTGGAGATTTATCATAAATTCGGGAATTAGCAAGCTCAAAACTCGAACGCAATCAGCATAAATTGTGGAGCATGTTGTGCGCGTTTAATACCTGTATAGTCAAGATTTTTCTATCTGTAGGGTTTTAAATATTTCAGTGCTTTGATTTAATATTTCGTTATTTTAATCTTACTTCTGTTTTTTTTCATTACTATTACCACATGTAAGTCACGTGTCGCTTACTAGTGCTTATGACGTCAAGTTTCAGAGCTCCTACGATTAAATTTTGCTAAAGATCTTTCGACCGAATTGTTTCATTTCAACAATATTTATGGAATGAGAAATTTCAAACCTCGGACAATTTAATCAATATTAAATCCAGAAAGAATAAAAATAACGATTATGTAAAATGTCGTCTGACGGCACGGTATACCAAAGAGAACACACGTTGTGAATCCAAGCAGATAATTAGTGTTATCACGACCACAATAAAAATAACACCGACCTCACCGACAACTTGGGCAGATTTTCTTCGATCGTCTGCGCATTGTAATTTGTTTAACCATTTTTTTGTTTCTGTCTTGTAGACGGTCATGTTGGAAATCATTTTTACGAAACTTACGTCACGCAGCGGAAGTGACGTATCTATGACGTGATTACATATTGCGTAATGCTTGACGTCACACAAACTCTTCGAAATAGTAACGTTACCCTCTTTGTTCGCGACCAAACAAACATTGTGCTGAACATCTTTTCCTGGAAGAAAATAACATCATTAAAAATAAGCGTTTTACGTAACAGACCTTACACTAATGGTTATTGACAAAATACTTGCTTCAAATTTTAAGACGGATTTGAAAACAAAATTTGGCGTTTTGAGCTTTTCTTTTCGTATTCAAAATCTTGCTGGATCTAGGTTATTGTTTGTGGGCAAGAAACATTATACACGGTTTCTTAATGACCCGATACGGTGTGATACAGGGTCTGTAAATAAATTATTGCCGAGAGCGATAGCTCGAGCCCAAAATTAATTTATTGACCCTGTATCACACCGTAACGGGTGGGCAAGAAGCTGTGTAAAGAATTTACCTTACTGAGTGCCATTCATAAACTAATTTTCTAAACTTTCATGTTTTTTTTTTATTTTGATTTTGCAATTATGATTACTGATTGGATAGGAATTGCTACTGACCTAATATGGGAAATATTAGATCAGCACGTGTCCCGTCTTAACCAATCAAAACAAGTATTCTGTACGAGGTAAGATAAAATATGATGAACTAAATGGAGACAATTTCAAATAGCTACCAAATGTTACCAGTATGTTAGCCGCTAAAACATAAATTGACATTAGAAATTAAAATGTCTTGTGATTAAAATAGTTAAAATGCTTACAGGGCCCTGTCTACTGAGATTGTCGGGGAACTGAACTTAAATGTTTCTTTCTGGTTACCGGACCTACCCCCTACTTTCCCCCGCGACCTTAACCTTCTTAATAGGCTCAAGGAACGTACATCTACTGTCTTTTTACCTTTCCGCACAAAAATAAACTCAACAGCGACTTTCAAGAATAATAAAAAAGATAAAAAAAATCCCGACCTACTTGCCCCATTTTTATTGTTTTACTGATTAGGTAACCAGAAACAAACAATTTTTACGTCTTAATCATTGCTTACTGTAAATCCAGTATGAGCCCTTTTCGAGCGGAAGGGATTCCGTAATTTCAATATAGGGGAAGAGGCTGGTAAATATCATGAGCGAGCTGTTAAAATGGGTGAGACAGTACGCAGATGCCGCGCCGTATGTCAACTTCTTATAAACGGTTCTGTAGTAGTTGTTCTTCAATGTGTGAGTGAAGTCTTTCAACGGTGGCTCTTAAAAATAACAGCGCAAAAATAAAAACCAAACATTCTGGTTCCAGAGTAACGGAAATATGTTTCAATTTTGAACAAAAAATGTATATATGGCATTCGTAAAATAGTCAACGTATTTTTATCTGAGGTTCAAGGTCACACTGATAACCGGGGTTGTTTGGCGACTTTTCCAGCTTTAACGGTGGAGGAAGACAAAGGCATACACTTGGGTAGAACCGGTGACCTTCCATGAGCAAGCTGGACAGCTTCCTCACTAGTGACATTGGTCTGATCCTTAGACGGATTCGAAATCATAGCGGTGAGGGACTAGTGACAACTAGTCAGAGACCGTAACCACTCAATCTCGAAAGTCCTATGTCAACAGATATTGTAAAACTTCGATATTGAGACCACCTTCGGAACAAAAATTGTTGTAACACGCATTTACTGTTAAACCTCAAATAGCGACCACCTGAAAATTACGACCACCTTTTTAAAACTACCACCCATTTTCGGACTGGTTTTGAATATCTCCCCTATAATTTAACTTGATAATGTGAAAATAATCAGGACAATTATTCGAAGAGAGATATACAACTGGTAAATTCCAATCTGATTGAAAATGTAGAATATAAAGCTAAAACTGCGATAGGTTAATACAGTGGAACTCCTATAAACCGGCTGCGCCCGGGTCCAGGTCATTTGGCCGGTTTAGAGTGGATACCAGTTTAGAGGGAATTTTTGAATTATGTAGTAATGAAGTCGGGACCAGAACATTTTTCCGATTTAGAGTGGAAACCGGTTTAAACAGGGAAAACCTGTTTATAGAAGAACCGGTTTAGAGGGTTTCCACTGTATACAAATTTGCACGTGATCCCATACCTTTTGGCATCGATGGTACGTTGGTCTTTTGTTGACAAATGCAGTGGTAGGAATCGTTTGAACAATCTTGCTTCGGCAATATTTGAGGCCAGCGCATTATGTCACACGGGTTTTTGGAGCGTATAGCTTTAATCCAAAAGGAATAATCCCGTAAACAAAGCAGGCTTTGGAATTGTCGAGTTAACATTGACGTTCCAATTCTGGCTAAGGTAGAATTTACGGCTACACTTTGGCAAATTGACTCACATGTACGTAGGTCGTATTGATTAGGTGTAACATAATATGCATGATGAAAAGCTCCACTTGTAATCCACTGTTCCGTTATTATTGAATTACATTCCAGATCAACTGCAACAAATAAAGATTAATTTGTAAACGGAAGATGAAAAGCGGAGTACCCGATGCGGGGCTCAAACCCGTGACCTCCTGCTTGCAAGTCAAATACTCTACCAACTTAGCTAATCGGGCTGGTACTATGACAAACTAAATACTGCATATAGTACTGCTACAAATTATAGATTTACGTTTATTGTAAGTCAAATAAAGTCGTCCAGAAATTAAATTTGTTCTTGCAACCTGCCTTCCTGCATTCATTGGACTCGTTAAACATATTACTGAATGGATTTAGGACGGCTTAGGATGTAATGGATTATGATAACAAATTGTTATTAATTTAATTTAGCACGTCATTTTATGTGAATAACCCATTTTTGTGAAGGTTTTATTAAAAGTTGACAGCCAGAGAAAGACAGAGTTGACAAATGCGACAACAAAACAAACAATAATACAACAAAACAGTGGGAACCATCTACGCATGTGACCGGCTTCAAATAACTCTTCTATAATTAAACTTGATAATGAGACCACCTCATTATTACCACCGATATTTTTTCGGGTAACGAAGGTGGTCTCATTATTGAGGTTTTACCGAAACACTTAGACGATGACGACAGTAATTCTAAGAACAGCGGAAATGAAAAAAAGATAAATTTTCAGGTAATGATTATTGCAGCATTGAAAAAAAGCTCAATGACCTAAGTACAGCCAAACATGCGTTTGCGGCCACCTTCGAATAGAGACCACCCTGTGTATAAAGGCCGTTCTTTGAAAAACTGTCTCTGATTATTTAGAATAAACTGACCTCTTAATAAAGGCTATCTGTCTTTAAAAAGACATATTTTGTTTTACCCAAGGGGTGGCCATTGTTCACAAGTTTGACTGTACTACCTTGAAATCTGATCACATTGATTAGTAATTGGAAATAAATATTCTTAAGACGAAATCATCGGAATTTTTAAATTTTATTTCCAGACAAGATACAGTGTGTTCCCAAGAATAGAAAACTGATGATGCGGATATTATTTCAATTGCAGGATATGAGTTTTATTTTTCAATAGAATGCAATTATCACGTTATAAATCTAGTGGTGTGTGTATAATTATAAAACCAAGTTTAGCTGATCATGTTTTAATCGAATGATTCACAATGTTTTTCTGCGTCTTTAGGCCTACAGTGGAAACCCTCTAAACCGGTTTCTCTATAAACCGGTTTCTCCTCTAAATCGGCGAACTGTTCTGGTCCCCACTTAATTACTTTATAATTAAAAAGTCCCCTCTAAACCGCCCAAATGACCTGGTCCCAGGCTCTGTCGGTTTAGTGGGGTTCCACTGTATTAACCTTTATTGAGATGTTTCAGTCACTTTGTACCCATATTTTGAACTTAAGATTAAACTAAAATTGCTCTGATGAATGAAATGTACATTTTTATCATCTAATAAGGAAACAAAAGCAGGTTGTCGGGGACAATATTCATCAACTTGTAATATTAGATTATTTTGATACATGTAGTCTGATAGATATTATTAACTGTTGTATAAAGTTAGACCGCAGTTCGCAGTTCGAACTTTATACAACTTATTAAAACTGATAAAACGAATCGCGTCTGTCGCTTTTTTTCATTTCAAACATGAATTTCGTACCGTTCGGCGTTCAAGTCTTTAGACTAAACATTTTAATGAAACTATTACAAGAAAGTGCTTTCAAATAATAAAAACACGTGCCGTAATGTTAACTCTAAAGTGGCTGACTCATGAGGAACAAACTGAATCGTTTAATTGTTTAAGAGGCTCACAACAAGCTGAAAACTTAGGACAGTGGAAACCCTCTAAACCCGTTCCTCTATAAACCCGTTCCTCCATAAACCGGTTTCCCCTCTATAAACCGGTTTCCCCTCTCAATCGGCCAAACGTTCGGGTCCCGACTCCATTACTATATAATTAAAAAATCCCCTCCAAACTTGCATCCACTCTAAACCGGCCAAATGATCTGATCCTCGGCCGGTTTACAGAGGTTCTGCTCCACCGTTTTTTTCATTTTAATTTTCTTAAAAAATTTAGACCATTTCTGAAGAAACAATCATACACAGAAAAAAATATAACAAAAAAGGTATCCACGAGCTATCTAATATACAGTAAAACCTCATTAATGATACCAACTTCGGGACTCAAAAAAACGTTCGTGATAATGCGGTGGCCTCATTATCAAGTTGAATTATAGGGGAGTTATTTAAAGCCGGTCTGAGAATAAGTGGTCGTTATAACAAGGTGGTCGTTATAACAAGGTGGTCGTTATACTGAGGCAGTTGCCATTTGAGGTTTTGCTGTATAGAAAACTAACACACAAAGTACAATTATGAACAATGCAATGCCATCTATTAGAGTTTTACAATACATTTATCGGGGTACTTAAATACAATAATCATTATCTAACTATAAATCAGTGGACGAATTGAAAAGGGGGATGAAAGGATCACTTACCCTGAGGTAAAGAGCTCAACAACATATAAACAACAAACGAACATATTTTTACGTCATCCATTTTTCAATATTTTGTGTAAGTGAAGCCGAATGCATGCTGGATCTACATAACACACCTTTGTTGTCATGTTTTGGGTCAGTTAAAACAACTGATAAGAACTGACTTGGCAGGATATTAACAAAAATCTCAGCAACGAATGAGCTTTGAATTTCGGTTGATTATTGACAATTTAAATATTGATATATACGTCATCAGCTTCAGTCTCATGTGGCATACACGTACAGACGAATATCTAAAACGCGTCATCCGGAACACCTCGGCCGATTCCGTACCCCCATTTCACATCGGATGTTCTCGGTAGCTTGATATGTGTCTACGCCTTACATTAGTGATGCGGCTGCCGATTTACTGGAAATTCTGCCGCTAAACAACTAAGTTCTAAAATAAATGGTCGTTATAACAAGGTGGTCGTAGCATTGAGGTGGTCGCTATGTGAGGTTTCACTGTAGTTGAAATTATTGAAATAAACCGAATTCTCAGGATATTTATGACGCTTTAGTGTCTAATTCCAAACATCAAACCGTCAAATTAACGTGCCAACTAAAAGTATTAGGCCTAAAAATAGGTTTGTTTCCGGTTACCCGACCGACCCATCTTTTACCTGCCGACTCATAAGTTTTTACGGCATCAAAATCTTAGTGCTATATTGTAATTTTCACGACAGTGTAGCCGATATATGTAAAAAAACATGGAGGAAAAAGAATCCCCATCTACCGACCTATATTTTTTGGCGCATGCATCTGGAAACAAACTTTTTTTGTATTCCGTATTTTGCTCATGTGAATGTTTAGTGTGCGGAAAGCAACATTTGCTGAATAGTTTTCTGAGTTCAACATGTACCTAGTTCTACAACAGAACAACTTCGTTAAATTGATTAAATCTTAATATTATTTTCGAGAAGTTCAGAGATAAACAATCAATAGATCTTTTCAAGTATTATAGGAAATCAAAAATCACGCTATCAATTTCACACAGGCTTGGCAAACAACTGCTTCATCAATCCGCTCTCGTAGTATATCGGCACGAACATTATATTTACATAAGTTCATTCCGAACAAACTTTTTCAAATTTATAGCCGCCATTTACAAACATGTACTTTTTAAGATGAGAATTACATATTTACGTAAACAGCACAGAATATGAGCATAGCGGAGCAGGTAAGAGGATTATATAATCAGCACAGAATATGAGCATAGCGGAGCAGGTAAGAGGATTATATAATCAGCACAGAATATGAGCATAGCGGAGCAGGTAAGAGGATTACATAATCAGCACAGAATATGAGCATAGCGGAGCAGGTAAGAGGATTATATAATCAGCACAGAATATGAGCATAGCGTAGCAGGTAAGAGGATTATATAATCAGCACAGAATATGAGCATAGTGGAGCAGGGAAGAGCAGTACATACCACATTATTACGATCGAATTTTCGTGGTTCCAGTATCGAGGTTTTACAGTTTTCCCACTGTGCGATTTAACTATTAATTTAACCTCTCTAGAGCAACAACCTCTCAACAACAATATAATGTTGCTTCTCCCAAATGGTGTTGCTTTAGAGAGGTTGCACAGTATTATCGATCATTAAAGAAAAAAATCTCTGAAGAATACATTTACGAGTTATTCGCCTGTAATTGTTAACTTTACTGAGATCCCCTTTTTCTATTTGAAGAATATTCTTCCGACCTAACGACCCTATATTTACAGGGGATATAGTAAAGTTTTTTTAATTTAGTAATTTTGGAATACTCGACATTTTCAGGAGATTCGACAAAAATATCTTGGAGTTTGTTGAATACAACTCGGACTATCCCCTAACCTTGAAACAAAACATTTCTTTGTTGTGAAGTAGGTTACACTGTCCTCAGAAGTTCATGTAATTAATATCTTGAAAAGAAAAGAATACTCAAAGTATTCTTTGAATCAAGTAGTCATTGTTTTGGTACAACAATGTCAAAGCATTAATGTCAGTTACAACAATCATGTGATGTGCATTATTTTACTGTATGCAAACTATTATTAAATTAACACAACAGATAGATAAATGTTGCTATATTGATGCAAACATGACCGATTTAGCAATTCCAGCCCACAAGATTAATACTTTGCAAATTTTAAACCGAGGAGTTTTAAAACACAACGACAAATATCTGGAGAACTTGTGTGTAATCAGGACAGAAACAGTTACCAAACTAACAGTTCCCTGACCAGATGATATGAATGGGTATAGTTTCTATGACCGTCTGACCCCCGTGTATTGTTTATTGTTTTCCCATAGTCAGCGATTCTAGAATGGTTGAACACGTGTTTTGCACGAGGCACGAGGGTAAGTGGTTAAATTTAATGGTAAGTATAATTTTTGCGCCAAACTCGATTATTTCATCCGTACTTCTTGTAATTTAATGGAATATACAGTAAAACCCCAGAAAAAGTCCGGTTCTTGTGGAATTCCGGTTTTCAGAGAACTTTTGCTTATCGAAGAGAAAAATGTTACTTGAAAAAATCGTCCGATTTTCAGAGAAGTCCCGTTTTCAGAGAAGTCCGGTTTTCAGAGAGTTCGGTTTCATGGATTATACTGTATTTCAGAAGTATACATACAAGCAAAATTTTCAATGGGAGTGTATAAACATGCATAATTTTTCTTTTCAATGCGATATGGTGATCACTCGTCATCAAAGACAATGAGGCCCTAATGAAAAGTAGATTGAGTTATTTTTGAAAACGGAAGTAAAGTATTGAAACTAACTAGACACCGGAACTTAATATAAGTGCATACGTAATAAATCAAAGTGGTTAATTGATCAGTCTCTAACTTGAGAAGATGAATTAATATCAGCTTTGGTCGGAAAGTTTTGTTGGAATCTGTTATTCGGACAGATATCGTTTAAACTGTTCTGGATCAAGGAATACATGATCGCATTGTGGATTTACACACTAACTTTGTTGACTTAAGCAGCAAATAGCTTCAAACTGTTAAAGATTAATTATTTTAAAAAGAAGGACCAGACTAAGATTTACATAAAACCATGTCAGGTGCTTTAAATCAGTCATTAACATGTGATGGAAATGACCACACTCCAACGGGCGGGGATATCGCCAAATGTTTCGTAATAAGTGTTATCATGACACTTATAATCGTTGGTAACATATGCTGTTTAGTTGTGTTTAACAGCGCAAAGAGCAAAAGGAACTTTACGAACCGTCTGCGATACATGATGAATTCCTTATGTCTCACTGATCTCAGCATTGGACTTCTGATGTGTCCATCAACGTTGTACCCCGCTGTGTGGCGCTGCTGGCCTTTTGGAGAATTCATGTGCAAGTTAGAAGCTTTGTTGATATCTGCGTTATTCCACGAATCCACGCTTAATATGGTGCTTATTGCTATTGACAGATATTGCATCGTGCATTTCCAGCGTTACAATACCGTGATGACGTCACGTAGATTCCTTTACGTCATCATGAGTACGTGGGTGATGGTGTTCTCATGCTACGCTGTTGTTATCTTTGGTTTAGATCAGTTCTACTTTGACGAAGTGGGAGTAAATTGCGAACCATTCTACATCAATCCTGACGTCACGTTGTCAGTTTTAAGCATATTCTACTTCCTACCTGCTCTCATATTTCTCTTCTGCTACATTTCTATTTATAGAACAGCAACCAAAAGGACTATAATGACAGTTTCCAAGGATGACAAGGTATACAAATATGATGATTTTTTTGTTTCTTACTGTGTTTAACACCGTTTTTCTACATTTTTTTTTCAATAATATACGGCGGCCGGTTCACTTAACCAGTTTTCCTGGACTGTACGAAATTACTTTCCACAAGAGCCGACAACTACTCCACATATGATTGTCAAATTTTCATAGAAGGGTATGACCTGCTGCGACCGAGATTTGAACCTGGATCATTGAGTTACAAGTCCAGCGCACTAACCACTGGACCTAGTCGAGACATACGAATTTATCCATTTCTCTTTATCACTTTATCGTAAAAAGTATGTAAAACATGCATGTAACAATTTTAAAATCATGTTACCGACAAATGGCAGCAGAATCTAACTAAACATGATTTCGGATAAAACGTATTAGACAAGTAGCTTTAAAAAGTCATTTTTCCGTAGGTGGCGTTATATGGAAATCTGGACCATTCAAGTGTCCAGCTGTGCTTTATAATCGCCTAGTAGAGAATGGACTCTTGACCAATGGTCAGTGATTATTGAATTAGCCATCTTGAGAGGAAATCTGTTTCCGGTTTGACCAATCGTTTTGAGTGACTGACCATCGAAGCAAAGACGATACATTTGCAAATAGTGATATTAAAATCAGCTGATGTCTCTGGTGAATTTGTTAGCAATATGTGACAAAATTGATCTATAACAGTCTCTCTTCGCAGCATCAGTTTAAACGTCATTTCGTGGGTGAAATTACCTTCAAACCTGTGAATAAAAGCCATCCTTGAGAAAGACAAAATGTGACCTTCATTGACAGGTGGCCTTTATTCAGGGGTCAGTTTGCTCTAAAGAATCAGTGACGGTTTTTCAAAGAATGACATTTAATCACAGGGTGGTCTTTATTAAGAGGTGGCTGCAAGCACAGTTTTGACTGTACTCTAGCAAGACAATTGGATGAAATAGAATTATGGATTCCAAGTTGAACACTTCTGACCATTTTGTGAATTTATGCCATTTTATTTCACCCATTACAGTGGAACCCCTCTACGCCGGCCGATTCCGGGATCAGGTCATTTGGCCGGTTTAGTGGGGATGCCAGTTTAGGATTTTTGAATTGCATTGTAATGAAGTCCCGACATTTTGCCGATTTCGATGGGAAACCGGTTTATAGAGGAACCGGTTCAGAGGGTTTCCACTGTAATCGCATACAATAAATAAAGAACGTTTTATCTTGCTGTACATTTCAGCATGGTCGAATGGTGAATGCGAATATCAGAACATCAAAATATCTTGCGGCAATCACATGCGGCTTCTTTATAGCGGTCTCCCCGTGGACACTATGTACTCTAACTATTGTAGCAGCCAGTGTAAACCTTCCAGAAGCGGCCGATTTCTTCGTCACGTGGCTGGCGCTTAGCAACAGCTTCTGGAATTGCTTGATATACGGACTAATGAACCGGAAGTTTCGTAGAGCAGCTTTACGTTTTGCATTTGGACGTTGGTTAAAGTCTCTGAAAGAATCGACTCATTCACGCTCACATTCTGTAGAAGAAAGTGTTGAAGGAAGCCTGGACAACTCGGCGTATTCCGTGTATAAACGAAAACAGAAAACCAGACGTAAGAAGCCGAATATAAATGGTAGTGTGTCGAATTCTCTTGATGCAAGTTTGTCGGGGGATTCCAAAGACGATGGTAAAGCAAAAGATTCGCCGGACTCGCCAAAAATTTTACACCATCGGCAAGTCACAGACTTAATTGAGGAAACAACGGGAATATAAGTTCTACTCGTTAACCTTGTTTATTACTGTGTTTCTGTTAAAATGAACAACTTGTGTAATTGAAATTTTGAATATTTTTCATCACTCTGTCACCACTAAACTTTCGATATTGTTCGTCTACATGAAACCTCACATGGCAGTCATTTCAATATTACGACCACATTGTTATAACGACTACTTATTTTCAGATCGGCTTCCAATAATTCCCCTATAATTCAACCTCATTATTACGACCGATTTTCGGGTCCCGAGGTGGTTTCATTATCGAGGTTTTACTGTTTGAATTTATCAAGTCTTATTCAATCGCTGGACGATTTTAAAAAGCATATTTGATTTAATTCATGAAGTTTTATCAAATGAATCTTGTTTGTTGATCAATAAAGCATCTGTAGCCTCACGTAGGCTATTTTGTCTGAAGAACCCGAGACGTTAACTGTCAAATGGAAAATAAATCGGATTACTATGGAGCCCCTAAAGTGACATGCTACACTTAAATTTTAACTTGTAGCACTCTTTTTATTTCGTTTTTACGAAATCGCATTTCGTAATTACTAATTAGCATTTCGCTTATACGAATTATTATTTCGTAATTAAATTACACTTTTAAGTAAAATATTCATACAATTGTTGGTGACACATTTTATTTGAAAAGCAGTGATCGAAAATACGTAACGTAACTATCTTTCGAATCTTAACAAGATAAACACCAAGTATATTCATTTTAAGTGTGATTTATGTACATGTATTGCTTCCTAAATGTGTTTCAATTGATAACAGGAAACAATCAAGTTAATGAATTTCGTTACTGTACATTATCAAAATTACAGTGCAACCTCTCCAGAGCGACCCTCTCTTGAGCAACAACCTCCCTTCAACAACAGCATGATATTCCCCTCTGTACGGATTAGGCTTAACTATAAATTTGCACTCTAGAGAGTCAGTAACCTCTCAACAGCGACATAATTTTGCTTTTCCCAAAGGGTGTTGCTTAGGAGAGGTTGCACTGTACATAATGTCTTAACAATATTGAAATTGCGTTGTATATTAAATTGCAAATAATGTATATATGCTTGATTGAATCAATTCTTAGAATTAATATGATAGTGATATTAATGGTTTATTGAACGAGCTTAAATTAATGACTGAATGTTAAGAAAAAATCATGTAAAAGTCAGTCTTTGTTTTTATTAGTTTCATTCGCTCTTAAACACACAGTAAAACCCCACATAGCGCCCATAACAATAACTTTACAACCACTGTGTTATAACGACCACTTATTTCTGGACGGGCTCACAATAGCTCCCCTTAAATTCACCTTGATAATGAGACCATCTCATTATTACGACCGATTTTTCTGGGCCAGTACAACCCCGATATTGAAGCCAATTTCAGTAAAACCTCGATATTGGACAACATTTAATCCCTTTTTTCGATCCTGAAGAAATCAAAATGCTTGATTTGAAAATGAACTCAAAGGGAGGTAATTCTGATAAACCTACGCATCTCTACAAAGATTTACCTCCCTTACATCTAGTGTTTCTAGGTTAGCAGTTGTATCTAGTTGACGGGTCGTCAGTGACATCTTTAAAATAACACGCGCTCCTAAGGTTGACTGGGTCCGAATGAAATCCACATCGGCTAAAAATAGAGTCTGTCACAAATAATTCATGTACAATTTTGAAAGTAGCAGAATCCAAACATTTTTTTCTGAGAAACAGATGTTAATTTCTTCATAATAAGAGAGGAATCGTGGTCCAGAGGTAAAGCGTCCGATCTCCGATCCGAAAGTTCTGAGTTCGAATCCCGGCTTCGACAGGTTTCGTTCATGAACTTCACAATCCCATTTTCGGACGCAGTTCTGGTGTAGTTTCCAGGAAGCGGACACGAGCGTGATTAATATAAGCAAAATTGCTTGTTTCACAATCGAGCTAAAATAATTTAGTATATAAATGTTGAAAGTTTTCCATTAGATTCCAATGGCTCACTAAAAGCCTCTTTTATCTATATTGACATAAACAGGAAGTCAGGTGACGCCTTCTATGAATTATGAAGGATACTACAGTGTTAATTATTCATTCCTATGAATAGGTGTACTTTAACAGTGTATTGTGTGTTGACCTTTTCGGTAACAATCCTATGTTTGTGAAGGAAACAATTGTTATATCAATCGACACTTAATCTTCACTATGTCACGATAAATCTAAGGATTTTTTAATGATATTTGAAAGCGCAACAACAACAGTTTATTCAACAGACTAATGTTATTGCTAACAAATAATTACATAAATGTGATTGTTATGTCATAAATATTTCACCGACGTTTGTAAAATGAAAATTTTCGTCGAACAAAACTTTTCTGCGTGCTTTTTTAAACACGATTACCTATGACGTAATATGGCGCCGATTTGGTCTCGGCGCGGTTCCGGATGCATAATGCAAAATTTAAAATTTGATTTTCTGTATTTTTCGTGTTTGTTTTCTGCTAACGGTTTTCGTTGGGGGGGGGGCGTTTTAACGACCGGTATTCGGTGGCATTTCCAATGGCAAAAAGTATGGGTTTTCCCAATGGCAGAGCGAAAATTCGAATCCAAATGGGGAAAAAACAAAAAAAATCTTTTTGGCCACTTGGGGTCGAAAGTAGTGAGTGCGAATAATACGAGGGAGGCAATCACTGATTACATAAATTTAGACTGGTACTCTACTCTGGCGTTATTTTTATTCAGTGTAACTTTCTCACAATTTTGTCCAAAATGTCGCAAAAATTCCAATTCTGTCGGGTCGGACCATGTTCCCAAAATGCTGAAAAAATCGTGGATCTTGAAATTACCACAGATATATCTCAGCGGGCTGTTATCTTAACAGGTTTCCTGGATTCTGTACCAGTACAAACCTTGTTCTCCACTATTTACCGCCAACTTTGTAATATGAAAACATCAGGCGTGCAGGACGACTGGCTTTAGGACAAATCTTGAACCATATCGTCACGGAGAACCTGTGCAGCCCCAGTGTTCGAACTCACTGACCAGATGTTTGTGGGCCTATCGCTCCACATATAAAATCCAGACAGTAGATATTTGGCTACAGTGGTACCCCTCTAAACCGGCCGAGCCCGAAACCAGGCCATTTGGCTGGTTTGGAGGGGATGCCACTTTAGAGGGGATTTTTGAATTATAAAGTAATGAAGTTGGGACTAGAACATCATGCCGATTTAAAGGGGAAACTGATTTATAGTGGAACCGGATTAGAGGATTTCCACTGTACAAATATACAACTATGAGGAATTCAATATCGGAATAAACATTTAACTGGCTAAAAACGTAAATGTTTTTGTGCAAGTAATAAAATATCTAACTTATTCATTAAAATCCTGTGAATTCCTTGTTAAAAAATGTTTGTATCGACTAATTTACCCCCCCCCACACCGACCCAAACATATTAAACGATTACAAAGGTGGTCTCAATAATAAACGTTGAAAAAACATTTTTATTGTAGAAATAAAAAATGAGGATTAACTAACTAGAAAGATATTTTAACGGAATAAATTCTCATTCAACAAAATTCACATTCATCATTATAATTCATGTACAGTAGAACCCTCACATTGCAACCACCTCAATATTACGACCATCTTGATATAACGTCCACTTATTTTCTAACCAGCTTTCAATAACACCAATAATTCAACTTGATAATGCGACCGAATTACAATCGATTTTTTGGTCCCTTATGTGACTTTATTGTATTTGTATTATGTTAATTCCCCTGAAACAGATTTGACAATATTGCTAATAACACATAAAACGATTATTCATTAATTAAAAGTTGTCTGATGCGATGCATGGTCCAATTTGCAGATGTCACTTTATTGTCTATAATTATAAAACATGCTTGGAGAGTATTCTATATATAATTGATAACTTTTCAAATTTATTACTTTATGGCAAATAATTTTCTGTTATCCTTGTTCGTTAATAAGTTATGGGAAATACTTTACATTACAAATAAAATGATATCAAATTGTCTCTTCGATATTTTTGCAAACATTTGAAATGTCATTCGGAAATAAAACAAACAAACAAAGCTATAATCATTATGTTGACGCGTCATTATTTAAAATTTATAAATTGTACGGTAAACAATTGAGAGAGGGGGGGTAATTTGATATTTCGGTGTTTGAGAAACTTGGACTTGCAATTATCGGATATGTCGTTTCATTATGTGTTGTAAATAAATGCATGACTTTGTGTTATTACTAGCTCCACGAGGGCCCGAGTTTGAATCCCACTCGACCAAACAAACTTCACGTGTAAAGAGCAGCGGCTGTCCAGTTAGCTTACGGAAGGTCGGTGGTTCTACTAAGGTGCACGTCCGGGGTGCATTGCCTGGCTGTTGGTGAGACTTTACACTCTGGAGAGAAAATACCGAGTGGAGAGCTGGTGAATTGGTGTTGTCTCGCAGATGAAATAATAAAAAAGCGGACGTTATGTTTATTGATTGTTTTTATGTGACATTGTCACTGAGGTTTAACGCCGTCTTTCAACATTTTTTTTCTGTTATGTATGGCAACCGGTTCACCAAACCATTTTCCTGGACTGTATACTAACCAGTACTAATTTAGCCTTACATAAGGAGTCGGCAACTTCTCCACATAGGGTGGAAAATCGACATTTTTGTCAAATTTTCATAGAAGGGTATGACCTGCCGTGACCGGGATTCGACATAATGTGTTACACATCATTTTTTTTATTCACGGACGGATATGATGTAATGATTTTAGTTCCCTACCATGACCAGGGCTATTATTAGGGGCTTTAAAACTGTCATAGTTCAAATATGAACGGGCAGAAACATGGAAACTTGTACAAACGTACACGAACGGAAATATGCCCGGACGGCTATGACGTAATGATTGTGTTTCCGTTCGTTGTGGGACAGTTGTAGTCTACATATAACGTCATTGTACTTATTTTTTTAAAAGAGCCAGGTTAAATTTGTCTTAGTACAACACAGAGGTCAGGTCTAACGTTTGGCTTCATGGAGGTAAAACGTTAGTAATAAGATCACTTTTGGGGGGGGCAAAAAAGATAAGTACAGTAAACCCTCGTTATAAAGTAAAACTTTGATACTATCACCTGACACTGTTAAGTAGAAATAATGAGATTTTATCGTAAACATCGATATTATGACCCCTTATGAACCAGAAAGAACGAGAGCGTTGGGGTAAAATACTCAGATACTTAGACCATTTTTGAGACAAACCTTGTCTGCGGCCACTTCCGAATAAAGGCCATCCTCTGAATAAAGACCGTATCATTGATTATTTAGAACAATCTGGTATCTGGATAAAGACCACCTGTCAATAAAGGCCACATTTTTGTCTTTGCCAAGGTTGGCCTTTGTTCACAGGTTTGACTGTATACTAATACTCGATATTACAGTCACATCAAGAGAAAACATACAACAATATAAACAAACATACATCACTGTAAAGACCTCTTATAGTGACCTAGAATCATCAAGTTGGAATATGAAAAAAAATGTTGGAAGACGGATTGGCAGTCAGTGTTATCATGAAACAGTCTTAATGTCGAATTGGACACTTAATAGAATAGTACAAAAAATCAAAGCTAAATTATAGCAAAGATTTTTAGAAGAGGTCTGTTTGATTTTAAACGTTCAAATGGTCCTTAGAGATAACAAAACAGTTTCTAATATGCAATACAGTCAAGCCTGTGAAGAAACACCACTCTTGGGGTAGAAAAAGGTGGCCATTATTGATGGATTTTTTCCTTTATTCGGAGGTCAGTTTGTTCTAGATAATCAGTGACGGCTTTTCAAAGAATTGTCTTCACAGGGTGGTCTTTCCTCGGAGGTGGCCGCAAACACATGTTTTACTGTACTCCAATATCAATAATCTCTTACAAATCTAACGCAGTGTGGAAATGTCTTTTTCGTGTTTAGTTAGAATAATGAATATCTGTATAAAATATAAATGATATAGTTTGCGAAAAGCAAAAGATTGAAAGCAGAGTCTATTGCGTTCGATAAAATCATAAACATATAATCATTAATCATTTATCAGCTTTGAAAATGGCTTTTTTCATAATAGGACAATTATAATTGACGTCAGCAGTTTCCGATGATACACACAAAGGTGTTTTGAAAGCTATCGGAGATTGGAAATTATTTATTTACATGTTACGACATTAATGATGCGAGAAATCAGAAAAGATAGGTATTCCTTAAGGGCCTATCAAAACGAAGAGAAAGAATAATCTATGTTCACAATTATCTCTGTAGGAGATTATTGGAACGTTTTTAAGGTCTGTTGGTTTTAATGAGTAGATCTCCCCTTGTTTTCATTTTACACGGTAAAGATTTCATTTATCCCGGATTATCCGAAACTATGGATTATCCGAAACCATGGATTATCCGAAACCATGGGTATTCCGAAACAATATTTCGGACTCGTCGATTTCGGATAATCGAGATTCTGCTGTATATTGTCTGGGTAACACATATGAGCGTTAAACATTAAAGTTGCATGTTCTAATCTCTCAGATTTCCATTATCGTTGTTTGAACATCGCATTATTTTGTTATAACGTATATAACAGTTTCATGCTTGTCGAGAACTCATTTAGATTTCAATTATTTATTTTAAACACAAAATCACAGCAGCGTAATAAATCAAAATTATTAATATTCACGAGTATGCATCAAGTCAGTCATCGATTCGAACGATATGGATAAATCGTGGAATTTTCCCCTAACAGTTATCTTTACACATTTCTGAAGCCGCTGCACTTATGGTCATCATTTGATGCTGTTTCAAACCTCAGATCAATTTAACATACAAAACACACATAGCCAGACTATATATTTTCATAATTTCATAATTAAGCACTATTTAAGTAAGAGCTTCAGTTTTAAGGGTCCCAGGGACTCTCAATACAATATTTTCGGGGTCCGTGGAGAAAAAATTAAGGGTCCCAGGTATGCTATTTTCAATGAGTTTATTTATGGCCACCTCCGTCTCTGAAACAATTTCAGGTTTTGCTCAAAGGATAAAAACTATGCATGAGAGAAATATATCGGTGATGCGAGTCCCAGGGGACGCAAGGTTTTGGAAAAAACGGGTCCCTAGATCATTTTTATTTTTAAGGGCACAGAAATCCTGCGTAAGGGAAAACATTAATCTTGAAACGCGCACAAATGTTCCGTTGTTTTCTAGAGCGAATAATAATGAACAGAACAGAAGTACAAAGTTCATTATCAACAACACATACATGTTGTCGAACCTGTGAACAAAGGCCATCCTTGGAAAAGACAAAATGTGGCTATTATTGACCGGTAGCCTTTATTAGGAGGTTAGTTTGTTCTAAATAACCAATGATGTTTTTTAAAGAATGACTTTTATTCACAGAGTGGCCTTTATTCGGAGGTGGCCGCAAACACAGGTTAGATTATACATGCAAACCTACATATGATATGCATTGAAGACTTTGAAGGATGAACAATATACCTGTGTTGTAACTTGAACATTTGTTTGATACATACAATAATGATAATAATCGCAGCGCTTTGATTAGTGATTATGGTGAATGCATTAGCCAGTAAAAATTATGTTCTTTCAATCAGAAACTATTCTTTATATGATTTATCATCTAATACTGCACCAATGAGACGAATAAATAAAACATGACATGTGACTATCTAATTGCACAGTTCTAAACGACGATATTTATGCGAATATTGCAACGGACAATGGTTCTGTCGCCTGTTTTCGTATTGTGAAATATTTTCATTACGTTGTTTGGCAGTAAGCGACTAAGTCCAGACTTTGTTTAACTTTTAACAAGATTCTAGTGATTGTATTTGCACAGATAATCTATGACTAATTAATAACACTCAATAATTGCGATATCTTTTATAATTATCAAAAATCGAAAATTCTACTTTAAAATTTCTATGATTGTGGTTCGATGTGTGTTGTGCGGACGGGTAATTTGTGAACAACACTTTAAGATTATAGCATTGACAACATAATATTGTACAAAGGTGTCTTGGATTAACTACTTGGTGACAGATGTGAACACCCGTGCATGAAACATAAGTAGTATTATATTATACTTATTATATTTATTGTATTATATTATATTGTTAGCCTTGAGTTAGGGCTGTTTATTTGAAAATGTAATATTAATATACAATATTTTTAAAAAGTAGTGAAACACGATAACCTTTTTGTTTATGTATCAAAAAATAGTTATAAACTATTTTTGGGGGGGCAGGTATGAAATATATCGAAAATGTTGATTATCGTGATAATTTGCATTAGTAGACGATATGATATTTTAAAACATCGGTATTTCGTAGTTATAAATTGGTCAACTAGATCATAATCGAATGATTGTAATATGCTAATAATTAAAATGTATTTCTTCTAAACTTCCGGCCAGGCATATAATATCCCTTTCGCGCATGTTTGATTCTAGTACAATGTCTTAACCTAAAGCTTCAGGTTAAAACATGAGTTATTTTCGCCATGATATAAAACGCTTAAAATGTTCAAATGTTCTGGTCCCGACTTCATTACCATATAATTAGAATATCCACTCTAAACTGGTACCCCCTCTAAAACGGCAAAATGACCCGGTCCTGGGCAGGGCCGGTTTAGAGGTGTTCCACTGTACTTAGCTGTGTGTTTCAATAAAACGTGTTGAGGCCAAAGACTCTGTAATCTAAAAACAGGAGTTTGGTGATGTTGCCAAGACAATATAAAACAGTATAAAACGAGGAGGGGGGAAATGTGTATCAAACAAATATTTCAGTCAACTGAGCGCAGAAACATGCGCTCGCAGTGATGGCGAAAATGTCGGAATGTTAAATCAAACTGTAGGTGTAAATGTATACCGTTTACAGTAACTTAAATCGTCCGACTTTTTTTCACTTGGGCCTAGAAAGGTTTGTTTCCAGTTACCCAATATTTTACCTGCCAACTCATAAGTTTTTACGGCGTCCGAATCGCAGTGCTATATTGTAATTTTCACAACTCATTAATATTACGGGCGCATATATTCCCATACAGTGTTGCTGCTATATTTAAAATAAAACAAAAAAACGTCCATACCAACCGAACCATATTTTTGGGGGCATGTTTACAACCGGAAACATTCCCTTTTTAGGCCCTTTTTTGGTACCTCCGAAAAATGATGTTGCCTCTGTGTCTTTAAGAAATCATTAACACGTTCTATGTATCAGACGCCCGTGACGTAGACACCACTATGACGTCACATTTAGTTACTCTAAAAATAGGTTTTATGTTTTCAGTCTGTGAGCGCCAGAATCTCTGGAAACCAAGATTTGGTGGTCAACAAACTATGTATGTTATTGCTATACAACAAGGAATGGCTCATTTTCAAAGGATTGTTGTTTTCTTTATATTGTGCGCCGAAATGAAGGGTATGTGTTTTGTTGATGCGTGATATAAAATAATGCACAAAAGTCCGCCGTTGGGAAAGACAAAATACATCATTTATTGATACATGGCCTTTATTCGGAGGTCCGTTTTGTCCTAAATGATCAATGTTTTTTTTTTCAAAGAATGGCCTCTACTCATAGGGTGGCCTTAATTTGGCTTTAATTATCTTTCCCGCTGATGGCCTTTGTTCACATGTTTTACTGTACTTGGGATTTGGTGTTTATCAAGATTTGTTGATGCAGTTTATGACCTTTACTAACTTTACTCTTATTCAAATACAGTAAAACCTCAAATAGCGTTCAGCTCAATATTACGACCATTCTGTTATAACGACTACTTATTTTCGGACCGGCTTTCAATACTCTCCTATAATTCAACTTAAAATTGAGACCACCTTATTATTACGACCGATTTTTCGGGTCCCGAAAGTTGCCTCATTATTAAGGTTTTACCGTACTTACAGAATGAATTCAAAAACACAGGCATAAAGAGAAGTCCATACAATTCGTGGTTAAATATTCAACAGTGTAGAACAATTGGTATTGTAATTAATGTTTTGAATTGTTGGACGTCATATATCGCTTGAATTCAGGGCTGTTATTAATTAAAGTATGCATAGAAAAGTCAACCCAATCCTGCGTTACAAAACATCAAATTTGCTTATTTTCCTTCACAATTTAAAGGTTTATATTATTTCAAAAGTGAATTTGAATTGTTCAAAATTAATGAATTTGTAATCTGAACATATTACATATTATATATTGCAATATAATTTGCGCCGTTGCACTTTATAAATGAATGCAAAAATATTGCGATATTAACTTAAATTGCTGTCATGTTTGGTTTATTCATGCACATATACAGAAATATTAGTCTCACGAAACACCCAGTAATTTCCACGAATTTGTAAAACTCACGAAATATAGCAAACATGGCTTCTGGACGTTTTCATCGAATTTTCGTTGACACGAAGTATTTCAACGGCCCTGAAAATTTCGTGCTAACGAGGGCCAACCGTATTTAAAATATGAAGCCTTCCCTACTGTTGCCAATCTCACAATGTGATTCTTTTCCTGGATTACAAAATTGAATTTTTGATTTTCAGTAGTCTTGTTTGAAATACAATAATGTCCTTAACATTAGTGAATTCGACTAGAATTATCGCAACTTAAACAGCGTAATTCAATCACAAAAAATTCTTCATTATTATCGGTACTGATACTGTTTGTACCTAATAAGACAATAATATAGAAAATGTGAGCATTTATAAGCATACAGACTAACATACTAGTTATAGTTAAAAATGTATACATTTTTAACAATAACTAGTATATATATAAGCTATACTGTGTAATATAAAACATACTGTGATCCCAATACTTTCACAGTCCCTTTTTTGTGAATTGATGTAATATGGGTGTAAATGTATTATTTTAATTCTAATAAAAAGAATAATTCGCATTAAATCGTATGCACTCTTTTTAACCGGAAAGTACATGAACTACAATTTGATTCGGCTCTTGGATTTAACTCCCTGGACTGAACACATTTTTCATGACGTCATTAGACACAATAGTGACGTCACCACCAGCATGTCCTGAGTCTTCTGGCACAGTAAAGCAAATTCATCATTAAACAATAAACATACACTATATGACGTGTGTTCTTCCAATTGAGTGTGTGAAATTTAACAGCGCACCGTGTTTGTCGAGCAATAATGTATGGGTTGGTTCTTTGTACAAATAATCATTGACAATTATGTATGCTTTGCTAGAATATACTGTTGTGTAATTTTTGTGTGCGTATTTGAAATTTGAAAACACAACAAGAAAGGTGATTGATATTTTATATCCAGCTGTCACCATGGTTACTCTGAGAAACAAAGAGACCACTATAACTCTACACAGTTACGAGAAAACTTGGTACGAGGCAGAAGCTATATGCGAAAACTCCAATGGTATTCTGTTTGTCGAAGATTCACCAGAGAAAAGTATGGTTTTGAAGTTGTATAAATCTATATGGTGAGGCCTGATACAGCGGGAAAAACTACGGGCAAAACATTTTTTTACTTAGTTTGTGCAACATATTTAAATTAATAGCGGTTTAGGGGGGGGGCGCCCCCTCTAAAATCTGGCAGGCATAAGTATAAAATCTTCCTTTATGTACTGATTGTGTCCATATTCTACTTCATCTAGCCTTTACGCCCTCCCCCCTCCGAACCAAAAATACTGTATCCGCCGCTGTATTTGAATAATGTTGTTGTATTTTTAGTATGAGCACGTGAGTAGACTGATTTTCATTAGTCGAATTCCTCAATAAAGTTATCCATTCTTGTCATTTTAGCTTTTGATGTTCGTTGAATAGCTTTGATTACATAATATTAGTGCCTTTGGATTTTCTTCTTTAGTATATACAATATGTACATAAATAAGCATAGAAGTGTAAAGAAATTTTAATTCAAACATTAATGTCGCATTAAGTTATCGTACAGTAAAACCTAAAATAGCCACCATCTCACTATAACGACCTCCTTGTCACAATGACTACTTATTTTCTGACCGGCTTCCAAAAACCCTCAAATAATTCAACTTGATAATGAGTCCGCGTCATTATTTCGACCGATTTTTCGTGTCCCTTAGGTGGTCTCAATATCTAGGTTTTACTGTACACGATTCACTTAGAGACTCACACTTGTGACATTGGCATGATTTCCCACAATATGATATACCCCACCCACTTTATCCCGCGATGCACTTATTAGTCGCATTTCAGGGACGGGAATTCTGACGATGTGTGGATTGGTCTTCGCTATGTTGATACTAGTAATCATGAGGCCTTGGCCTGGACGAATTGTGTTCTCCAAGGAAATGATGACAAATATAAACCGGGCGAGCCAAAAGACAAAAATAAAAAGAAATGCTTTTCTTCTGAGAAAAACGATGAATGGAAATCTCACGAATGTCAACACGAACATCACTTTGTCTGCGAACATGTTCATGGTAGGTACAGCAACATCTCGATAATGAAACCACATTCGGGACAAACTAGGTCGTAAAAATGAGGTGGTCTCATTATAAAGAAAAACATGAGCTCGATTCTCATAATTCAGTCAAAATTTCAATTCGAGCAATTATTAACAAATTGTGTTCTTGAACAAATACGAGGTATTTCATAAGCTACATTCACATTTTATGACAACGCAATAATTCATATTGCGTTTACTTTTATGCGTTGGCCGAAATGGTCTAACTGCAGTATTTTTTACTTTCTGTTTTTTTTTATTCGCTAAGTTTCTGTTTTGTAGGCCGTTTTAAAATTACATTAGGGAGCAAATTTGGCATATTATAACGCACTTTCTCCAGAGCGGCCCTTTCTTAAGCACCAACCTCCCTTCAACAGCAACATGATTTTTCCCATTTAACTATTAATTTTACCTCTCTTGTGCAAAAACCTCTCAACAACAACTTAGTTTTGCTTCTCGTAAAGAGTGTTGCTTTGGAGAGGTTAAACTGTAATGACTTTAACATTGTTTACTCCTTATTTTTAATCTTCAGTAACTGATTGTCCATACGAAGAAAAATCCGGCGTACCTTTTAACACCATTACTATGATTGACGAAGAGACATCCAATTTAAGCACTTGCCAGGATCAGTGTTCTCGGACCCTTCATGATTCTATGAACTGTTGGGCAGTAAACTTTAATTCCTCGAGTTCGGCTTGTAGTTTGTTTTATCAAGACAACCCTTTTTACCTGCAATCTGATTTATCACCATCTCCACAAACAACTTACATTAAAAATTGTTATTCACGTAGGTATATCATGCATGCATATTGTTACTTTCAAACCTATTAACACAGGCTATCCTTAAGAAAGATAAAAGTTGGTCGTTATTGACAGGAGGCCTTTATTTTGAGGTCTAATAGTCCTAGATAATCAATCACAGTTTTTCAAAGAATGACCATTACTCACAGGGTGACCTTTATTCGGAGGTGGCTACAAACACAGGGTTTACTGTATACATGAATGACCAAAATGCCCCACAATATACATCCAGTTTACATTTATGAAACGCTGTATCATGCAGGTACCGTAAGACCTCGATAATGAGACCACCTTCGGGACCCAAAATTTCGGTCGTAATAACGGGGTGGTTATTATGTTGAATTATATGGGAGTCATTGAAAGCCGGTCCGAAAACAAATGATCGTTATAACAAGGTGGTCATAATATGGAGGTGGTCGCTATTTGAGGTTTTACTGTATATATTCTTCATGATGAATATTCGCATCACTGAAGTGGTCCTCAAAAGAATTCATCCTTTGTAAATTTGTTGATTCAATTAATTCTATTGTCAATATTTCGTTTATTAATCGGTCTTAATTATCTATATATAACATATACTATAAGGCTTAAATCAAAATTAAGTTTGCTTGCCCATTACCGACGGACCGTATAAAAACCCACCGACTCATAAATCATATATATATCAATAACATATTTCCGTGGTTCATCTCACTACAGGTTAAAAATGATCTCGATCATTCCGACGCTTAAGACAAACGCGGGGTTTCAACAAACGTCTGACAGACGTGAGCAATGACATCTGACAGGCCTCTTTCGACGATAACTTTGTGTGTAAATGTTTTCATTTTTAACATATGAGGAATATTTGAATAAAATAAAATATTTTTCGGACAGACTGACCCTCTCTTACAATCTAGGGTCGGTTAGGGGCAAGCAAAGTATTTTTTAAATTCCAGCTTAAATATGAATTTATGGTATTTAATTGCCATACAAACTCTAATTGGTAATTGTATTGTGACATTACGTTTTCAAATTAAGTGTTCGGTCGCAGTTGATTTCACATAATACTTAAGACTGATACTTCTTCCCTTTTAACATACCAGATGATGAGGTTACTTCACCAAAGGAAGTGTGTGAAAGTTACTCAACCAATCCAACAGCTACATCAACAGGTACATCAACAGGTACATCAACGACTCCAACAGCTACATCAACAGCTACATCAACGACTCCAACAGATACATCAACGACTATATCAGCTTCATCAACAGCTAGATCAACAACCAAATCAACAGCTACATCAACAACTACATCAACGACTCCAACAGCTATATCAACAACTACATCAACGACTCCAACAGATACATCAACAACTACATCAACGACTATATCAGCTACATCAACGACTCCAACAGCTTCATCAACAGCTACATCAACAACCAAATCAACAGCTACATCAACAACAACATCAACGACTCCAACAGATACATCAACAACTACATCAACGACTCCAACAGCTTCATCAACAGTTACATCAACAACTACATCAACGACTCCAACAGATACATCAACAACTACATCAACGACTCCAACAGCTTCATCAACAGTTACATCAACAACTACATCAACGACTCCAACAGATACATCAACAACTACATCAACGACTCCAACAGCTTCATCAACAGTTACATCAACAACTACATCAACGACTCCAACAGATACATCAACAACTACATCAACGTCTCCAACAGCTTCATCAACAGCTACATCAACAACTAAATCAACAGCTACATCAACGACTCAAACAGATACATCAACTACTACATCAACGACCACAACAGCTTCATCAACAGCTACATCAACAACTAAATCAACAGCTACATCAACGACTCCAACAGATACATCAACAGCTACATTAACAACTACATCAACGACTCCAACAGCTTCATCAACAGCTACATCAACAACTACATCAAAGACTCCAACAGCTGCATCAACGACTCCAACAGCTACATCAACGACTCCTTCAGCTACACCAACGACTCCAACAGCTATGTCAACAACTACATCAACGACTCCAACAGATACATCAACAACTACATCAACGACTATATCAGCTACATCAACGACTCCAACAGCTTCATCAACAGCTACATCAACAACCAAATCAACAGCTACATCAACAACAACATCAACGACTCCAACAGATACATCAACAACTACATCAACGACTCCAACAGCTTCATCAACAGTTACATCAACAACTACATCAACGACTCCAACAGATACATCAACAACTACATCAACGACTCCAACAGCTTCATCAACAGTTACATCAACAACTACATCAACGACTCCAACAGATACATCAACAACTACATCAACGACTCCAACAGCTTCATCAACAGATACATCAACAACTACATCAACGTCTCCAACAGCTTCATCGACAGCTACATCAACAACTAAATCAACAGCTACATCAACGACTCAAACAGATACATCAACTACTACATCAACGACCACAACAGCTTCATCAACAGCTACATCAACAACTAAATCAACAGCTACATCAACGACTCCAACAGATACATCAACAGCTACATCAACAACTACATCAACGACTCCAACAGCTTCATCAACAGCTACATCAACAACTACATCAAAGACTCCAACAGCTGCATCAACGACTCCAACAGCTACATCAACGACTCCTTCAGCTACACCAACGACTCCAACAGCTATGTCAACAACTACATCAACGACTCCAACAGATACATCAACAACTACATCAACGACTATATCAGCTACATCAACGACTCCAACAGCTTCATCAACAGCTACATCAACAACCAAATCAACAGCTACATCAACAACAACATCAACGACTCCAACAGATACATCAACAACTACATCAACGACTCCAACAGCTTCATCAACAGTTACATCAACAACTACATCAACGACTCCAACAGATACATCAACAACTACATCAACGACTCCAACAGCTTCATCAACAGTTACATCAACAACTACATCAACGACTCCAACAGATACATCAACAACTACATCAACGACTCCAACAGCTTCATCAACAGATACATCAACAACTACATCAACGTCTCCAACAGCTTCATCGACAGCTACATCAACAACTAAATCAACAGCTACATCAACGACTCAAACAGATACATCAACTACTACATCAACGACCACAACAGCTTCATCAACAGCTACATCAACAACTAAATCAACAGCTACATCAACGACTCCAACAGATACATCAACAGCTACATCAACAACTACATCAACGACTCCAACAGCTTCATCAACAGCTACATCAACAACTACATCAAAGACTCCAACAGCTGCATCAACGACTCCAACAGCTACATCAACGACTCCTTCAGCTACACCAACGACTCCAACAGCTATGTCAACAACTACATCAACGACTCCAACAGATACATCAACAACTACATCAACGACTATATCAGCTACATCAACGACTCCAACAGCTTCATCAACAGCTACATCAACAACTAAATCGACAGCTACATCAACAACTACATCAACGACTACAACAGCTACACCAACGACTCCAACAGCTACATCAACAACTACATCAACGACTCCAACAGATACATCAACAACTACATCAACGACTATATCAGCTACATCAACGACTCCAACAGCTTCATCAACAGCTACATCAACAACTAAATCAACAGCTACATCAACGACTCCGACAACTACATTGACATACACTTCATCTACTCCAACAACTACATCAACGAACTTATTTCTTATTGTAAAGGAACTCCGCGTCGATAAAAAACAGTTATCGTCCACCATTCGGAGAAAAACGAGTGCACCAGACGATCGTACATCATCAAAGTCCATTGGTTACGTTGCAATAATTGTCATAGTGATACCGATCAGTTTAATCGTTCTGTCAGACATGACAAACTTCGTTAGAAATTCCAAAACTAAAAAAGTATCAAAAAGCAATAAAGTTGTTCCTATCGACTGTGACACGTCCGTATGATCGCTTCTCTTTTCTTTCGGCTTATTAATAACTTTGGACACGCATATGTCACATAAGAGAAGCGACTTGTAAAGCATACCATTGTCTGACTACATGTGATTTGCGTGTGAATAAATACGTTTATGAATAATGGTAACAATATGTCTTTATATACGTGATAATTTATTTCAATTTTATGTAAAATATTTATGCATAATAATTATTGTTAAGACTATAAATATCTCAACTGCTTTTTGAATTAACTGCATTCTAAGTCATAACCGAATATTTTCTCTTTTGGTTATGACCGGACAACTTGAGGACACTACCAGCTTAGAAAAACACGAGAAATAAAATTTGTTGTCCCAAGAAACAGAATAAAGTTTGCCGATAGGTCGATCAACGTATTTGGTCCGAAATGGTGGAACTCTCTTCCGGAAGACTTGAAATAAATCAGAGATGAAAACTCCTCCCTGAGTAGACTTAAAACTTAGCTTTTTGAAATTTATTATTATTAGGATTTGATTCATGTGTGTTTTAATTAAGTTACCATTGTGTGCATCTATAGAGTATGATAGTAGTATTTGCGCGACAAAATACAATTGAAATACTATGGGTAAAGTGCGCTTATGCATGGACTAATACGAAATAAAATTTATTTGATGAAAAATGTGATATTGATTTCTTCATATAAATGTGTATGTCATTTTTAATCATATTCTACTTACCTTTAAAAGAACCAGTTTGTCTCATTTTAGAATCAACAATGCATGTATCTTAACATCACATGATCAATAAACTCATTGCCTGATTGTTGAATAAATATATGTATTTTATTTCATGATTCGAAGTGACGGCATTTCGCCTTCGTTACATATTTGCTCATCAAAATTGAGTGACTACCCATTTATCTATGGATATGTACTTTTATGTTTGTAAAGGTTTATAATGTCTTACATTTAGGGTGTTCCAGTGGTTAGTGTGCTTAACTTGTAACCCGGAGATCCGGGTTTGAATCCCAGTCGCGGCAGGTCATGCCATTCTATGAAAATTTGACGAAAATGTCGATTTTCCTCCATATGTGGAGAAGTTGCCGACTCCTTTGGAGGGGTAAATTAGTACTGTGGTTAGGTGAACTGGTCACCGTATATAATGGAAAAATTGCTGAAAAACGGCGTTAAACCCCAGTGAAAATAATATCAATAAAGTCGGATTCAGTTGCACTTGTTTTTTTATATTTTACAAAGCATTTAAATACTTGGTGACGCAATACAGTCAAACCAGTGTTCGCGGCTACCTCCGAAATAAGGCCACCCTGTGTGTAAAGCCCATTCTTTGAAACACCATTACTGATTATTTAGAACAAACTGACCTCCGAATAATAGTTATATTTTGTCTTTATGAAGGGTGACCTTTATTTACAGGTTTGACTGTAACTTGCAACTTGTATAGTTCCATGGACGTTTCATTAAGATTATTTAAAGGTCGAAACGTTCTACAACATGGTCACCAATATACAGTGCATCCTCTCCAAAGCAACACCCTATGGGAATGAAAAATCATGCTGTTGTTGAAGGGAAGTTGTTGCTCAAGAAGGGCCACTCTGGAGAGGTTGCACTATACATACTATTACAGTTATTGTCTACTAGTGGACAGAAACTAACTAACCGTCACAATACTTACAGTAAAACCTCAAATACTAGTCACCTAAATATTACGACCACTTTTTTACAACGACCACTTATCTCTTGACCGGTTTTATATCTCTGTCCAATAATTCAGCTTGAAAATTGAAACAACCTCATTATTACGACAGATTTTTCGAGTTTCGAAGGCGGTCTCATAATTGAGGTTTTACGGTACATATAAAAGAGTTGATCATGTTTAATATTACATTGTGTACGATCGATCGTTCGTGTGGCGACATTTTGGGGGTCTTATGTTGCGGAGAAAAATACGTTTTTTTATGTAGATGATTACATACATGAATATGTGGTAAAATTTAAGTAACTAAGACTGGTATATGCAAGTATAAGTAAATAATTTTCGACAATATTTCAGATGTATACCTACCAGCAATTGACCTAGTAACCAGTATTCATTGACTCCAACAATTCTGGCTTTTCTTCGCACTATGTAGTTACCAATATCTCCAATGGAATGATCGGAGTTGGAGGATTAAATAGCCCCAGGCGTAATGTCTTTAATTAAACCCTAACTGAGAGCATAATTCTATTGGTTCGAACGTATTACCATCATATTGTTACATTAACAACACATACAGTCTGGTTCACTGTTAATAATGCTTTATAAGGCGTACAAAACAGTTTTGTTTCCGGTTACCCGACCGACCCATCTCTTACCTGCCGACTCAAAAGTTTTTTACTGTATCCAAATCTTAGTGCTATATTGTAATTTTCACCACAGTGCTGCCGGTATATGTAAAACAAAAACATAAAAGGAAAAAAATCGCATGTAACCGGAAACAAACCCTTTTTTTGTTTAGGCCTAATGTATGTATACCTCTTGCCACTGTGCTCAGTGCAACAATAAATAGTTGAAGAAGGCGGAAGGAAATCCCTCTACAAAATGCATCAAGCTGAGTGGCTAGCAATGACATCTACAGTACAACCCCTGAAAACCAGAGTCCCAGAAAACCGGAATTCTCTGTCATTAGAACGATTGTTTAAGTCCCATTTTTTCTCTTCTATAATGAATAGCTCTCAGAAAACCGGAATTCTTAGAAAACCGGACTTTAACCCAGACCGGAAGGGGTCTTTTTTAGGGGTTATACTGTAATATATTTCTATAATTAAACAATCAACCGCTTAAATATTTACGAACGTCATTTGTTTTGTTTTGTGAGTTAATAATTGCTTCATATGCGGATGAATACGTCTTTAATATTTGCGAACTAAAATAGTCGTCAATTTTATATTGTACAAATAGTGATTATTGTGCAGATGTCAATATAATTGGGTATTATCATATTTATATTATTTATTCAACGTGGGTGTTTCTAATAGGCTTTGCTAGAATTACAATCTACTCAAATGAAATTATTTCGCAATATAGAACGCTGGAATGGTGTGATCGTCCTTACAGAACGACAAAGGAATTGGGGCGGAGAGGGCCAAAACAGATCAATGTCTATATCTTAATATTCCCTGAAATTTAAGAATTAAAGAGCTTAAACACATTGCCATTGACATTGAAAAACACCCATTTACGCCGGTTGGCCGATTTCTGGGAACTGGGAGTTTAAGGGGGTTGGATGAAAAGTTTTGAAAGGATTTCTGAAGGTAGAAAGTAGTTCTGTGATATTCTCACCTTTTTCTGCTTAATAGTTTTTTGTTTTAGGAATAGAGCGATCAATTTCTTGTTTTCCACCTTAAGTTTCAATATACAATACAACCTTGATATTTAGACCACCTTCGGGACCCGTAAATCGTAATAATGAAGTGGTTACAATATCAAGATGAATGAAAGAAGAGTTATTGAAAGGCAACTTTAAAATAAGTGTTCGTTATAACAAGGTGATCGTAATATTGAGGTGGACACTATTTGGGGTTTTATTGTATGAGACAAAAGGCCTGATTAAGAAAACAATGAACTATTGATTTAAATTTTTTTGCTGTACTTGACCAAAGATGCTTCAATGCCAATCTTATAAATGTGAAATTATTAGAATTACAGTCAAACCTGTGAACAAAGGCCACCCTTGGGAAAGACAAAATATGGCTTTATTAACAAGTTGCTTTTATTCGGAGGTCAGTTTGTTCTAAATAATCAGTGATGTTTTTAAAAGAATGGCCTTTATTCACATGCCGGTCTTTATTCGGAGGCGGCCGCTAACACAGAGTTGACTGTACTAATTAAGCGTCTAATTCAAACAGACTGATCACAAAATATGGCCGTTGTTTTGGGGTTAGACTGTGGATTGCTGATATTTTAACCAATATGGTAACCAAATTAACTTTTATCCCTTTCTATTTAGGCGTAAAAATAGGCTTGTTTCCGGTTACCCGACGGTTACGGCATCAAAATCGTAGTGCTGTATTGTAATTTTCACAACAGTGTTGCCGATATATGTAAAAGAAACGTAAAAAAAAATCCGACCTACCGACCCGTATTTGTTTGGGCATGTAACCGAAAACAAACCTTTTTTTGTTTAGGCCTTATCTAAGAGAAACATTATGATAGCGAAGTTATGGTAATTTATTGGAAATATCTGTTTCTGTTGGGTTCTTGGTTCTACAAATAACACAAGTGCCAATTGATATAAATAAATGTCTGAAAATTGTTGTATCAATTATTTTAATGTAGTTTATAGATTGACTAGACATTATAATCGATCTTAGTATTTTTAATAGCAAAATATGTGGATTTAGACAGGACATGTATGTATCTAAATACATGTATAGGTAAGTTTGGTTTTAATTGCTGTAGATTATAACTGAATCGTTTAATGCGAATTATCGTTTCTGTCGGCTGGTTTTATTTGTTCTGTCGGCAATTTTTCATATGGCATAATGACTTTGTAGCATGGTGTAGCATTTTTTTTCGCAGAAGATAATCTTAGTTCGGTCAATAATCAACTTGTGATCTACGTTGACCTTGAGCCGACATGTTTTCAAAAACTTTCATTAGATATAAAAAAAAAACACACAAATCACATAGGATGGATTAATCAATTTTTTCCAGTCGTTGCGTAACTTTTCAATTATCACTGTTAATTTTTCTTGTGGGCCAGGCGTGACAAACTGCCTCCACAATCAAAGAAATCATTAGAGCGCGATAATTCATTACAAAATCTTTCCGGTCGGTCGCCGGACAGAAAAGACTCACAACTCTTATGACGACCTTAGATTCCTGAATAATTTATCATAAATTGATCCTGAAATCCTTCCTGATAATATCTCAATTAGTGACGAATCTTTGGCCAGTGGATCATTTTTACGATTGGCTCCAAGTCGCGAAAACCGCTGACAGTGGAGGTTTTTTATCTTGAATTTAGCGGGTATGTTTACTAATGAAATATTACCGCCAGTGTATGTTGTATTTTCGTATCTTCAAGTTTAATTTTTTTTTAAATTATGAGAAAATATTCTAAGCCTTGTCATTTGGCGACTAAGGTTCTTTTTACGTTTTATTATTTCTAGTATATTTCTAGGCAAAAGTTTAATAATCTCAATGCAACCGAATCAAACATTATAACCTGAAAAGTGTTGTTGTGTAATTGTGTTGTTTTATATTACGTGAACTTGATATGCTAGAAGTGTTTTCTATCTCAAAAAATGTTGCTATTATTTGATAATACTTGGAATAAATATTACGCTTAAAGAATTCTTATTTGTCACATCTGATTAATTGTGGAGTTGGAATTTGGACTAGATGATTCATCATTAACATATGATTTGTGGATATGGACCGTGAAGTAATAATATGCTCGCTAGAAAGGAGAGTATAAAGTGTGTGGATTAAAGTGGGACTCATATATTTAACCAGGAATTATATATCACTAACAATTATAAAGTTTTTGGATTAACAGGTTAAATTTGTTTTATTTTAAATCTATTTATATAATTTGCTTAAAGATGAATACATTTATTGATCACAGCATAAAAATGCATGCTTTTAGCAGTTTTTACATTAGACGCTTTGATGACAATTGTTTCAATTTGATGACAATGTTTTTGCTTTTTGTTCATTTATCTTTTTCTTCTATAGATGATGACGAAATTGTACTGACCAGTAAAATATTTAGGGGTCATACAGTAAAATCTCAACTAGGGGGGAGGGGGGGGGCGGCTTCACAGTAAAATCTCAACTAGGGGCTTTTTGATATTTAGACAATCTCGCTATAAAAACTGTTTATTTTCAGACCGCTCTTCTAAATTCTTGCTAATTTTTTTACTTGAAAACGAGATCAATGCAATACGATGTATTACGATCCTTTTTTGTCCCGAAGGTGGCGTCAATGTAGAAATTGCTTGGATTGAAATTTCGATCTCTACAACCGTTACAAATTTTGAAAAATACAATTACATATTTTTTTTAAAAAATGAGATTTATATTCATTTTCTCCAATGGGCTTAACGTTGCATTAAGCGCCAGGGTCATTTTGACGACTTTCCCAGGTTCAAAATGGACGAAGATCACAGACATACACCTGGATAGAACAACCGAACTAAGTTTGCCGGACAACTTCCTCACATGTTTGAAAATGCTAATTGGTATGATTAGATAATTAATAAGCATATAGAGGTTAAAAAACTGGTCGAAACGAAAACTTAAAGCATTAACTTACATAATACAAATATATTTATTAAGAACATTACAATGTACAGTATGACATAACATATCAGTTACAGTTAAACCCCTCAAAACTCCCCGAGTCCCATTTTTTCTCTTGTATGATCAATAGTTCTCTGAAAACCGGAATTCTCAGAAAACCTGATTTTTGGTGAAGTCCGAAAGGGGTCCGGTTTTCGGGGGTTGCACTGTACTGTCATTTTACAGATCATTTTAAATAATGTAAAAAAACATAATTGTGTGTCCGTATGTTCGCCGGCCAGTCCTGTCATTATATTGTTCATTTTATTGTAAACTAATCTGTTTAAATGCTTTCCTCTCTTTAAGGTATGAGTAAGGCAACTTGTTGATGCACTTATGAGTTAGATCTGGACAGACAGTGGATGTTCTTCTACAGTAAAGAATGATTTCAGTACAAAAGATGATATTTTTATATTTTTGCTGCGCCAAAATTAGACGTAAGTATTAGACTTAATACTTGTGTTTTGTGAATAGGAATGAATAGCTCTACCAAAAGTCTCAGCCTGGACATCAAAATATCGTTCTTGTGTTTATATATTCTTCCACGAAGCATGTGGGAAACTTAAAATATCATCAACGCAGCGCGGGTTCATCATTGAATCCAGACTGAAATTTTAGAAGATAATTATTTCTGTGAAAGTAAGAAATGAAATCATTAATATACAGTAAAACCTCACATTCCCACCACCTCAGTAATACGACCACCTTGTTATAACGACCACTAATTTTCGGACCGGTTTTCAATGACTCCCCTATAATTAAACTTTATTAGACCACTTCATTTTACGACCAATTTTTCATGTCCGGGAGGTGTTCTCATTATCTCATTTTACCGTATTAATATCATTCAGATACTACGTGATGAATATTGTAGGGTGCACTGATATCTCTAAGTAATGCTTCACCGTAACGCTTAATAATGAAATATTCATACATTCAAATGATACATAGCACATAGTCGTATCAATTATGTATGATTTTAACTATTGATTTGTTTAGTGGTTGTCTGAAAATATCATTATTGTGATAATAATTTCATTTACAAGCTTTAGCAGCGGAAGTAGAATCGAATTAAAGAGATAAGAAATATTCCTAAGTGAAAAACATAATTAAACATAATGTGAAGTGTCGTAATACGAACAATAACGTAATTTTAATATATTACGTCTGGTTTGCTCATCTGACCATGTTAGTTTTAAACTGAAAACGACGGCAACAATTCTCAGATATAATTTCAAGCACATGAATTATTCTAAAGCAACTCCGTCATGTGTGAGCTTGATTCAGGCGTGACAATACGATACAAAGCCTAAAACATGAATTTGATAATGGAAACAAATGTATCGTGGATTTCAATAACAATGTGATTGACATCAATCTAAGTACATTATATTTGATTGATTTAATTGAAATGGTATCGGTAGCCACAGAGGATTGGCTATACAGGAAATAATTACAATATTAACCTAAACAAACTACGGAATAATTGGATGTAATAGTTATTGATCAATCGAGAGAGAGAGAATACAGTAAGGTGAGATGGATAAATTAAATAACTTGCAATCGTTTATTGATTGAATTTTGGCCATAAATAGGGATCTTCAATAGATTCATTGATATGAATTATCTACAGGGCCTCTATATTCTTCGCGTTGGGCATGAATTTCAATGAGGCCCGGACAGTGATTCGCTTCATAAGCCATGACAACACTTGCTTGCATGAATTTGATATTATGGCGTATTTTCGTCGATTGTTTTTAGGTAATCGGTGGTAAAATTTCGAATGATAATTGAATTTCGTAAATTCACATAATATTTTCATAATATGTATTTTTAGAAGAATATTGAGAAAAATAGTTGTATAAAATAAAGTTCAATACAGGCAACCATTTTTTTTAAATACAGTCAAACCCACGAACAAAGGCCACCCTAGGGAAAGGCAAAATGTAGCCTTTATTGATTGGTGGCCTTTATTTGGGGTCCATTGTTTTCTAAATAATCCGTGACTGTTGTTGCAAAGAATGGTCCTTATTCACAGGGTGGTCTTTATTCAGAGGTGGCCTAAAACACAAGTTTGACCGTATATTTGTAAACACCAGGCCGGTCTATAATAATTCAAACACGTATTAACAGACTAGATTTTAACTTTCCGCGATGAGAAAATGTGTATATCTTTTATCCAGATGTTACCATGGTAACTCTGAGAAACAAACAGACCACTTTAACAGTACACACATATGACAAGTCGTGGAATGAAGCCCAAGCAATATGTCAAGCTGATTCTAACGGAAACCTGTTTGTCGAGGACTCAGAGGAGAAAAGTTTGGTCCTGGAGTCGTACAAGTCAAGAGATGTCTGGGACATGTGAGTAGCCGTTACAAACACCATGCGAGGCATCTTGGTCCAGAGCTAGATCCTCAGACCTCTGATCCGAATGTCATGAGTTCGAATCCCGGCTCCGACCGGTTTCCTTCATGAACTTCACAATCCCTTTTTTCGGACTCAGTACTGGTGTAGTGTCTAGGAAGCGGACTCGAGCGTGATTAATATAAGCAAAATTGCTTGTTTCACAATCGAGCTAAAATAAATTAGTATAAACTAATAAACGTCATTAAAGACAAAGCCGACTTTTGGGTCAATAATTTGATGTTTGAGTCTTAGTCCTATTATTGTAATAAGATATTAATTGGTTTTCAAATACATAAAATATAGTTCCCATTCTTCTTATGTTACATTTTGCATTTAATGAAAAATCGCTGAGCGGTAAATTAACATTTTATCAATATTCTATTCAACGTGCTTTTAGAATATCAACAATCGACAACGGGTTTTGATGGCAATAGTGAAACCTTAGTTTTCATTTGAAATTAAAATCATGCGGAAAATGTTCAACATTAGCGCAGAGTTATTTTCGTAGTGAATCCTTTAATTCCCCCCACACATTAGCAGTAAGTATTTAGGAATAACTGAAAATTTGACCGTAGGGTTATGAAATTCATAATCGTTGTGAATAATAAGAAATGCATCAATTAGACTAATATTTAAGTTCAATCGAAATTAAAAGGCAGATTTATTTCATATACACCGAACATACTTCCAGGGGCTAACCGTCTCTGTCCTTCATGAATTTCAACACAGTCGTTAAAGTTCGTTCAACCAAATTTAAACAAGTATTTTCTGCATTGTAGTAGAAACCACGTTTGGATTGGGCTCCATTACCCAGCTGTTCTGACGGGTACAAGTTTTGGCTGGACAGACTGCGTTCTCCAGGAAGGAAGATTTGATCATTACTTGCCGTCTGAACCTAAAAATTATGTATCTTCGAAGTGCGCCATGTCTGATAAAACTGGTGGTGACTGGATCACTGCGCAATGTGATAGCCTAGAAAATTTCGTGTGCGAGACTGTTAGCGGTATGTACTTTCTTCCATCTCAGGATATATACTGGTCGTCATAAGAAAGTAACCAGAAAGTGATGTTAGTATAAAATAGACAAAGCGCAAGTGATCAAGATGAATTTAATTTTGGAAATAGCTGAAACATTTCATGATATGGTTTATTGTTTTCCATTATTGACCATAAAATTGTTGTATACCCTTAAAATTTCAAGGTCGGTGTATTAGGTCAAATAGAAGTATTTTTATGATGGTTACTTTATTATGACGGCCAGTATAGTTAGACTGAACCTTTTTAACCCTTTGCCCCATAAGCATATTCTGGACTCTTCCAAATCCAAAGCTTATATACAAAACATCGATTTACTAAGAACATTGGGTTATTTCTCTTGGACAGAGTGAAAAACATTGTGGCAAAAGAAGCCATTACTCATTACAAGCGATGGCTTCTTTTTGACTGGGAAGTGCGTTTTTATGAGTCAAAAGGTCAAATAATCTTTAAAAAACTTAAGTAATGAAAAACTCCACACACGATATCGAAACTTACATTTATAGTGTCTGACATTTCCAAATAAAAAAAAAACAGATTAAGAACCAATTTTGCAGCAATTACATATTATATAATATAATCAGCTAGATTGCCGGTATCAGACGAGCGCGTGTTACATAACTCATGGACTTAATGGCGCTGATTGTGTCTGTCTAATTATACTTCATCCCATGGAGAAGTTTTTGTACATAACATCTTAATGTTATTTTGAAACTATTTTAAGAATTTGACGTTTTCTATGAATCCATTTTGTGTTCCAAAGGGCTATAACTTAGTACAGATAATCAATATTTTTTATCTTCAGCGACTGATTGCACATACGATGCCATGTCCGGTATACCAGATAGCACTGTTTCTTCAATATCAACAACAACAAGCGATTTAAGCACTTGTCAAGACCGGTGTTCACAGACCCTCTATGATTCTATGAACTGTTGGGCAGTAAACTTTGATTCCTCGAGTTCGGCTTGTAGTTTGTTTTATCTAGACAACCCTTTTTACCTGCAATCTGATTTATCACCATCTCCACAAACTACTTACATTAAAAATTGTTATTCAGGTATGAATATTTTCATAATTGAAGTGACGTCAAAGTAACACATAAAATAATTTTCATAAATTTCTCATCAACGGATCAAGCCAGCATAAATCAAACATACCAAAGAGGATTTATTCTGCTTATGATAAATGAAGCGCGCGCATGCGTGTAAAAGCTTTTAACCGTTATAATATCTCACTCAAGCAAAAGTCCTCTTACCAATGATTTTTTTTTTCATCAAATTATTTGAAATCGTTTTAAATTTATCCATATAATCAGTTGCCTGTTACTAGTCTGTTACACAGCTTTTTTTTAATATTTACGTTCTTTACTTTATCAGAACAGTCAGAAACAACGTCAAGATCAGCAGCTGCTACAAGCAGTTCGTCACCTACCCAGGTGTGTACATCATATTTCCCCTTTACAACAACGACTACTATGTCTACAACATCGACTTCTTCCACAACTTCAACAACGACTTCAACAACTACATCAACCACTTCAACAACATCAACGACGTCTCCAACAACATCAAGCACTTCCCCAACTACATCAACCACTTCAACAACATCAACGACGTCTCCAACAACATCAACCACTTCCCCAACTACATCAACCACTTCAACAACATCAACGACGTCTTCAACAGCATCTTCAACGTCCTCGACAACTTCCTCAACTACGTCAACGACTCCTTCTTCAATATCAACATCGTCTTCAACAACACCAACCACCTCTTCAACAACAACAACGACGGTTCCAACAACATCAACAACTTCCTCAACTACATCAACCACGGCGCCAACAACATCGACTCCTTCAACAACATCAACAACGTCTTCGACATCTTCAACGCCCTCAACAACTTCTTTAACTACGTCTACGACTCCTTCTTCAACAACAACATCGTTAACATCAACGCCCTTTTCATTGTGCAAATGTGTTTGTTCTGAACTTACACTAAAGTTAACCGGTCTAGCAACGAGTCCTGGTTGGTACAACCTTACGACAGAAGAGAAAGTAGCACTCATTGTACAGAAACTCAGTGTTGATAAATCGCAATTATCGTCCACCATTCGGAGGAAAACAAGTGCTCCAGACGATCGTACAGAATCGAAGTCTGTTGGTTACGTTGCAATAACTTTCATGGTGATACTTTTTGGTTTAATTGTTTTTTCAGACTTGACAAATTTTGTAAGGTATCTGTCTAATAAAAAAGAAGCATCGGAAATAAGTCCAGCCACAGGTGTACAAAAGGACCCAGAAACGTCTTTATGACAAAAAACTCCACTCCATGTGACAGCTTAATAATCGTATTGTACAAAACTAACAAAACACCATAACCTGACATTTAAAAAAAGTATTGGACATAAAGTTGCGAATTTGAACAATTATTCGTTTCCTTTATCTTTGTAAGAAAGCGAAGTCGGGATCTGGTTTAATAGTCTTACCAGATGTTGGTGCTAACTGGATAGTTTCTGTATGGATGTTGTTGGTAGTACAGTGCTCCCTCCGAAGAGCAACACTTCTCGGAGTCGCAAAAAGGTGTTGTTCTTTAGAGGGAGTTGTTCTTTGGAGGGAATTGATACTTTCGCGGCAGGTTTTTTATTATGTGTATGTGTGCCTTTTACTGTCGTTTCTTGGAGGGAATCAGTTTTTGGAGGTGGCGTTACGGGAGGGAGCACTGTACTGTGAAAGTTTCTTTTCTTCAAAATGGAGCTCCCCGCCGAATTACGTATAAATTCGGTCAGAAAGGACGAACACCTCTGCAAAGAATTCTTAGAACCTGAACCTGAACACATCACATGGATTTTTAAAGATGGTAGAGAAAAAAGAACGGAAGAAATGGTACTGAAGCAATAAAGAGCAAATACATGAAAACAAAAAATAGACGAGACAGCAAATTTCGAAATGACTGGAGAACGAAATGTTGATGAGAGGTGACCAGAATGACACAACACAATAAACGTGAAGAAATATTTAGCTGCGAGATAAGCCATATTACTTTGACATTGCCTGTATGCTAGTATTCCCGGTAATTTCCAAATATGTAGTGGGTAACACATAACTCCATGGTGTAAAACAAAGAAGAAAAACGCAGTATAGAAAAATAAAAATACTGTATCATATTTCTAATGGGTAAACATAATACATTGTTATACATAGTTCGGTTGTTGCCCATTTTACCTTTTTAATTTATATATCGCAATGAAATCTAATCGTTGAATGACAAATTTAAGGTGTTTTAATTTGATATCTTCTTTAAAATTAATAACTGTTGTAGGCTGATGCACTGCTTTGACCACCTCTTTGGTTGTATGGCTTTGATAATAAGTTATGTATATCTGAATACATTTTTGTTTGATTATTTATTACCTGTAGACTTTGTATGTATAATATAATATGTAATATTAATATTGAGTAAAGCTACTTTGATATGCCAAACCACATGTGAAAGAGTCAAATCTTTTAAAGATTTCGAATCCAGCGGTTTGTTGATAAACTTAGCTTGCCGTATTATTGAATAATGATGTCAAAGTCACGTGGTATGGGCACACTGTTACATATGCTGCTGCAAACACTACTTTTAATTCATCATGACTAGTTTTTTTTATTTGCATTCGTACACGTGTCTTGGGAGCATGATTGGCAATGTGATGGTTGCTACTTCACTGTGGATTAACGTTCACGAACATAACATAGTAGAATAAACACAAACCTTTTATGAAAATAGGTTCATGTTTGTGAATAACCATTTGTAACAAAGTACTACATTGTTCATACTCAGTTTAGATTTGCGTAAGGATGGAGGACATCAAGGCAGCTAACGACTTGCTCCAAGATTCTAAATCTGGAGACAATACAAAAACAATATCTGGAAACAAAGTTGGTCTACAGCGGATTAAGAATGCACTAACCTTTGATAATGATGTACATAAGAAGAACTTTATACAAACAATATGTGTTTATTTTAATTTTATACTTTTGGTATGTACCTTTACTTCTATTTTTTATGCTGTACGGAATTTATTGTTTGTCATGTTGTTTTCGTAAGTAAATAAAAATAGTTCCATTAAGTTTGTTCATGCGCTTTAATATTACTACATGAAGACATATTACATAACATGGTTCATTATTATATTTTATTTGGCACCATATGTTTGTACGAAATATTGATTCAGCGGTATACAGTGGAAACCCTCTACACCGGTTCCTCTATAATCCGGTTTCCCCTCTAAATCGACCAAATGTTATGGTCCTGACTTCATTACTATATAATTCAAAAATCCCCTCTAAACTGGTATCCCCTCTAAACCGGCCAAATGACCTGGTCCCTGGCTCGGCTGGTTTAGAAGGGAAACCAGTTTATATAGGAACCGTTTTAGAGGGGTTCCATAGTAGTTATGTGAGAATTCCGCAGCAACATGAATATGGACACTGTCTCACTGACAATATTTGTACTTGTCGTTTATAATAGCCATCTATTAACATTCTATGAAGATCTAAGATAAACAAACTGAGATAATTTGCATACATGTATATAAAAATAGGGCTGGACGTATGGACAATTGGGAACTGCCTTTCCAGACTTGCAGTTAATTCTTAACACAAACGTACAACAGACGTCACTGATATTTAATATGAATTCTGTTGGTTATATGGTCGGATCTCTTGTTATTGGCTTCGTGTATGATCGAGTACAACATCTGAAGTTGCTAGGTAAAATAAAATATTAATACGTCACGTGTCTTAAATCATTATCATAATTTCACCGATGCCAATACGTACACACAGTTCAGCTAGTGGTCTGGGATATGACCCTCAAAATGTTTCAAAAATCCACCTCCTCATTCTTAGATTTTATTGTGTTGTCTTGACGGTTTTCTTTTGAGAAAAATATTGAGGCAGAAGTTGAGGTGAAGAAAAAACCTCAGGTAGCGACCACTTCAATATGAAGACCACCTCATTATAACAAGTAACATTTAGACCGTTTTAATCATTTCCCAAATATTTCAACTTAAAAATGTGACCTCCTCAAAATTTAAAAGGATTAATGTTCTAAAGGTGTTCTTAATATGAAGGTTTTAATGTAACTTCATGTATATACAGCGGTTGGTAATAAACATTAGGATGATTGAGCGAACTACACTATGATGGTGTGTCATTGTAAGGTACATGTATTAGCCTAAAATTTAGACTAAGCTCATTAAAAGCAATTACTTTGGTTTCAAAAATATATTTATGTAAGCGATTGTAGGGAACCATCATTTGTCTGACGTTTTCGTGTAATATTCAAAATACTTTATATGTAAATTAAAATCATAATATCAAAATATATTTATAGAATTGAAATCCACATTACATGACATTAATTCTGATACCAAACTATACCATAATTAGCATCAATATGTATAACGCTCATTAAATGGAAAAGCCTTGGTTTCATAAATGTTTATGTAAGCGAAAGGTATCATTTGTCTGACGTTGTTTGTTAAAGTCGATTTTAATTTTTAAGAATTTAACAACTATTAATATATATTAAGGAATATTGTCGATTGTGAATGGTATCACCAGCTGTGTATTACCTTGGTGTAATGTGTTCCCTTTGTTTCTATTTGTTCGTCTTGTGGATGGCATCCTCTGTGGAGGCCGGGATGGCGGTATGTAGATTCTTTTACAAATTCCCCATGTATTCTTCATCGATTTTGATACAACCTATATTACTCATTCATGTAAATTGTATTCTAATATGTATTAAGCGCCGAAATTCCCGCACATGTCTTACATTCGTGCGTACAATCCTTGAGTTACCCATTTTCCTCATAATACCGCATTTCCCCGAATCTGAAGCAGACGACTTCTGAAAACATTGTGTCAAAAGAAGTCATTGCTTGTAATAATCAATGCATTATTTTGCCACTTTTTCCACTGTCAGAGAAATATCCAAATTTTCTTAGATAAATTGATGTTTTGTATATTAGCCTTGAATTTGGAATTCCAAAATATGCTTATCAGGGTTTCAGGTCTTGCGCTGTTAACATATACCAAGATGCCTCCCCTTAGGTTAGCTTATATTTTGTAGGACCAGTTTGATTAGTAGCAAACATTCAACTGTTTGCAAAGTCACATTCACGCGTGATCAGAATGTTTAATGTGAACATATTAAAATATGTAGCAAATATTATACAATGTAACATATTTTAATATGCTAAAACATTTACTGATTCACATTTTTAAGTCTTTGGGGACAACATTTTATCACCGGCGACAAAAAGATGAAACTCTAATTTTTTTTATACTGCTTTTTATGACTTCTGCAATTATTGAGTAATTTACAAGCAAACTACTGGTTTATAACAGCGTATAGTGGAAACTCTCTAAACCGGTTCCGCTATAAACCTCTAAATGGGCCAAATTTTCTGGTCCAGACTTCATTACTTATAGATCAAAAATCCCCTCTAAACCGGCATCCCTTCTAAACCGGCCAAATGATCTGGTCTCGGGCTCGGCCGGTTTAGAGGGGTTCCACTGTATTTCACATTCTTATATTTCAGGAGGCAATGCTAAAGTAGCTTCTTGCTGGGGGACGGGTGGGAGAAAATATATGCAAGCTCTTCATTTCGCCTACTCTCTCGGCGGGATTGTCTCTCCAATTGTCACTAGTTTCTTCCTAGCACCTCGAATATACTCACCAGCTGTGAATGTGACGAATAATTCATTCAGTGGACTATTTGATACAAACATCAGTTTTCTAAATAATAATTCACCTGATGCGAACGTTTCCAAACTGTCCTATGGAAGAGAATATAAGAATTTGTCAAATATTCACAATGACACTGGCATTGTCAGTTTCGACAGTATAATAAATGTGACAGACAGTTCCTCAGTCCATGTTAGATCAGACAACGTGACTTACGGAGACACAAGAGTGCATGCAGCTTTCGTTGTTACTGGCATTTTAACGTCCTTCTCCGGTGTTATCTACATTTGTCTTAGTAGAAAGGGTTATGATAATATTCCACCATACACCAAAAAGTCCGGACACTTCAGTGAGAGAGTCGAATCCACCAAAGCATATCGTGCAAGGTTCACTTCAGGACAAAGGATCATGTTTATTATTGTTCTAGGGTTCGCGGTGGTGATATATTCGACCGTTGAATGTAAATATCAGTCATTTATTATGCCCTTCGTGATGATGCATCTAGATTGGACCAAATCTAACGGTGCTTTTCTGATATCGTTGTTATGGGCGTTTTATGGTTTTGGTCGCTTATCAGGAATTTTTATATCTGGACTAATCTCCCCACGTAATCTTCTTCTCTTATTCCTCTCAATGCTTATACTTGCCTCGTGTGGAACATGGATTGTTGCTCACTGGTACGTCCATTCGTTGGTATGGATTGTCATTCCTTTTGCAGGGTTTGCCATCTCAATAATCTTTCCTACTTTCATAGTTTGGACACAAGAAAACGCTTTGAAGATAAACGGTAAAATGGGCGGATTTTTCCTGTTCGTCGGCGCCTTGGGCTTTTTGATTGATCCTTTGTATGTCGGAATATTGATGGAATCTCAAACACCAATGTATTTTGTTTATTTAAATGTAATTCAGTCAAGTGTAGCTTTGGGTTTAGTGTTACTAATGTTTCGATGGATTGGCTCGTTGAAGAAAAAGAACAACATAATTTAATTACTGTGCAAAACAAAAACACAATTGTCTATCAAAAGTTATGTTGACTTATTTGAAATGTTATACCGTCTTTTTCTTTTTTATACGACATAATCAGTGTCCATACACCATACCACGTTACGTCAACAAACCGCTTCAACTTCATCTACGTTCTTTATTTCTTTATCAAACGTAACCAAATAAAGTGGAGGCTAAGGCCAAAGGTGTGAACTGTGCAGTGTAATGTTTTTTATTCGACAGATGAACAGTTTTTGCCAGAAAATGGGAAAACTGTACTTTGTTGAACAAAACCTTGCAGAAAAATAGTTTTCAAGCGGTTTGTTGATAAACTTTGCTTGCCGTACTGTCAAAAATGACGTCAAGTCTCGTGGCAAGTGAAAGAGGCATATCAAGCCTTTGTATTTGACATTTTTTAAGAATATTTAACAATGAAAAAAAGTTGTTGAATTCCTAATATATAACCTTGAATGCCATATCGATGTGAAGATTGTAAAATAAGTTTTCAATTATAAATAAGACACATTGAAGATTTCTCTTGATTATTTACTAATAATTACTTCATAAATGCTGAATTCTGACAAAAACTAAGAGTATGAATCAAATTCATTCAAGAGAAGATCTTTTATTCAAGAAAAATATTTAACAAATCAACTACAAAAAAAAGTACAGAGCATAATTTTCATTTGTTTGAATATATTGTTATCAAACAAATTGTGACAAGAAGAACACTGAAACTACATTAAAAATAAGTTACAGGTACCTTGTCTTTTCGTGTTGAGGCAGACCTATACGTATTCGAAGTATTTGGGAAGAATATTGACCTCTTAGAACTAATAACAGCTATTGTGGCCAAGTCTGACAAAGACTTAGGTTGTAAAACTGTCATTTCTTCAGACCTTTCCTCTTTTTCAAAACTCTTTGTCCCTGAAGTCTGACTGGAGACATGTGAATGATAATTATTGCTGTAAGCCAGTCTACCAGCTTCAATTGCCAATTTCTGCAATCTTTCAGGTTTCTGTCCAAATAGGTTTGATGAGCATGATGGCGAATTTTTTTCAGTTTCCACATTGTATACTGTAGGTTCTTCCAGTCTTCGAACTTTCTTTAAGACATCAGTTTTGTGATGATCAAGTTGCTCATGTACAAACCGCACTCCAGACATTTCTGACTGATTAAGATCATGCGCATCTGATTGATGTAGCGCATCTGGTTCACTATTTGAGCTAAAATCATCATCAACATATTTCCAGAATAGAAACGCTTCTCTTGGTGATGAAAATTGTTGCCGGGATTTAAAAGGTTGAACTATTAAATCTAATTTTGTTCCATATTTGTGGGATTCTCCTTTCAGTTGATCAGATGCACTAACGTAGGAACGAGTCTCAAAATCCATTCCTGGTTTTAAGGAGTTTGAATATTTGGCAACAAATCTATCATCATCAGAATTGTTCTTATTTTTATCTGCTTTACTATCATTAATGTCAACTATAACATCAGGAGGATTAGAATGGTGATCATTATTACAGTGTCTATAATTTTCAGATGGTTCATAATTATACACATCAAATTCGTTGCATGTCGTAAAATCTTTTGTAATATTTTCATTGATTATTTTATTCTTACACAGTGCACAAACTATTTTTCTACCTGTGTAACATTCTGGAATTGCAGTTGTGTAATTAAAATGTATGCGTTGTGTCGAAACATTTGATAAACTACTTCCCAGTGCTCCAACTTCTCCAATTGAATTAGACGGGTTTGAAGGTATTTGATCTTGAGTGCCTATTTTTTTTTCATTATTTAATTGTTTGGAACACGAATTACTTAATTTTCCAGGTTCATGGCTAGAATTGTTTGCTGTAGCATCATTAATCTTATATTTCCTAAACCAAAGTTCACTTAGACTGCGACCGTTTGTCATCTTTTGTTTAGTTATTAATTTCGTTTCAATGTCTGTTTTAACATCCTGCAAGTGAAAGCTTTTCTTTTCTCCATTCATTTGTGAGACTGGAAACAGAAGAGATTTGTCATGGTTAATATTTACATTAAAATCAGTGACATCATTTGACGTTTTTGTAACATTATTTGAATTCTTATCTGAATGGTTTATTGTTTTCTTCAGGGAATCTGTATATCTGTGACAATCAAGTCCATATAGAAAACAGTTTCTGCTTGAACTTCTTTCATAAATTTCGTAATCATTTGACAAATTACTTTCATTTCTTGATCCAGTCTTAATTGTACTGTCATCACTTACATTAGTGTCATTCTCCAAAGTATTTTTAAAACCATCTACTTTTCCAGTACTTTCCTCACTATCTAATTTATCATTAGCTTCATTCATATTACATCCTTTAGCATCAGAATAATCATTTTCTAAGTCGTAGATTTTAATTTTGTCTTTGGTTTTTTCATGTTCACTATTTGCTACATCTTGTGTGTCTGAGGTATGACTCGCATTATCAACATTTATACCTAAAGTAGGTCTAGGTTTTGACAACGCCTCAGGTAGCTCAGGATTGACTTTTCTTCTTGCAGTTCGAAAAGGCTGTGCTGAAAATGGACCAGGAATTAGCAAGTTATTAAAATTACCTAGAATCATGTTTCTGTATGAGGTGAATTTATAGTTACAGTTATTGAGAGCAACGCCTGCGTTCTGCATTCTGCAGTGTTGTAAACTTTGTTAAACTTCATGCTTCCATCCAATCGTCTCTAATAACCCTTTATCTCATAATGGCGCATTTCCCCGCATCTGAAGCAGACAACTTTTGAAAACATTGTAGCAAAAGAAGCCATTGCTTGTAATGAGTAATGGCTCCTTTGCCATAATGTTTTCCACTCTGTCAGAGAGAAATAACCCAATTGTCCCAAATAAATTGATGTTTTGTATATTTGCTTTGAATTTGGAAGAGTCCAGAACATGCTTATGAGGCAAAGGGATAATATCTGACTCTTTTTAATCTTTTTATGCTTCACGGAAACACACTAAATTCGAGAATGAGTTGTAACGATTACCCACAAATTTACTAAAACATTAAGACGTCGATAGAGTAATAAATATCAAAGAAAACGATGAAACATATGACTGGAAGTAAAACTACTCTATTACGGAAGTTGATGTTCTGGTGAAAAGAGAATCCTTAATAGCGGGGTGTTCTTAATAAGTGAGCTCAATTGTCAGTTGAAGAATGTGTCTGTTCTTTCAAAAACCATCCCTAATACCGGAGTGTCCGTAACTGTGGGGTGTCCATAAGGTGAGGTTTTAGTGTACCTGAAACAAGCTTTCTTCTTTGTCTCCACCGTTCATTTATTCTCTGGTAATGATCACTAGAAAACACAGCAATATTGTTTTCATCCCTTGGTCCACTGCTCAAGTTCCTAAACTTAGTCAATACAACATCAGTCCCAGCTTTATGTTGATTTGATGAAATTGCATGGTTTCCTACGTTTAAATGATGTTGCATCCTTGTCTCCAGGGAGTCATTTGGAGTTCTGAAACACATATAAGTAAAGCATTTAAAAAGACATAGATACTACATAGTTGTGTGGTTATGGTCACTGACTGATAACTTCTTGCCCCTCATGGCTGTTCAAATCCCAGCTAATACTTCACAAGATCAATGCAAATTGATTTTTTTTAACACAAGCAAAAAATGGATTAAAAAAATATCGTTTCTTTCATGAAATCTATCAAAAATTCGTAATATTTGGTGTTAACTGGTACAAATGACGTAGTTGGCAATAAAATGCCATGAAATGTCTTGCTAATAGGTATGAATATATGTATATTATGCATCTGTAACTGTTTCATTACCTGAAATATTTTGAAAGAGTACAGCTACTTATCATCAATATTACAGCTACCAGACCACCAGTGTAGAAAGATGCCCACAATATGTTCTGAACAATGAAGAAATGAAAATAATGAGGCAATCTTACTTACAGTCAAACCTGTGTTTACGACCACCTCCAAATTAAGACCACCCTGTGAATAAAGGCCATTCTTTGAAAATCTGTCACTGATTATTTAGAAAAAACTTACATCCAAATAAAGGCCATCTGTCAATAAAGGCCATATTTCGTCTTTCCCAAGGATGGCCTTTTTTCACAGGTTTGACTGTAATTTGAAATTGCACAATAAGATTGTGATGAGCAGTTGATTAGAAATTGTGTATCCATAGTACATAGCTAAATGGATTTGACAAAACTTCTAATGATATCATATTACAAACAGTTAATGAAATAACTTTGAAATGATTAAAAGGCAAAATTTGCATGATAAACAAAAACCTTGAATTGTTCACTGATACTTTCTGGTCACATCATGTCAACTTAATGAAATGATTATAAAAGACTGTTTTAACTCACAAACAAGTTGTATTCCACAATATTAACTACAATATAGTCACAAAATTTCTGCCCAGGTTTTGTTTTATGTAAAATTGTCACTGGATTTAACACTATTTTTTAACAATTTTTCAGTTATATATGGCCGGTTCACCTAACCAGTTTTCCTGGACTGTATACTAGCCAGTACTAACTTACCCTTCCATGAGGAACTGGCAACTTCTCCACATATGGCGGAAAATCGACATTTTTTGTCCAATTTTCATAGAAGGGTATGACCTGCTGAAAACGCAATTTGAACCCAGATCACTGGTTACAAGTCCAGTGCACTAAACACTGGACTACAGTGCATAATTACACACTTGTACTGGGTTTCATCAAAAACTAAGTTACAGACAGGACCATACAGACTTGTATGAACCTTTACTTTCTAAATTCAGATCAAAGAATCACATTCTTGTGTTTACAGTAATATGATAATTGTGTTATATCCATATATAATATCACAATGGACTACTTACGAATGGGTCAAGGAAATATCCACACACAGTGGCCAGTAAAGTATCATAGGTATCTGCAAGACTTTTACAATGACCAACATTTGCATTCAGCTGAAAAAAAATAAAAATGAACCAGTACCACCACAGTGAAAGTGAGCTTTTATTACAGTGAGTTACTATTAAAGAGAGTTTTTATTACAGTGAGTTACTATTAAAGAGAGTTTTTATTACAGTGAGTTACTGAGAGGACACCATTTTTTCTATTTTTAGCAATATTAACCCTGACCCTAGAACCTCAAACACAGTCTTCAGTTGTGGCTCTACAACAACTTACAACATACCAAGTTTGGCAGCAATAGGTCGATCCAAACTAAACATCGCATGAAAACCAATTGTTTAAGTCGTCACCTGCCCTGTAACCTACTGAGAATTTACCCCAATTGAATAGCCAGGCTTTTCATTAGATCAGGGTCTCTATCCTAGAGTCCCTGGTTGAATGTGGTTTATAAAATACAGTAAAACTTCGTTATTATGAGCATCGATATCATGAGCACCTGACTTATCTTGCGTTTTTAAAGTCCTGTAAATTTTTAAGTTCTTCGTTGTGTATAATTTTCAACCAACAAACAAGTACCTCGTTATTACGAGCACCACGTTTATCTCGAGCAGTTAGACTGTTGTGATGACTCCTCGAGATAATGCGGTTTTACTGTGTTATGTAAAAGGATAAATTAAGAGACATGCAATGTATGCTACTTTATGTACAACTAGTATAAAACTCCTCCTCATTTTAATCTTCAAGATAAGCAGTTCTTTGTAATCATTTGAGGTGATCAAAATCTTGCCTAGATGTACTCACAGTGTCCATGATGCCGCTTATCATATTTTCTGGAACTTTCAGCATCCCAGCGAGAAAGTCATCCAAAGCCTGAAAAAATGAAGATAACTACCGCATATGTGGTTCATGAGCTATCATCATCTATATGATGGATCTTATCTTGAAAATAACCATATTCAGGAATTTAATAAAAATATCTGGCATTGAACTAATTACATGTATATTCATTTTTGAAATCATTAAGTCAATAAATCAATTATCTCTTTCAGGCCTATCAATTTATCTAAAAATATCTATGTTAACAGCCTACAATTTGACAGGCTTCCCGAAAGTTGCTGAACTGTTGGACATGTCCAGTAAATTTCGAGCCGCTCCAATAATTTTTCGGCAAGTACCGGACCAGATGTCCAGCAGTCGGGCACGACTTACAGTATTTATTTATTATATATTTAGTCAGACAAATTTTCATTTGGTCAGACAGAAATTCTAATGTACAAGGCATACACAGGAGACTGACACAAGATACCCGCATATATATATAATAGTTATTTAGTCTGGTTACAAATACAGTGGAAACACTCTAAACCAGTCCCTCTGTAAACCGGGTTCCCCTCTAAATGTTCTGGTCGTGACTTCATTACTATATAATTCAGAAATTCCCTCTAAACCTGCATACCTTTTAAAATGGCCAAATGACCTGGTCCCAGGCTCTGCCAGTTTAGAAGGGTTCCACTGTAATCTGATGGTAACTTAAATACATACATACTTTTTTACGCTTAAGTGAGGACCATCGTAATTGAGATTAACTACTTAATTATTATTGATAAATTTTCGATGAATTGACTGAATCTGTGCAAATATTTGTTGAAATTATTTACAGATTCTGATGAAATTGCAGCCAATTATCTTGAGTAAAACTTACCTGAACTATCAGAGCTACAGTTTGGTTTCCAATGAAGTTAGTAAGATTATCTAAGCTTGATGACAATTCTGTTATCACAGTCTGTAAAAATTGAACAATCAATTAGGCCGTCTATAAAAATTGTTGGTTTGACCGACACATTAAAAAAAACCCCAAAATTGTTGCTAAAAATAGTTAACGGAAACCAGGTATTTACCTTTTTCTAAACCTGGTAAACACAGAGTTTTTTCTCTTTCTACAGCAGGGACCATTTAAAGGGGTCTTCCCCTCAGGAAAAATCATTAAAATTCAGTATACATCAAGTTTTTTCTTTCCTTTTTTGCAAAAATACCATGTTATGTTTTCCTATATTTTAGAAAAAGGCCCATTCCTCTACCTGTGAAAAAAAGCCCTGAAATATACTGACCAAGAAAATAATAGTTGTGTAATAAAACCGCATAAATGTTTGAGTAATCAACTCATACTACCTTCATGCTGATACAAGAAGAATTTAATCCATTTAATGATGACTGGATGCTGTTCTGAAAGACAAATTATTATAAACAATGATTTTATCAATTATATTAGCAATTTGTTAAAAAATCAAAAAAAATCAGTAAGGTAACTCTAAAACAGACCAAATTATAGTTTCAGAACAGTTTATTTATCAGTTGTTTAATGGCCCATTCGACACCTATGGTCATTTCAGAGCCACCCCAGAGAGGGGAGAAGATACAGGAGAACCTGGCCTATATATCCGTACTCTTTTTCGAATAGACCTCCTGGTTCTTTATCGTGCCCAGTGTAAAGCACCGATACACGCCTTGCCCGCTTCCAGTGATTTTCTAAGCACATTATTAATCTCAGTGGTGGAGTGGGGGTCACTGAAAAACGTCCCTGAAATACCGGAAGCCGGAGCCAAGATTTGAACCCACGACCTTCCGATTGGTAGTAAAGTGTGTTACCACTAGACCACCAGGCCACCCCTAGTTTCTGAACAGCATCTTACAAATGAAAAACATGGGTAAAAGTTGAAAATTTTCTAAAAACTGGTGCTGCGGAAACAATAAAAACCAGTAGGGTCTGGACCTGGGAAAAAATGGAGGTTCTGGAAAAATCTGGAAAACTTTTAACCATGGAAAAAAACAAATGTTTGACAAATTTTATGATAGGAAATAATTTATCTACAGATATATATGAAGACTTACCACAGCAGATATTAAAGGAACAGATGTATTATCATGTAGATTCTGTAAGTCTATACTGATAGCTTCATATGCTTTTTTATAATCCTGTAATGAATGCATAGTTTGTTCTTTAAAAACATTTTTTGATATAAAACTTTTAATACCTTTTTTTCCCGTATAATTATGCCAGAAAAAGAATAGTTGTTTTGAGGCACTTGACCCAAAAAGTAGGGTAGTTTGGTTGAAAATTTTTTCTATTTTTTTTCTAAATATATCTTTTGTCCTTTTTTAGGCATGATTCATCTCTGAACATTTTCCTAACACCACAATTAGTTGCATTTTTTTATATTTTTGTTAGAAACATTATTTTTTCTGACATTAAAAGCGAATTGATTTTATTTCTGTGACATTTTCTGCAAGATGTGACAAATTACAATTTTCATGATAAGTTAACAAAATATAAAAATTCTCACATTTTCTTGTTCATTTTATTTTGTGCTTTATACTTTGAATAAAAATATTTATGTGGTAAGTAAGCATAGTACAGTAAAACACAGTCAGAGCGGAGCCAGATATAGTGACTGTCCTGCAAGCTTACAGAAGTTCTGTGTTTCCACCTTGGTGCATGCGAAGGGTTTTCCTACACTGTTAAAGCTTGAAAAGTCACCACATGACCCCAGCTGTTGGAGCAACGTTAAACTCCAGTGAAAAAAAATGAAGCCAATTCTTGGTTTGCAGAAATTTACTATAACAGTAATCCTGGTTGTTGGAGCGATGTTAAGCTCCTGTGAAAAAAAATGAAACAAATTCCTGGTTTGCGGGAATTCGCTATAACCGTGTTCTACTGTTCACAATCCACTAATGGCTACATATTGTATTTATCTATTACCGCACTAGTAAGTGAATCAGCCAATGTTGACATGTTCTGAGAAGTTTCATTAAGACGAAGACTGTTTATCTCTGTTATTATCTGAAATAATGGTCAATTATAAGTTAACACACAAATAAATAATAAGGGCAATTTTTTTCCAAAATAAAGACAATACTTTCAATCCTAAACAAAGTTGAATGAAAAGTTAAATTAAAAAACATTAAAACAAATTACAAATATTTTTAAGTTTTACACCACAAAAATTTTCAAATAAAAAAACCATTAAAAATGACATACAGCATATTGCAATACATACAGTCTGAGTCAAAACTGTGAACAAAGGCCATCATTGGGAAAGACAAAATGTGGCCTTTATTGACAGATGTCCTTTATTTTGAGGTAAGCTTGTTCTAAATAAAGACGATTTTTCAAAGATTAGCCTTTCTTCACAGGGTGGCCTTAATTTGGAGGTGACTGCGAACACAGGTTTGACTGTATATATTATCTATTAACAATAGGTTACTCCTGCCATAGACCATATTGAAGCCTTAAATTTGAATGAGTCAATTATTATATTTGAAATTTAATTGTAGCTACTTACAGTTGATATAATAGAAGTATCAATATCATGTAAGTCAAGTTTTGAGTTTAAATCATTGAACAAACTGGTGTTAACAATGTTTATTCCTCCGACTGTTGTCGACACTTCGTCCACAAGATCCTGACCAAGATCAGGTACAAACTAAAAAAAACAATGTTCATTCTGATACAAAACTTCCAGGGAGACAACTCATACTAAAAATAGATCCACAGACTCCTGACCCTGTCGACGTAAGTTCAAACCATAGGAATGCAACTAGATTCAACCACATGTACTTGGCTCACTGAACCTACACATGTATTATTACGACAGTAATAATTACACTGCTCAACTTTTATAGTCAGTCAACATGGTATATTCTGAATATTTAGTATCAATTCAGGGGTGTAGAAATGAGCCAGAAGCCAGAAAAATCAACCGGCTATTTGAGCATTCTCGCTAGCTTCTTTTTCCTGAAAGGAAGTGTTGCCCACTTAACCCCAAACTGGGGGAACCCTCAGAACCCCCTTCTAGTTTAGGTAGCTTACTGGCTACATGAAAACATGTCTACACCCCTGTCAATTACTTTTTTTTATACTTTACTGATGAAATGTATAATGTTACTCTATTCTGTGATAAGCCTCATTGATTCTAAAATATGTCATCTTACCATTCTGTAAGCTAGTTTAAAAGCTTTCTGACATATGAGAATCAAACTCACAGCCAGCAATGAGTGATTACAAGTCAGAGACCATAACCATTTGACAATGAAGGCCCCTGAAAGTCAGGAATCACTAATCGGATTAAGTAAATATGAAGCTGAATTATTTGTAATATGACAATTATTGTCTTTCTGAGATAAAATTTAACTTGATCTAATGACATGAGTTCACTTCTTCAATCACAAACATTTCTGCACAATATACTTACTTCAGAAACATTGAAGTGGGACATAAGATCCATACCGCTTTGAATATTGAGACCATTAAACACAGTGCCATTATTTCTACAAGTTCTGACAATAGAAGAAAAGAATTAGGCTAGAACGCACTGAAAGCTAAATCTTAATATTAAACTTATGTTAGACATTGTTGGTGATACCAATTTTTATGAAATTGAAAGATCTTTGTAGTACACTCAACTAAACTTCTAACGTTCCTTGGTTCCAAGTCGAATATTTTTTAATCCAGAAACATAATAAGAGCATGAAATTATACATTCATGATAAGACATATCAGGGGTGTAAAATGAGTCAGTAGCCAGAAATAATCAACCGGCTATTTGAGCATTCCTGCCGGCTACTTTTTCCAAAACAACAGACACAATACTGCATTGAACCCCAAGATCCCCCTTCAAGGTACAAGTTAGCTTGAACATGAAAAATTGTTTCTTTCTGCATGTTGTTGGGGGGGGGGGGGGGTAGCAGACATTGGAAGTTCTGATAAGAATATTAAGATGCTATTTTAAAAATCACATCAACATAATATATTGAAGCAACATTGTTTAATGTGAAGATAATGAAGTATTTCAGATATTAATTGCCAATGGTTGTTTTCCGTTCTGTTTCCATTTTGTTTCCGATCAATAACAGATACAAAATAACTCAGACTATTTTGACCTTATACAAATGACACTTACTTGAAAAGGTAGGAGATTGATACATTATAAGATTCGTCATTCAGGAGCGTTTTACCAAGACTTTCACCACCAAAAAGCAATCCATTGTCTACTAACTAAAACATGAAAAATACTGTTATTTCATATTTTATTACATACAGTAACATGCAAATAGTTTTTATCTTATTGACATTGTATATGCATTTTGTATAATGTATGATGTCATTTCTTACATCATAATGCATAAATTTACATCATCATTTGAATCAATTGAACAAGGATACCAAGTTAGTAATGTACATGACACGATTGGACATTCTTTACTGATCACCTCTCCTTAATGAAACTCACTTCTTCAAAAATAGTAAGATCCTGAAGTGGCCGGCATAGAATTGTTATATTTGCACCAATCAACATTGATATTGAACCAATTAGTAGACTTATCATAGCAGGTAATACTGCAACACACACATATCTGAAATGAAACAAATTGAATTGGATTTTGCATAAACTTATGATAAAAAAATTACCATCTCAATACAGTGCTCCCTGCCGTAACGTCACCTCCAAAGACCAATTCCCTCCAAGGAACAACAGTAGAAGGAACTCATAATAAAAACACCTGTCCCGAATGCATCAATTCCATCTGAACAACACCTCCCTCTAAAGAACAGCAATTTTTTGTGACTCTGACAAGTGTTGCTCTTCAGAGGGAGCAATGTATAATGATATATGCATTTAACTGTTTCGGTGCCAATGGCGCCATTCCGTGACTAGTACTTGTCTGGACTTTAGAAAAGTCAACAGATCTCAGACTTCTGTGTTTAAACCATGGATGTGACTCATGATCTCTGTGACAATTTGGTTGAAAAGACACAGAGTTATCCACCACAAATGCATGCCAAAAAGTTTGCAGTTACTTGCGGAGGACAGGGTGAGCACAAGTAAGAAAAACTTGGCACTGAGAAATGTGTCTTATCAGAAATTTAGCTGCAAATGAGTTAACCCACTTTGGACTGGTTTTCAACATTTCTATACAGTGAAACCTCAATATTAAGACTGCCTTTGGGACCAAATAAGTAAGCCTTAACATTAAGGTGGTCCCAATATTGAGTTGAAAAACAGATGAAATGTTGAGAACCACACCAAAGATAAGTGGTTGTTATAATGAATCAATCTTAATATTGAGTTGGTCGCAAAGTGAGGTTTGAACATGATAATGAGATCTCATCTGTATTTTCAGGTCCCAAAGTAGGTCGTTTTAACAAGATTTCACTGTAAACGGTAGTTTTCAAAGAAGTTTTAATGATGCACAATACGTAATACATCGAGAAGTTCTATTTTAATGTCACATGATTTAGCTGTCTGGATTCATCCATATCTATCATGCATAAGTTAGTTATAATGGACTCATTGTTTTCTGTCAAACCAAAAACAAATTTATTTTGAAAGATGTCCATAAAACAAACAGACATAGTATCCAGTATACAACAAAACAATTCAATTCATTATTGCAACCAGGGGTTTTTCCTTCTATTGCAGGGGCCATTATAGGTGTTGTCTGCTCTTGAAAAATCTTCAAAATAATGCAGTTCTCCCCAAAATTAAGTTTACATCAAGAATTTTCTTTCCCCTTTAAAAATATTGTATTTTTACCAAATTCAAGGAAAAAACCTTCCCCTACTTGAGGAAAAATACCCTGGTAACAAAATCTAATAGACTTACATCATAAGCATTCTAGCTCCACAGTTACCAATCTTGGTACGTCCAGTCAGCACAGACCTGCGTGGTCGATTTGTACACAGACAACCAAGAAACAAGCCAAAGGTTACAATCAAAGACAGTACGATAAAAACTGAGCCAATGGCGAGGAAAATATAATGTCTGAAATATTAAAAATATAAAATTCAATGTTAAACATACTATCCATCATTACTGATGTTTGTTAGTACAGTGCAACCTCTCCAGAGTAGCCCTCTCTTGAACACCAACTTCCCTTCAACAACAGCATGATTTTTTCCCCCGTACAATTTTTTATTTAACCTCTCTAGAGCAACATTTCAACAACATAATTTTGTTTCTCCCAAAGGGTGTTGTTTTCGAGGGTTTGCATTGTAATTACACACAATTTTATTATTTAGCATTAAGTGAGTGGATTGAATTCTGTTTTATCATAAAGACGGCCTGACTTAGAAATAATCATATGATGGTAAGATAGTTTTAAACATGTTTAAAATTCTGCTACAACTTATTCCATCATGACAGTGTAGTGATTTTGCCAGTAAGGCCAGAAAAAAAATAGTTGTGTTTCCATTTACTCAACCAATAAATATAGGGTACATAGGTTGCAAAACTTTTCTAGCTTTCATACTTTTGAGTCATGATTCATCCCAAATAGTTTCATTAAACCATGACTGGTTGCAATTTTTTTATTTTGCTGTTAAAAAGTTTAGAATTGCTAACAAAAAATAGGGTCGGTCAAGTAACAGAAAACACAACTATATTTTTTACTGACCTAATAGCATTTTGATTTCATAGATTTAAATATATTTATAAACCAATAAGAACATTATCGTAAAACTTACTGTAAAGAGTAATGCTCTTCAAACAAACTTGTATTGGAGTCCACGGGATCTAATATTGTACTAAAATTCATATCCTGTAAAAATATTTAATTTTGTTTAAGAGGTAATATATTTTCAAAATACAGCAAAACCTCGTTATGAGACCATCTCCAGGACAACAAAAATCGGTCGTAATAATGAGGTAGTCTCATTATCAAGTTGAATTATAGGGGTGTTATTGAGAGTTGGTCCAAAAATATATGGTTGTAATATTGAGGTGGCAGCTATTTGAGGTTTTACTGTGTATTATAACCAGAGATTATTCCAGATTATGCATCTTTATCTGATAAATGTGTTCATATTTGTTGAGTACAAATTGAAGCAGGTGTACATAAACATATTATACAGTAAAACACAGTTGTAGTGAACTTGGGTATTATGAAGAAACTGTTCCTATCTCTGTCGTCACACTATTCCATTATGATGACTATAATGTTATACATAGACATAATGAGATAATTATTTTTTGGTCCCATAGAATTATTCATAACTGTTTATATTGTAATATGTTAACAACTAATTACCATGTAAGGGTCGGTCAATAAGTGGAAACTATATCGTATCAGCACTAAGCTAAATTGTTAAGCGAGATGATATTTTTTACTTATTCAGCAATGAATAAAATATACTTAAAGGCTTATACCACATCAGCAGCCTCTAATGCCGCATCAATCACAGGCTCAATTTCTGCTGGTACACCATCTAGATTAACTTTCACACCTACAATATCAAGACAATCAGATGTATATTCATTCAAATCCTGGTCACAGCAGGTCATACCTTTCTACGAAAATTTGGCAAAAAATGTTGTTTTCCTCCATATGTGGAGAAGTTGCTGGCCCCTTGTGAAAGGGTAAGTTAGTACTAGTTAGTATACAGTCCAGGAAAACTGGGTGGGTGAACTGGCATTAACGGGGTTGAACCCAGTGTAAAAAGATGTACAATTATACAAACATTTTTTGCTGCACCCATGTAGCAAAAAAACAACACTATTGAATAACACAGAGTCAGACAAGAGTTAGTCATCAATAAGAAGAAAAAAATCACAACCCTGAAAAAATAAAGATAAGCTGCAGGTGGTATAAGCCAGGTGTAAGTCTGGTGTATTAAAGCAGGAAAATGCCAAATGACCCTGGCTGTTGCTGCAACGTTAAACCCAAAAGAAAAAGAAAACAAGACATAAAGCAGATTTTTCAAGCCATGTTCAAATTCAAAAACAATGTTCTTACTATCTATAGCAGTTTGACTGGCATTTCTGATAGTTTTTGGTATCTCTGTAAACGTTGTATTTCCCTGAAGAAAACAACGTGTGCAAAATCTTACAAACTGATTCATTACATTGCCAAATAATTAACAAAAAAAATCATTTAGTGAATGGTGAATTCTTTCTAAGAACTGGTACAGTGAAACCCTTCAAACCAGTTCCTCTATAAACCAGTTTTCCCTCCAAATCTGCCAAATGTTCTGGTCCTGATTTCATTATTACATAATTCAAAATCCCCTCTAAACTGGCATCCCCTCTAAACCGGCCAAATGACTTGATCCCTGGCTCAACCGGTTAAGAGGGGTTCCACTGTACACATAAATTATTTAAAAGTGCTGGCTTATGTTTTATTTGATAGTAGCTGTACAATATGCACTAGTAAAGATGTACCACAGACAAATCATAGCCTGAGAAATATAGACTTCAAGCTCATTTCAAATATGATTTTTACAAATGAAAGATATGTAAAGTTATACCAGATTCTGATACTGAGACAAATCCACACTATTAGCACTTGACACTAACTCTGATACCGTGTCTGTTATATCTGTCAACTAGAAATGAAAAACACAAACTGGAAAACAGTTAAGTATAAACCAGATATTAGTTATGAGAAAAAGTACACTTTTCTTATCTTGACTATTAATACATGGGTGTAGAAATGAGCCGGAATCTGCAAATATCAACCAGTTATTTGAGCATTCTTGGCGGCTACTTTTTCATATTTACTTTTTTATATCTGGGGGAAAAACAGTATTTTTGCAAAAGGGAAAAAAGCTTGATGAAAGATGAATTTTAGGGGAAAACTGCATGATTTAAAGACTGTCTGGATGGGAAGACGCCTATAAATGGCCCATGGTACAAAAGGGAAAAAACCCTGTACACACGCATTCATTGATATGTTTTACAAAAAAATAACATGACAAGGCATAAATGTCCTCCCAACTTGTATTTTCCAATGAGTTATATCCTTAATAGGTAAATACAAAAATTCTTTTCTCCCAGTTAATCTTTCTTACCAAAAATGACTTTAAGAAAAATAAATTCAATTGAAGATGGAATTTTTTATGATCATAAAGGAATATCTGTACTTATCAGACAGGGGAATGGGGCCCAATTCTTTCCCCGAATAGTTGCACAAAAACATTAATTAGAAAAGCGATATACAGTCAAACCCCTCTAATCTGAACCTTTCCAATCCAGAATCCTCTCTAAACCAAACACATCAGTTGGTTCCAATCTTTTTACTAAGTATTTAATGCTATAAAACCTTTATAATTTGGAACCTTTGTATTATGAAAACCTCTCTAATCCGAACATTTTGTCTGTCAGAGCAAGTTCAAATAAGAGAGGTTCAACTGTATTTACCTTTGTGGTGTTAATACTAAAGCTTAGAGCATCATCCCCAGTTCCATCTGGGAGTAAGTTACAGAAAGATTCACCATCTGTCACACATTGACTCTTTAGGCTGGTCCATCTATCGTTAATGTTGGTCAAACCTGTTTGTAAGGCACCAAGTAGCCCAATAATGTTGTCTACAGTAACCTTTAGTGTGGTGTTTGCTGCTGTTAAGTTTGTGATGCCTGCACAATACAAGTATTTGAAAAACATACAGCTTTGTTTTTCATTTAGTGTCTGAGCAATTATTTACCAAGCGTTTACTTTCATAAAAAAATTTAGCAAAAACATTCTAATAGAAAAATTAATTTTGAATTGACATGGCAAGTTTACAACATTTTGTGTAATTGTCTTCATTTTGAGATTGTAATAATTTATATAAGAGCATTAATTTCTGATTTAGAATAGTTCAATATTTTCTTAAAGAAAATGACATACAGTCAAACCTGTGTTTGAGATCACCTTGTAATAAAGACCACCCTGTGAATAAAGGACATTCTTCGAAAAGCTGTTGCTGATTATTTACAACAAACTGACCTCTGAATAAAGGTCATCTGTCGATATAGGTCACAGTTTGTCTTTTCCAAGGGTGGCCTTTGTTCACAGGTTTGACTGTAGCATTTCAAATAATAAACTCCACTCTTTCATTAAACATTTTAAAAAACAAAATGAAATGTTTAAATTTTTTACTCCAATTCAAAGAAGATTTACAGATACAAACTATTTGAAATCAGTCCAATTTTACTGTCGATAACGTCTATAAAAGGTGAGGCTCCATCCGTCACCGGTTTAGAAAGAGTGTCTGGTAAATCTGAAATAGTTTATCTATTGCTGTGTATCTTTGTTAAATAAGAAATGAAAATTAGTTACCATAGATTTATTTGTTACTTCTGTTCTAACAACAACAAAAAATACAATTATATGCTTTTTTTACACCAAATAGACAAGAATTACATTTTCAATTCACCCTTCCATATTACAACTAAATGTATTTGGTTCTAAATTGTCACTTCCTCTCTAGTTGAAAATGATCCTGATTCATTTTCCTCTGTGTTATTGGCCTTCTAGATCAAGATATGTTTGTAGGTAAAATTCTCAGAGAAGTGAAAATTGTAAATGAAACTCCTAAAACTTTTAATCTTATGACTTACTATCTAGATCACTCTTAATTTGTTCCACGGTTGTGTTCAATGTTGTATTTGCCAGTTGTGAAGCGTCCTGGAAATATTATCAAGATTTTAAAAAAGATTTCATCAATGTAATAAAGGCTTTATATGTCAGTGAAGGATGCTTTCTCAGTCCCTGACAGAAATGATAATGATTAGGGGTGTAGAAATGTTTTCATGTAGCTGGTAAGCTACTAAAAGTAGAAGGGGGTCTCCAATAGGAGGCAAATGGGCAATGCCCCCATGAGAAAAAGTAGCCAGCACGAATGCTAAAGTAGACAGTTGATTTTTCTCACTCATTTCTACAACCCTGATGACATCATGAAAAATTATGAAAGTTAACATCGAACAAAAGAAAAGGTAATGTTTCAGGCTGATTGAAGCAAACAGTCCATTAGACATGTGTAACAGTATGTGAACATTCACTCACTAGCAAATTTATTTGGTACAGTGCAACCCCTCCATAGCAGTCCTCTCTTGAGCAACACCCTCCCTTCAACAACAGCATGATATTTTCCCATCGTATGATATAATTTTTATATTAATCTCTTTAGAGCAACAACCTCTCAACAACAACATAAGTTTGCTTCTCCCAGTTCGGGTTGCTTTGGAGAGGCTGCACTGTTGAGTTTATTAGTTGTGTTTCTTGTTTTGTTAAAACATCATTCAGTCAAATAAATTAGTTAGAACTTCTGAGTAAAATTAATTGAACAATTTTTTCAGTCTGGAAAAGAAGGGATATATTTAGTGAGCAGTCGTTCATTAAACAACCATACTATCATATGTTTATTTTTCACCCTTAACCACACAGTAATGTGCTGACAGTCTGGTTAGTGTTTGTTGTGAGTGAACATTATTCAATAAACATCATTAAATAACATCAAAATGCAATTTCATCAGAATTTTTTTACTTCACTGGTGTTTAACATCACACAACAGTCAGGGTCATTTGGCTACTTTTCAGCTTTTACATTGGATGAAGACCTTAAGTTTACACTTGATTAGAACCACTGACCTTCCATAAGCTTCCTCCACTGTCAAATCTGGGAAAAGTCACAAAAAAGTCCCTGGCTGTTGGTGCTATATTACACCTCAGTGAAAATGTAGCCACAACTGTGGTTCCAGTGGTTAGCACACTGGACATCTATCCCGGCAATCTAGGTTCAAATCCTGGTCATACGCTTCTATAAAGATTTGACCAAAATGTCAATTTTCATACTTAAGTGAAAAAGTTGTCTGCTCCTTGTTAGTACTGGTTAGTATATAGTCCAGGAAAATTGGTATATAACTGAATCATTGTTGAATAACAACATTAAACCCAATGAAAAAAAAGTAAAAAATGTTTTGAATGAATAATAAGGAAGGGAGACAACTCTTGAACAACACCTGCACAAACGTATTTAAGAATATCTTGACATCGTCCAGACTGGCTTCTAAAACATGATATATCATTCTAGGACTTGTCTTAAGTATGTCACCACTTGGCGGTATACAGCTACCCATCGCACTAGTAATGTAAAGAAAACATTTTATTGTATCATAAGGAATAAAGAATTGTTTGTTTCTGGTTACAAGCTCATTAAAAATAGGGCAAGTAGGTAGGGAATTTTTTTTTTAGTATTATTATTCTTGATAGCTGCTGTTGGGATTAATTTTGTGACGAAAGCTAAAAAAGTGGATGTACCATTCCTTGGGTCTTATAAAGTCTAGGGTCTTGGGTAAATTTATAGGGTAGATTAAGTAACCAGAAACAAACATTTTTTTATGCTTATCAGTATCATATTATCTATCTTTTCATAAAAGGGAAGAAAAAACTTGATGTGGACTGATTTTAGATTTTAGGGGAAAACGAAATGTTTTTAAAGATTTTTTCCTGAGGGGAAGCCCCTATTAATAGCCCCAACTGTAGAAGAAAAAAAACCCTGATACATGTGCTTATTTATTCAAATACATTATATTTATTATCTTCAGATAAACTCACAGCTCGCAACAATGCGAACAATAGATATCTGTGATATTATACTGATACAATTTATTCATCCAATCTCTAGTCCGTTAATCATGACACAGAAATAAAAAATAGTCAAGTTTAATGTGAAACAATTCATTGACCTTCGACAGCAGGTATTTTCACGTTGAATAATTGATAAATCTCTGCTTAACATGGACCAAGGCTTTGACCAAATAGCATTTAGTAAAACTTCTATTCAAGTATACTGTTTACTTTATCGTGTCCACTGAAGCTCAACGCATGAACCAGACGAAAAAAGGTTATACTCTAATAGGGACATGTTATATCTTAGTTTAAGCCGAATTTTAAAACTAGCATTGTCTGAATTTTTCAAATCAGGCTTGTACATATTTTCTATATGTATTCCCATTAATTTGAACAAATAAACAATTGTGTGTCACAGAAGAATTAAAAATGATTTTATGGTCAAAAGACAGAAAACTGTTTCAGATAATTCAATAACATCTGAATGAGTTTTAAATCAAATGATTTTCCTATTTGTCAACTCATTAAATATTCAGAGTAATCTGATACACCATTATAATGCATTAATCTACAATTCTGATTATTCATTGCAAAATGATTTCATTTCCAAATATTTACTCTTAATAATATTATTGAAAACAAATATTTGGATAGCGATTATTTTGTCATAAATTGCATAGATAACAGAATTCTCATATTGAAAAACCACTGTTGCATGTATTTAGAAAATTGGTTGATTAATTGATTGATTTGAGTGTGTGAGTGAGTGAGCGAGCGAGTAAGAATATTCAAGTCAATGCTCAATTACCTTAAACTGCAAATGAATCTAGCAAAAACAAAACCTGCTGTATGGAAGCGATGCTGAAAACTGAATAAATATTTGCTTACCATAATATACCAACAAATATCACGACGATGAATATGTTCAATATGTATGGTGTAGCTTTTTGATTCTTTATGTCTCTCATTCCTAACTTAACTCCGCAATTTCTACAACAGCAACGACAGCAGCAGAACGTAAACGTAATGATGGGCACCAAAATAACGCACAACAATCCAAGAATGGACGGAATAAGAAGAGGTAATTGAATCATAATAACCTGAAAAGAATGTAAAAATGATTGAATATTTTTAAACACTGGTTTGAACAATTGCATTTTTTGTCACAGATTCAAATACGATTGGACAGAGTTCAAAAATACAATACCCGTTAATTGCACAGATACGAGAATAGGTAATTCTAGGTAAGTCTGTCAATTCTGATGCATAAACATTGGCTTAATGAGTATTTTAAAAGTATGGGCTTGTTCTGACGATTAATAGATATTGATAAAGTAGGTGGCAAAAGAATGTATCTGACAAATTGATTGTTTTCCATTAGGATGTAATGTCAATGATGACTTATAAATTATGCTTTTGCATTTTCATTTATCTTCAAACTGAACAAGTTTTCATCGTTGAAAAAAATCTCTCTTGTTTTACACACCTCTTGCACTGTTGCCATCAAGTCAAAATCATCATTACTGTCAAGAGTTTTCTTCACAAATTCTGAAAAACAAAAAGAACATCACACATTTTATGTTAGAAATCACGAACATCTAAATGTACTTGTAGCCCAATACCGTGTTCAAACTAATTATGTTAAAGGACTAACCTAAAATATAAGAGGGTTGTTGAAAATGAACAATTTACCACTAGCCCAAATGCTATTTTTAGAAGGTTCACAAGCCTAAACAGAAATTTACTAGCTTTGGGCTTTGAACAACATTGAAGGAATCCTGCTTAATGAAATTCAACTGTGTATGGACAATTAGTCAAATTAATCTCTTAAAAGTGGTTCATTATGATGCATTTCTGAACATTAATTTCGCCTAAATATTTTGACTTATGTGCGTCACAACCTCTACATACAGTACTGTGATTTCAGTGTCACGTGACATTTGAAGTTCGAGATTGATTGTCACCAGTTGGCTAATAGGAAAAAAATGTTCTTTGAAAATATTTATGCAATGGGAAAATTACCTATGTAAATCGTCTTACCCCATGGAAATGGATTTGCTGACAAAATTGCATCTCGAATCAATGATGCAAATGTTGACAAAGACCGAGGGCTGGTGACTTCGTTTTTCAAGACCGGTAAAGAATGATTGCCTCCAATTACAAAGGAAATATTGCAAGCTATCAGAATGATCAGAGATTTCTTCATTTTCACTGTCTTTGTTTAAACTTGGATTTGCATCTGAGAGATCTATCAAAATCAATCCGCCATTTTGAACTTTTTAATGTCATACCATGACGTCATTATTAAATCGCCAATCAGAGCGACGTGGATAAGTCTACGCGGGAAATTTAAAATTATTTCGATTAACCGATTTAAAAACGTAAAGTATCATGAGGGCGAATCCTGCGTAGATCTAGAGACAGATCTATCTGACTTTTTTTAAAATGTGTCTTAAAATTGAATGAGGAGCTCGATATAACATAAAAAAGATATATATCTTTTATTTGTATTATTATAATTATATTTTATTTATATTATTATTTGCATTTTTATATGTTTTACTTGTAGCCAAAGACCTAGCTAAACTATAGTATAGGTTTTTGATGTAGCCTTTAGGTTTTAAAAAGCAAACGAACGTGTTCATTCCTAACAAGTATAAAACGTATATGGACCTCAAATCACCTCTCCACACTGAAAAAAGATTCTAGCTGAATCAAGAAAATGCTCTTAAAATGACCAATTTCAGATAATAAAACACATACCTTAAACTTAAATGGATTTCAGTCTATGAAAACTAATTTGGGAGCAATCCGATGCTAGAACTACAAGAAATATCCATATTTTTACTATGACTGAAAAAGATAAACCAAATCATAATTATATATGCATTATAACCTAGATAATGCCACCTGATAATTTTGTATGCATAATGATAATTTATTACTACCACAGGGATTAATTATCCGCAGTGCGAAGTAAAATAAGTAAAACCTCGATAATTGGACCACCTTCGGGACCCGAAAAAATCAGTCGTAATAATGAGGCGGCCTCATAACCAAGTTGAATTATAGAACGGTTATCGAAAGCCGGTCCGAAATTATATCAAGATGGTCGTAACATTGAGATTGTCACTATTCGATGGTTTACCGATGCGGTATTATTCTGCATGTACTATACCCTTCTTAATCTTGTCGTATCTTACAAAATTCAATCAACAGTTTATAGTTTATTTCAAATATCTCTGGAAGCTATGAGTATTTGACCGCACAAATCAAACTACGCCACTGGAATAATTAAACCCTTAGTAAGAACGTTTTAATTCCGCCTCCTCCCCCCTCTTGTATTCATGTAAAATAATACGTATACAACGAATGCATTTTAGTATGAATACTTTTATAACGATTGAGTGGAATTATTTGCGCAGAAAAACACGTGACAATCGTAAAGTGGAAGACGCGCTATTCAGCCCCATACCAAGCCGCCCATGAGCGTTTTCGTGGTTAATCAAGAAAGACTACTCTGTCGGGCGATAAAACAATAACAATAAATCCCCGGGAAATTGCTCTACTTTTGACCAATCAATGCGGAGAAGTTCGTCACGTGACATTTTTTCTCTGGACGTAAACAAGTTGGTAAGCATTCGCACGCAGACTGTTGAAAATCTGTCGTATTTTCATTTTCAGGAAAAGTCAACTTCCGTGAACTGTGGGAGCATTTAAAGCAACATATTTACCTCGTATATATTTTGTTCATTGTCGTGGTAGATTAAGATTTATCGTAGAAAATGTCTACAAAAATCGAGAATGGCGACGCAGTGCTTCAAAATGGCGTTATGGACGTCCCCGAAGACATGGAAATGACGGGGGATGTGGATCCTATTAACGGTCTTGAAGACCCCGCAAAACCTATTAGGCTGATCAGGAAAGCTAAGAGAATTGGCAGAACGAATTCTGGTGGCGATGCATCGTCGAATGGCACTCCTGCGCAAGGCCTGCTCGTTGCGAAAAACAGTAGAAAATCTCGAGACGGCCGAGGCAGAGGTGACCCGAAAAAAGGTAAATATCTTAATGTTGTAGCTATTGACAGTCAGTAAAATTGGTGTTTTCTATTATTAGGAATACATGGTAACTAATATTTGTTCATTATTTTCATTTTAAATCATTTAAACGCGTTTTATTTGTTTTGATTTTAGAGAGCCTCGTTAGTTACATCTGACCTACTTTCTGTTCTGATAGTTCGTATTTTCAATTACGGTCTTTTTATGGTCAATATATTTAACAGTGTTATATCTGTTGCAAAACTTGTTGTATACTGTGTTTTATGGCATTCACCTGCGATTGCTGCATTCGACCTTCGCTAACCTTCATAATAGTGATTCATTGTGTATTCTGCCCCTGTAAGTGTATTAGGTCAGCTGTTGGTAATATTGTAAACAGGGGTTGTTTCAAAAGTATTTTACGCACTTGTGTGGAATTATCAAAAACTCATTAGATTTTGATAAATATACATGGCATAAACAACTCATGGAAAACATCAAATCACTTTGCTTTGCATTGAAAATGTATGTATTATTAATGGCCTGTTAATTATTCTATGCAGCATACTTCCAAACTGGTTAGTTATTAGCTCTAGATTTCATTAGATATAAATTGACTGTGTAGGAATTTGTTAGTTTATAGCTTAAGGATAACCATAGTAATAAAGATCAATGAGGTTGTGTCTGTGAAAAGTGCAGTCTTTTTTTAAACCAGCAAATGCTTATAGTTTTGTGGTCAACTAGTATTTAAATGATTATTGATCTAATTTTTAATTATTGAGCTAATCTAGTCTACTGTCTAGCTGCATTTTTATATGAATAGTATGTTCAAAGCATCTGAGAAATCAAGAATTTGGCCTCATGCAGCTGATTTTGAACAATATCAGATCGACAGGAAACTATCATTTGTATTAAGAATGTGTTAACTTTCATGCTTGTGTATTTGATGTCTCCAAATGTGTTCGTTAAGTTCTAAAAGTCGGTTATTATCTGAGATGTTCAATTGCCATAAATTTTTGTAATTTTGGGGAGAGTCTGGGTTCAGTCCAGTTGGGAAGGAAGCTCACTGTGATGCCTAATTTGGTTACTCATAGGCCGTGATTTGGGAAAAAATGTCTTTATTTTTCATTGGGAAGGGTCCGTTTACCAGACCTGAACAAAAGAAGAAAAATCGCTGAATTGGTATCAAATTCAGTTATATTTATTTTCCTATATTTTCTTATGAAATGTTTTTGCCTGTGGTTTTCAGGGGTGTAGAAATTAGCCATAAGCTGGAATGATCAACTGGCTATTTGAGCATTCTCATCAGTTACTTTATACCACGGGGGGAGGGTGGGGGGGGCATTGCCCCTGTGCCTCCTACTGTTGGGAACCCTCAGACCCCCCCCTTCTACTTGTAGTAGCTTACCGGCTATGTGAAAAAAATACTGCATCCCTGGGTTTTCTTTATTTCACATGTACTTGCAATTGGTTTCATCATGCTTATTTTTAGAGTTCAAGTTTACATCATACATCTCTATTTGGCAAACCATTAGTTTATGCCATTACACCATCATGCGACATCATGTACACACTTTTATGACATTTATTACTTGCAGGTCAAATTAATGTGACCTAAGTTGTTAAATTTAGTTAGTTGATTTGTCAAGTGTTGACAATTTGATAAGAAATGATGGATGTCCAAATCTTCTGTGTGAAGGCACGTCTTTTTATCCCAATGAACCCCCTATAAATGTGAGTTACATGCACATAAATGAATAAAAGTGCTGTTGTACATTTTAATTGCACATTGGAGTTCACTGTGGTTCATTGGGTTTGAAAGACACACAAATTGATGATAATTAATTTTCATCACCCTCAACATTTTATTATTTTAACAGGGCATGTCAAATTTTTCTCTGGCTACTCATCCTGTAAGACGACCAGCAAAGAATTTTAACTAGTTCTACAGCAATTTCAACTAGTCCTGAGTGGATTTCTACTCGTAATTACAAGAAGACAAGTGAATTCGTTGAGCCCTGTTTTTAAGCTTCGTGTTCTTAAATGTTTTTTTTTATGTTGTTCTTCAATATTTTTTATCAGGTGGAGCAGGTGGTAAGGGGACATGGGGTGCCCCTGGGGACGAGCTGTTTGTTGATGGTAGCTGCAGAGATACGAATGATCCAAACTATGACTCAGACAATCAGGTACAAGGTTGCGCAGTCAGCAATTTTTTGTAACTTAATTTAATAACATTTTTTCTACCTGTATTCTGTAGAGTAAAAAACGTTTTGATTGAAATAGATGAAAAAATTCTCGAATGTCATTCTGAAAATGATCTGTCAATATGCGCATCAGAATAGCTAAGATATATAGCCTTTGTTCATTCATACTTACAGACACTCCGGACAATATTGATAACTTATGCTGAGACATATATTTAGAGGTGTTTTGCCTATAAAATGGATATAATGTATGTATGCGTATACATTAGACGATTAGTCCAGGTCATTTGAGCAACCTTGTATGGTAAGGTGAAAAAAAAATTCTAGTTATGCTTAACCCTCAAAAAATGGGGGTTGGTAGGGTGAAAAACTTCTCCTTTTTTCTGAGCTTATATTTCGTAAGCGGTAACAAACTAATATTTTGAGGGGCCTTTAGCAAGTGTAGTTGGGTGAAACAATTGATATTTATTTATTCTTTGTTGGGAGATTATGTCAGTAAAAATCATTTTATGCTATTTATTCTTCATAGGGAGACTATGTGGTGGAGAAGATTGAACCTTTAGTTTCACCGGATGAATTTGACAGAATCGTTTCACCTATCATATTAGAATATTTTGATCACAGCCTTACTAAAGAAGTTGAGGTAAGTATAATCTCACTGTAAATATTGATTGTCAGAGCTCAGGTGCTGTAAGACACAAGTGAGCCATTAACTGTCTAGTTTTGAGCTACAGATTTCTTACGAATTGTTACCAACCTCAAATGTGTTTGAATTGGCCAGTTTAGTTAGCAGCTAGAACCCTGGTCTTCTTTATATGGAATCACACTTCAGATTAATTGATCATACAAATATTAGTATTGAGTACTTTTAAAAGTGGTTCAGACTGGTAAAAAATGCTGTGACTTTCTTAATCTTAAATTAGATTGTCTAACTTATAGCTTCAGTTAATTTTGTCTAGGTCACTGACCCTGAAAGGTGTTTACTATAATTCTACTTAATCATTATGACTTCCTGTTAAGAAATTATAACTTTAGATATTCTGTCTAGACGACTATTTATTGTTCTTCAGACAAACAATGACAGAAAATTTGTCCTATTGTTTATTGCATTGCTTTCATTTCACCCTTAAAACAGCATTTTGACTCTTGAAATCAGTAAAATAAAGCTTTTGACTCTTGAGAATTTGCACCGAAGGGTCAAATTTACAATAGAATTCGAAGGTAATTTTGTTGACTCTTCGAATTATCACCTGCCTAGGCTCATTTTCTACCCCTAACTTGTGATATCTAGTGAAAACCTTGTTGTTGGTCTGGATTTTCAAAATCTCATGTCTATCGTTCACTTTTTTCAGGCTAGCTTAGAGGAATTGAACATATCCAAAATGAAACCACGAATAGTCGAATTATCAGTTAGTCTTTCATTCGATAGAAAGGCAAGTCATCGGGAACTTGTGTCTATTCTCATCTCTGATCTCTATAGCAAAGTTTTGAAGGCAAAGGACATTCAGAAAGGATTTGACGACTTGTTAGCATCTATAGCAGATCTTGTAATTGATTCACCAGAAGCTCCCAAGGTTTGTGATTTTTCTTGCAATTATGGGAAAGTGTCTAGGTCCAGTCCAGTTAGGAAAAAATGCATGGCTTGATGCCAGAGTTGGGAATTTTTGGTCAGGAAATGGGAAAAAATGTCTTTATTTTTTATTGGGCAGGATCTGTTTGCTTGTCCCAAACAAGAAGGAAAAGATTGCTAGATAAGCAAGACTTGAAAACATTTTTAGCAAGTCTAGAAATGTTCACGTCACCCCTTGAATTGATCAGTTCCGACACAAAGAATATTATTCAGAAAGCTACATTTTTGGAGTTATGCCCCTTTTTAACTTAGAATTTTGATCAAAATTGCTAAATAAATAGAATGGTGTAAAACAGACTGGCATTGATGTGGCTCTGCGGAGCTGTAGTTCTTATTTCATGAATTGATTATAACATAATATTGTTCTATGTATGTATGTCTTCATTTTCGATTTTGAAGGGTCTGTTTACTGGTACCAGACATAGAAGGAAAGAAATCTCTGTTGTTAAAACTGGATAAGTTGCCAATTGACCCTGCAGTGTCAAACCAGAATGAAATCCATTGAGTTTTAGTGGATTCATTTTACTTTTAGATGTCTGTATTGTATGTTTTACTAGATTTTTTACACATTTGTAGCTTCTTGGAATGTTTCTTGCAAGAGCTGTCGCCGATGACTGTTTACCACCTAAATATATTCAAAGTTACAAAGGTTCTGTAGATAATGCCGCCAAACAGGAAGCCTTAGAGAAGGCAGAACTTCTCCTTGGCCAGAAACATGGTATCGTAAGACTTGACAACATCTGGGGAACTGGGGGCGGAATTAGGCCAGTCAAATACTTGATAAAACAGGTAAGATTTGTGTGTGTTGAACTGATGTCATTTTATTCTGCTTGTGGAATAAGTTAGCAAAATGATAATGATTCATGGAGACCCTTTATGGGTAATAAGACCAGAACAAAAATATAGAGGCACTACTCATCCGCAAAATATTTTGGTCTCTCAATTTTTCTGTTTGAAAAATCCCCCCCCCCCTGAAAAATAATAGGATGCATGCTAGAGAGCATTGAACTATTTCTGAACCAGAAAACTTGAAAACATTATTGAACGAGACAAAAATTACTGGCCTTTAATATATATTGACAAATCTTGACTAAAATTGAAGAAATTCTACTGGACTTGAGGGTCAGTTATTCTCAAAATTTTCTGGGATCTGGTAATCTTTAGCATCAATGTCTATGTTATAAATATTCAAAAGGCAGAATGTAAATTTATTGGAAAAAAAGGTGTTAATATGTGTATCATTAAACAGATTTTTTCTTTACTTTGGGAAAGATATGGGTACTGATCAGATTAGGAAATATCACATCATTTTGTGTAGAAATTGGGATTTTATACTAATTCGGTCTTGTATGCTCTGAAATTAAAAAAAAAGGTCCCTATTTTAGATTGGGAATGGGTCTGTTTATCAGTACCTTTAATTCAGTGGAAACCCTCTTAACTGGTTCCTCTATAAACTGGTAACGACTTCATTACTAATTAAAAAAATCACCTCACAACTGGCATCCCCTCTAAACTGGCTTGATAACCTGGTCCCGGGCTCAGCCAGTTTAGGGGGCTTCCACTGTATAAGGTTCAAAAGACAGGTATTTTTAAAACCATGTTGTTCTTGTAGATGGTGTTGCTGCTGAAAGAGTATTTATCATCTAGTGACATAAAGGAAGCGACAAGATGTCTCCAGGAATTAGAAGTCCCTCATTTTCACCATGAACTTGTGTATGAGGTAAAACACTGTTACCTTGTAAACAGGGTTTTTTTCCTTCTGTAACAGCAGTCGTTTATAGGCATCTGCCCCTCAGGAAAAATCTTTAAAAGTCATGCAGTTTCCTGAAATTCAGTTTACATCAAGTTTTTTCTTCCCGTTTTGCTAAAATACTGTATTATTTTTCCGTTAATTTAAGAAAAAGGCCCCTTCCCCTACCTGTGTAAAAAGCCCTGGTAAATTGCATCTATGTGACTTACAATTTTTACATCTTATGAATTATTGTAAAGCTGTGATGGTATTACAACTAACTTGACTTTAATTTTAGGAATGTGAACTATAAGTCATGATTTTCTGTATCTAGTAAGATATCAAAACTTCTTATCTTCTACTGAGGGAAATTTCTTACAAAACCAGTTTATGTAGAAATGTATATTGTAGACTTGCAACTTAATGACATAGTATCAGTATCGGGAAATGTCTTTTGTATTTCTTTAATTTCTTCATATACATTGCTGGCGATTGTGCTGAAATACTTTGTGTACACAATTGGTGATTTAGTTTCATTGCTATGTTTTATGTTGTTCCAACTTTCAGTCTACTGTCATGATTCTTGAAGATGGTACGGAAAGGTCCGCAGAACGAATGTCTAAATTACTTCAGTCTCTGAACTCAGCATGCATTATCACCCCAGAACAATTCTCTCAGGTAAGGCCTTAACAAAAACAAGTTTGTTTTCTGTAGCATGCTGAAAAATAGCTGGGTCAGTAGGTAGGGATTAAAGGACGGTTGGGTTACAGGAAACAAACCTATTTTGTTAAGCCTAATTAATTGCTCGTAATTAAATAATGCATATGTGTGGTATATGCCTGGTTTTCCCAGAAATTCAATTGTTTACAGTCAGGCATTTAACATAAAAAGTTTTCCTCGATTTCATACCTGTGCTAACCATGTCCTCTGCTAGTAAATGTTTATTAGATAGTTATTTTTATATCTGTTGACAAAGTCAGAAATGGGAGAGGGGTGGTTTAAGCCCATTTTCCTTAAATTTGTATCATAGGTATCACGAACACCTGACTAACTGACTTATCTTTAGGAGATTTTAGAGTCAGATCAATTGTTGTTCTTAGTTGCGTAGAATTTTCAATCAACAACAAATACTTTGTAATTATGAGCACCACGTTTTATCTTGAGCAGTTAGATTGTTCTGATGACTCATCGAAACGTCACAACAAAAGGGGTGTTCCAGCACCTACCGTTACATAGCTTAAAATGTACACGAAAGTGATGATGTTTGTATCTCTAACTTATCTTAGTCAATAAAAAAAATTGGTATTACCCCCCAAAAAAACTAGTTTATTTCACTTCAGAAAATGTCACTCTTTCATATGAGCACAAAACACTAAAAAATGATAAAATTTGCCCGAAAGCCCTTTTTGTCACGTCACTGGCCATATAAAGATGTGTGTAATCTGCTATTCAGGGATTCAAACGTGTGTTCGACAACATGCCAGACATAAATCTGGATGTACCAAATGCTTACGTCTTGTTGGAGAGGTTTGGTGACATGTGTCAACGTGATGGAGTTATGGACCCTCACACGTACCGTGATTTGCCTAGGGGGTATGTATATCTTACTTTTGTGTATCATATGTTGAATCAAAATGCCTATTTGTGGCCATATCTGATTGAAATTGGATTACTTTCGAGCAGTGTTCATACTTCAAAATGACAAACATAATCATGTCTGTGAGTCAACAATTAATTCAATAATTTATGTAGTTAATGCGTATTAAAAACGTAATTATGTGTCAAAACAGTAGCTGGTTAAAATAACCACCTGAACATAGGGCTATCTGTATCAAATGATGTTCTCTTTGATAGCTAAAGTGTTGATACAATTTTTAAGGATCAGCAGAAAAGTTCAGACTAGTATGGCATAAAGTTGTATTTAGGGGGTTCCATGGTCAAGTGGTTATGATCTCTGACTAGTAACTATTGGCCCCTCACTGTTGTGAGTTTGAATCCCACCCAGGACCAGACTAATTTCACATGTGAGCAAGCTGTCCCCCTGGCTTACAGAAGGCCAGTGGTTGCACCCAGTTGTATGCCTTGGGTTTTCCTATTACTGTTAAAGCTGGAAAGTTGACGAATGACCCTGGCTGTTGGTGCAACATCAAACCGCAGTGAAAAAACAATGTTGTATCTCTGTTCTTTGTTGTTTAATTGCTTGTTCTCTGTGTTTTCTTTGCAATATATTACTCCTACTGATTGTGTGTTGTACTTTTCATTTCTTTAAGGGGTCGCAAGCGCTTCGTCTCGGAGGGAGATGGCGGCAAAATAAAACCAGCTGTTCTGTGATTTCTTTTCGGCTTGGCGTTCAAAAAATGGCTGCCGTTCATTGATCATGTGACTTTTATTTGTGACAAAAAACACATCATGTGACTATTAGATTGATGAAAATGCTCAGGAAGATACCTGAATGTGTATGAATTATTAAGAATGTACTTGTGTCAAAGAACTAGTTATGCAGCGTTTGAAGCAGTTGTTATATATGGAGCAAACCTTGTGCTGATTCACGTTGTGTCTGCCGGAAAACTTTGTGAATAAAATAATTCATGAAGTTTCTAGCTGATTACAGTTATTGAATTTGCGATTTTTTTCTAGCAAAATGCATGACAGTTAAATGTTTTTACTTTTGTCTTTGATTTTTATGCATTTTTTTTTGTAGTAATTTTGACATTTACGGAATATGTATTTGTTTGCTCTGAGTACAATGGTAAATGGCTGGTTTTCTTTGTATAAAATGAAACACTGTACATACAAAGCTCATGACTTCTATGAAAGTGCTTATATTTACCCATCAGATAATATCAATGAATTGGGATATGGTAGCAGGTGTATTCCTATGTCTATAATGTATTGTCCATTGTTAATAGGTTAACAAATGCTCTTTTGGCATCTTATTAAGATTCTTCAGCGATTAATGATATTTACTTAATCAAATTGTATTAATTACGCATGATTTTTTAGCTTGAAAACTTTCTTTTCTAAGATTATGATGTTTGAGATTTAGAGACAGCTGATTTCTGAGAATTAGAGTGAAAATTGTCTTTTTTGTAGTCAGCTGTCACTTGTATATTTATATAAATGACAATGTCATTGTATCGCGATCACCTTCGTAAACTAGTACAGTGAGATGAATTATGTGGCTAATATTTTTTAAATAGAAATCTGTTGTTTAATTAATTCTACTGTACTTGACGTTTATTTGTTATTTCTTGTGTGAAATTTATTCAGTTCTGTCTGTGTTCATGTATTTGTTAGTTTCTGTTGGATCACTGTGGAAACCAAGTGTTCTTTATGAAGGCATTAATTTTCTTTTCAGTATAGATAATTAGTTTTCTTTCATGAGTATATTGTTGATGAGCAGGTTATATATAATATAATATAATATTATATATAATAGTCTTGTGTATAATAAACTGATTTCTAAGTCCTTCTGAAGTTGAATATTTCTGTTTTGTTACATTCAATATGAGCAATTAATGAAGTTTTATTGAGTGGAATGCTACACATATAGTTTGAATAATGGCTATCTTGTTATTCTTAGCATTGTAAAAATAAAAGTATTTCCAGGGGTCTGTGTCATCTCATGCCAGTCTGTGTCATTTCATGCCAGTCTGTGTCATCTCATGCCAGTCTGTGTCATTTCATGCCAGTCTGTGTCATTTCATGCCAGTCTGTGTCATCTCATGCCAGTCTGTGTCATTTCATGCCAAACTTGACTTTTTATACTATAGTACAGGTGTGCAAATTTTCCAGTTTATTCCAGATTTCCGGTTTTTGAAGGGCTCAGAGGATCGTTTTTCCAAATCGTCAAAATCCATTGAGAAATTCGGTGAGGTTTGCATTCCTGCAGAATGTAATTGGTGTTGAGGAGGAGTTATCTGTCGTTTTAAGGAGACTAGAATGAAAGGGAAACTATTTTTTTGCGACATACTGCAAAGTGTTTTCGCATGAAGGCCCCCAGCAAACTTTTCATTTTTTAGAAATTTTCTACTTGCACCCATGATAGTATAATGTAAATTACAATTCTACTATGCTAACTAAATGAATTTTCAGTTTTTAGTACTGTAAATTGATCAAATGTGTCTGTATTAATTTATTGAACAAAGATTTTAACAAATATGATTCAAAAGGCTTCTAGGAATTGAAAAAAAAACTTAATTTGTCTGCACAGTGAAAAGATGGCTGTTATTCATCAGTACAATTCAGTATGAAATGTTTTTATTTGTATATTAGCTTGAATAAATTAACCTTGTTTAAGAATTTCTGTACTAAGCTATGTTTTTTTTTCTGTCTACTGAACAGGTATGAAAGTTATACCATGCTCAAACAATGGCTAACTTAGATATGAATGGCGTTTCATCTTTTCCTATTTAAATCTGTCTGCATGTAATTTTATCAGTATTTATTTCGTGTACTGCACAATGTCGTATATATGTATTGAAATATCACTAATCACTGTTGTTAAATTACCAACCTATTCCAAGTAAATTACTCGATGGTGCAATACATCTTTGCTAGATAACACACCTCTTTTGATGTTTGTGTTGTACAAAGGTTGTATGTTGGGTTATTTAAAAAAAAAACACCTTTACATTAGAAAAGCACTTCGGTTGTTTCATCATATTGCGCAGAGCATAACTTTGACATGAAATCTACTAAAAAGATTACAATCTCATTATATAACACTTTAGTTTCATTCATATTTTGTGGTAGAGGAGTTGTCAATAAATAGATATTTCTAAAAATGTAATTAATTTTATTTTTATAGAACTTGTCATTATTGACACTTATGTATATGTTCTCCTATGCCTAAAAAAAGAGGTTTGTTTCCAGTTACTTGACTGACACAATATCTTACCTGCCGACTTTTAAGCTTTCACGGAATCTAAATCGTAGTGTTATATTGTAATTTTCACAACTCATTGATATTACAGTGAACATATTCCCATACAGTGTTGCCAATATATGTAATAGGAAATAGAATAAAAAAATCCTTACATACCAACACATATTTTTGGGGGCATGTATCTGGAAAGAAATTTTTTTTTTAAGCCTTGTAGCATGTTCTTATGGTGAATTGTTAATGGTATGTGTCTCATTATTTTGTGTCCCCGTTCATGTTTATAAGCAATTAGTACTAATTAGTATTTTTTACTAATTATACATAAGGGTATGTCAATATAAGTTCATTTGTCATCTGTAGAATATTCCTTTATGACCTAATTGCAATAAATTTGAAACTTGATTTCGTTATTCTAGTTTGTATTAAATGTCCTGTAGACGGTTGATTAAAATATCAAAAACACTGTGTGGAAATGATTTACCTTATAAAGACATATGGTGATTGACCAGGTATTTATAATGGTTGACCAGGTACTTAATATTGATTGACCAGGTATTTATAATTATTGACCGGGTACTAATAATGGTTGACCAAGTACTTAACGTTGATTGACCAGGTATTTATAATTATTGACCAGGTACTTTATTGATTGACCAGGTGCCTATAATGATTGCCCAGGTACTTATAATGATTGACCAAGTATTTATGATGATTAACCAGGTACTTATTATGATTGACCAGGTATTTAATATTGATTGACCAGGTACTTAAAATGATTGACTAGGTATTTATGATGATTGATCAGGTACATATAATGATTGCCCAGATACTTTTAATGATTGACCAGATACAATGACTGACCAGTTGCAAATACTAAATGACCTGATACTTATGACTGCCAACACAATAAGTTTAATATTGGTTAAGAATAAAGATAAACCGATAAATTGAATAACAATCAGCCAGTACATAAACTCGACTCTGTTGAAAACAGGCATATAACGAAAAATAATTTTGAAAATTATAACTTTGTATTTAGAGTGAACTTTGTCCGTGAACTTCATTGTCTATGTGTTCTCACTGTTAATAATTGACTGTAATTATTAGTGTATAAATTCACTCATTAGCAATACACTAAGAAATGTTGATATTTTAAGGTAAATAGCCAAGTCCTTTCTACACAAATGTTTGCACGAGAGTTTATACTCTAAGTTGTGAGAGCTTTATCGGGGACTCAAAGACCAGATTTGCAGAGGTAACTTTCATTTCAACAACTTGCTAGTCCCAGTTTAAGCATATGTGATACTATCTGAGATAATATCTTTGAGACTTAGCGCGGTTTGGAGGTGTTTTGGGGTCATTAGTAATATCCAAGTGGGATTAGTTTGAGACAACCCCTTGTTTACAATGTCGTGTCGGTAATGCTCACCTGTATATGGGACATAGTCGGCGAAAAACATTGATGTAAGCCGACATCAATCATTCCACGTGTATGTTTACATAAATCTTAAACATGTCAATGTTATGTCTTTCGGGGCTGAATATTACCGATTTAATCATTAAAGCGACAAGGAACCTTTAACAAACCATTGATTTAGATATATTAGTTTAACTGAATCAAATTTGATCATATATTTGGTTGTTAACCCTTTATCTCATAAGCATATTTTGGACTCTTCCAAATTCAAAGCTAATATGCAAAACATCAATTTATTTAATAAAATTTGTTAATTTCTCTCTAACAGAGTGAGAAAACTTTGTGGCAAAGGAAATTATCACTCATTACAAGCAATGGCTTCTTTTGCCGCAATGTTTTCAAAAGTCGTCTGCTTCAGATGGGTGGATGCGTTATTATGAGGAAAAGGGATAAACCATTCAGGTGCGTACAGAGGCCTAATCAGTTACTCATCTAAACAAAGATGGTTTCAACAGTTTACGGTAATTGTATCTACATGAGAAAATGTTTCATAGTCAGTGGAAGCAATAAAAAATGACTGGCGGTTACAACCCCGGACTTTGGAGAGAGCTACGACATGCTGATGGACATTCAACAGGAACTGTGATTTTTGTAGATATTTGTTCGTTCGTGAGGTTAATTGATAGCAGGCCTACTCGAATATCGTTCAGGCGCGTAGTGTGGCATGACTGATTAATATTTTGAGTTACACCGCTCGAAACACTGTCTAGACAGTATGAGAAATATTATTATACAGTGCAACATCTCCAAAGCAACACCCTTTGTTTAATGTTGTTGAGAAGTTTTTGCTCCAGAGAGGTTAAATTAATAGTTAAATCAAACAGTGGGAAAAATCATGCTGTTGTTGAAGGGAGGTTGTTGTACAATATAGGGCTGCTTTGGGGGGTGCACTGTATGTATATTATATATAACAACAACACAGACCCTGGGGAGAGTGAGCTGCACCCACTAGTTCAATACTTCATGTGAGAAATTTCAGTTCTGGCGTAGGATGAATAGGTAGAAAACATTGCTTGTTAAAACATCACGTGAAGGCAACATGTATTCTTGAGTATCTTATATTGTTGTCTCCGGGACAATCCCTCAACAGTTTGATAGGTATTACCAATTTATCGTGAGATTATTACAAAAAAGCAAAGGCTATCCTGTAAGTTATTGTCCCTTCAAATTTGCATTGAAGTCTATGGGAGTGGCCAACATTTCATACATTTAAGATGAAAAAAGGCATGTCAATGAAAATTTACGATAAAATAACGCAAAAACACAATATTCAATCTACTTTAATGAAGAAAATGGTATGTCACCATGCAATATCTTCAAAAATTAATATTTTTCTGTTTTTTTCCACAAGGGAAACAACTCTAACGAACTTTCAAAATGGATTCTAAATTAAGTAAAAAGTATCTACATGATACTATGAAAGAAACAACGATAACTGAGCTATTTTTAGAACATTCACATTTTTTATGAAAACTAAACAGATGCGTAAAAAATACAGTATATGAATATTATACCTTAATTTTTAACGAAGTATACAGGGTCCGTGACAATTTGAGAAAACGTCACTGAGGTTTAACGCCGTTTTTCAACAATTTTTCAATTATATACGGCGACCGGTTCACCTAACCAGTTTCCCTGGACTGTATACTAACCAGTTCTAACTTACTCTTCCACAAGGAGCCTGCAACTTCTCCACATATGGAGGAAAATCGACATTATTGTCAATTTTTATAGAAGCAATGACGTGGCGCGACCGGGATTTGAACTCAGATCTCCGGGTTACAAGTCCAGGCCACTAACCACTGGACCACGGTCGCGGCCCATCTGGATTCTGTCCAGTACTAATCGTGTTCTCTACAGTTAACTTCCAAGTTTTCAACATGAATCACTCGAAATAGCGGAAGACAAATTGCCATTATCCCCATACAACTGTTTTTTTGTTTGCCTTCTAAATATAGTACAAATACGCAAATTCTCACGCGCATTGACACGCAAACACACAAAAATACATTCTTTACAGAAACATATTTTCTCGTTTCCTTGCAAAATATGTTATGATATACATATATTTTCTATAAGTATGACTAAATACACCCTGGCAAAGACTCTCTTTATTAATATAATTTCCGCATTACATAGAACCTGTTCGTAAAGTTTTGTGCTGTCGTAATGTTTTCACCCAGTATGTAATAATAGATTTTGTGATAGTCACGTGAATATGTGCATTCACATTCACAAAAGTTAAGAAAGAAAGAAGAGAAAGAAGTTCAAATAATTCTTCCATGAAACCTTTAACATTAAATTATATAAATATCAAAACTTCGTTGGTATTCGGGTATTTGGACTTTTAAAGTAAAGCCAGGACATTTTGAACAATTAAAGGTAAAAATGTTTACATATTTTGTTCACACTGATAAAAGGTATTTACTCGAATCTTTAGACTTCACCAACTAACAACATTAGGAGTGACCTCCGAGGTCCAGCGATTATGGTCTCTGACTTGTAATTACTAAACCCTCATCGTTGTGAGTTCAAATCCCACCCGGAACCAAATTTCAAATGTGATGAAGCTGTCAAGCTGGCTTACGGAAGGTCAGTGGTTCTCCCCATATAAAAGCCTGGTGGGGTCTTCCTCCACTGTTAAAACTGGAAAGTCGCCAAATAACCCTGGCTGTTGGTGCGACGTGTGAAAAAACTACTGTGAAAAAAACAATCTTGGGAGCCAGATTAATATTTGTGGACAGTTAATCACAAATTACGTTCTTGCGTAAATGTTCTTCATAAAAATGACGATGAAGGTGAATATTATTAATATAGATATACATTGTATATATATTTTTGATAAAGTCTGAGTAAATAGTCAATTAACATACACGACACGTAATAAGTGGGAAACCAAAACAGAGAAGGGCGTTGTTACTTGTTTCGAGAGATACAAAGAAAGAAATGTAAGTGGTAACAACTTTGAAATAGGAAGAGTTTATCGAAATTTTATTATTTACACATAAACCCTGAATCCGGTTGTTCGTACACCGGTGGATATAATAAATATATACGTATATATAGCAAGATCTGGATTAAATTTGATTTAATAGGTTCTTTATATTAGATGCTGTTCCTTGTAACTGTACGTATAATTTTAGAATATTTTGATATCGTATTTTCTTTCAGTGCATCAACATTACCGATGTTTTGTTTACATTTTTGTATTTTTGTTAAGATCAGAAATAGCTTTATGTTGTATTATAGTCAGTCAATAAACCTGAAAGTCTTTGATTACTATAAAAGTAACATTCATTCGTTCATACAATTGTTCCTATCTTTGTGGCAATTCCCAAACACCAGTCACTAGGCAGTACTCCGTTCACGGCAGCACTTTGTTTATAAAAAATTCAAGTGAATTCCTCTTTTAGATATAGAATCAACTCATTACAGTGGAACCCCTTGAAACCGGTCGTGCCCGGGACCAGGACATTTGGCTGGTTTAAAGGGTATGCCAGCTTAGGGGGGGGTTATTAATATAGTAATGAAGTCGGAATTAGAACATTTGGCCGATTATGAATATTGAAATAAGCTTATAAATAACTATCTCATTCTCTCGATGTAATTAGACACCATCAGCATGTAGTTATTCGCATGAAACGTAAATATTTTGCATTACATTCAAACAAAACTGTCAATGTGTAAATAATCATACCTAATAGAACACTATTGTAAAATTTACTGTACGGCTTTGAGATCTGCGATTGTAGATTACATTCCAAAACATAAAAGTCATTATTTCGATATTTCATAAACAGATCTGAAGAGATTTCTCCTACACGAAAGTTTTATACTCATGAATACTTATACATGAGGCACATAGTTTATGTGATTTTAAAATAGCCTGGGGATACTTGAGTATACGGAATCACGCTGTATGTAGCTTGGGTAGACAGAAGTACGCTCGATTTCCTTTTTTGTTCGGGTTTAAGGCCACACCAAGGAAGGGGAATTTTGCCGATTTTTCCCAGCTCTCATGGTGGAGGAAGACCCCAGGCATACATCTGGATAAAACCACTGACTTTCTGTAACCTTCAAATTTACTTCATCATTCCCGACAATTTTGGCTCTAATGTTTGTTTCCTGAAAACTACTTAACTACGAATAATAATAATAATTAGCCAATAAATGCAGATCAAACAACGAAAGTCACATCTCTGCTGAACTGGATTTAGTAACCGTTAATATTGAAATTTTATTATTTAAGCTTTTTAAGAAGGTTAATCTGACTAAATGTCCAAGATCTGATCTACTTTTTATGCTCTCATTGCTGCGTACCGTGTCTGGTTTAAGAAGACGCTTGGTACTCTGTCGCCGACAAAGCATCTTTTCTCTCATCTTATGTCTACGAGGAAAGTTCATGACCAAAGGTTTGGGATTAAAAAATGGGCTATACATGCACGCTATGATTCTATACGTCTGTGAGGAGGACTATTGGCTGCAGGTACTCCACCTACCCGAAAACATTACATTTGGACGTTAAAAGATTTACCATTGGTACAGGGTTTGGCAACTGGCTCAAATTGGCCTCAAGTTTTCAATAATATATATGTGTATATATTATCAATATTGAGTTAATTTGTGAACATAATATTCATTTTCCTGCCCACCCAAGTACGTATGTTCAAATTAAAATGCAATCTAACAACTTTCCAAGATTTCAGATTTTATGAAGTCTATTTCTGGACAACCATATCCAGCCCCTTTCTATGGTTTTGGGGAACAGGTAACCGGTCTCTTTGATAGGGAAAATCCTTTGTGTCGTGAATTAATAAAGACTTACATTCATTAAAGAACTAAACACAAAATTATGTCTAAACCAAACTTTATTTAACAGAGCACTTAACGCATCAAATGATTAATTAGTTTTATGTATGCATGATAATTAGAATATTTTTGTTTTCTTTTTATTATCGGGAAGTTTTTCTCGTTCAATGGGGAAAATATATACTTTTTGCTTGGGGATTGGGTCCGAATACCGGATTCCAAAAAATAGCATAAACGTTCTGATATCTGTGCCATTACATTATATCTAACCTCAGCGGTCAATATCACTATGATGAAATGCATTATATACATGTATGTGATTAATGATTTTTTTTACAGGTTCGAGTAAAGGCTAAGCAAAGTCAACGGGAGTTGCATTCATTGATAAAATGTCTTCATCTTCAGATAAGACTTTAAGCATTTTGAAACCAGGTAGTCTTTACTCTGTAAATACTGTGTGGACAGTCAAGTAAAAATGTGTATAAGACAATGTAATTATTCACACATTGTACGGATACATATTTAATAGTACTAAAACTAAAACATTTAATTTTGACATGCGTTTTATTAATCCTTCTCTGAAGTAGATATATGACTTAGATTCTATTCTACTTAATAGTGTTTTTTATATCTAAAAATACAAATCTTTGCGTAGATGCACCGATATTGTTGAGACTAGCGAAGACTCGTAAATACGGAATTTTGTGGCAACACCAAAACCAAGGAAACATATTGAAAAAACTTTTTTGGAGGAGATGTAAGTAGTTTGCTGACAAATGTCGTTTACATTTAATTTTTGACACTGGGTTGTATTTATTAATCTAACATTCAGAGTAAGCATTTTATTTAATACATTAAAAGTTCACCTGGTAATCAGCCAAATGTGTTTAATATGAGAAGTAAGGTTAATTTTTTAGTTTAAGTTTAGAAATGTCATAGTATAAAACTATGGTTAAATGTAAGCAGAAATAGTTCCACTTAAATTTAACCCCAGTGTCTGATATTGGTAGAGAATTCATCAAGATGCTCTTAATTGTCGATTGGCTCATCAACATTTTCACCTTGTAGGGCAACGGCGTTATGTCATTGTTGCTCCTAACAGTCACCATGAAGATGCTCCTGATTGTTTTTATATTTATGACAACAGAAATTCAAAGAAACCTGCATTTTCTTGTTATATTTCAAGTTTTGATATGTAAGTTCAGCTTATAATATTTTTATGACCCATGTAACTGTAGTATTGCTGCACTGTTTTTATATTGTCCTCTTTCTTTGATAATTTATTGGTGCTGAATTGAAGATTTTTTTTGCTTCTGTGTAACATACCAGTCAGTGCTACCTTGATCACCCGTAACCTATATGGAATTTTTCTAGATACTTTAATTAGAACATTGAAGTAGGTAATGTATTTCACAAACAGAAACTAGTACGCGGGGAAAAATAAATAATTAGCAAAAATGGGTATATAAGATAAAGGATTTTTCACTAGCTAACAATTAGAGATGGCTGCTGATACTGAGATACTGATCTTGAACAGGTGGTCTGGAACAGTTCGGGATATTCCAATTCACAGCTGTATGAAAAGAAAAAATCGTACATTTTTCTTTTGAAACATTTAAATTTAACTACATACACTATACGTACATTTTTGTGGAACTACTTACTATTCAGTTTGATCAATCATTTAGGGTAGAACGTGATAATCCAGTAGACGGAGAAGATTTTTGTTTTGTCCTAAGGTTCAAAGAAGCAAGAAAGTCGTCTTTATTGTTCGCATGCGACACCGAACAAACATTGACGGTTTGTTTTCACTTTCTAATTCTAAATGCGTCTTGGCGTTGTTTGTTTTCAGCTAAACATTGATTGACATTTGATTGCCGCATTTCCGTGGTGTGAGGAGGTCACACCAGATTTGAAGCATTCAGGCCAGTATTTCCATGAATCTACCGTGCGGCAACAGACGGAGGCAATGACATTGAGTTTTGTCTTCTAAAGAAATGTCTGTTTCGAACATGTTTTGTTCCACCTACATTTAAGACCAACAATCTGTGTCGTTATCTGACTGGCCTTGTTTCGTCAGACATTTGAAAATGTAGTATCATTCCAATGAATTGCAGAACATTTAAATTTACAATGGAATGTTCATATAGTATCACGATTAAAATAATTTTAAAGATCCACTCAACATTTTAGGAATGGTTAGATGTTATGAATAAGATCATCAAAGATAACGGGTAAGTTTTCATATATATTATTTTACTACCAATACCAAAGATGATTAATTTTATTTCATTTAGTAAACTCATTGTAAGAAAATACGTTGAACTAAGCTTCTCCATTCTTCATTTGAGAATATACCTTGTATGATTAGAAGAATAAAATATGTTCTGTGTATCTGTATGCACTGCATGCCAAGCTCAGCAGGGGGATGGTTTGGTCTACGGGCTTCTTAAGTTCAAAGCCGCGTGGCACATTTTTGAGACGGTTTTGTCCCAGGAATCGCTTCTTCAACCATTTTTCCTCCTCTGACTTGACTGATTCATTCGGAGAACTTGAGAGTTACTTTTAAGATGATTGGTAGGTCTATTGGCATACAGCTCTGGAAAACTAGTTTGGTGAACTGCCCGTCTGTATTTATTTTATTCATCTAATTGTTAAAGAAGATCGCTGGGAGAATTTGCAAAGAACTATCTGTGTTACCTTGTTACGTTACATCTTTATAATCATCACTATTCTAATTGCACTCAATCAATCGATTGTGAACTTTGCACGGATGCGAAGGGTGGCGCGATGGTCCAGTAACGTGCTTGACTATCGTCATGGATTCGAATCTTTCCATTTTTCAGCGACGTTATTTTTTCAGTGTCCATCAATCTACTACTAACAGGTGTACCCCTTAGTAGGACCACCGACTTTCCGTAAGCTAAATAGCTTCCTCACCTGTGATTTTTTCTGATCTGGCAGAGATTAAGGGTTATTGATTACTAGTCAAAATCCCCAAAGAATCCTCTATACACCCGAATGTTGTTTAATGAAATCAAATCCAATCTTAATAAAACCTTTTCATAGGAATGGTATTATTAGCTAGGTTTTACTCGTAAATGTGGCAGGCATGTACTACTTTTTAAAATGAATTTATATATTTTATCAGCCATAAAGGTATCCATGTTCTTGCACAAAACACCTATACAGGTAAGGCTATGAACACAGAGTTCTGTTTTACTTTTTCATATTATTAAATATTCTTCAACTCAATCTATTCATTTTGTAACATTGACTCGATGGCATTGTGGCATTATCGTGTGGCATTAAAGCTACCTGAAGTAATTTTCAATTTCATGACATTTAAAAATGTTCAAAAAGTTCAACCATGGCTATTTCCAACATGCATATTTCCAACATGCATATAGCGCATTTTCTGAAAACATCTGAACTTATTGACTGACTTGTTTGTTTGCTATCTTTTGAGGCGTGCCACAAAAAAGTTCAAACCAAAAGACAGATTCAACAAAACATGAATCTAAGGATGACGATGGAAGGCGAAGAACAAAAAATCCTGAACTTGAAAAGGACGGTAATTTCCAATTACTGCAATGTAAAGATAACCTTATGACTTTGTGTTGCTCTTATTATCTCGGATAATTATAGATGAAATTCCTGATAATTATATTTTCCAGTAGACTGTGTTTTGTCCTCCAATTTTTTGTATGGTCCTATGTATATAGTTTGTTTTGTGTCTTTTGGGGCGGGGTAGAATTTTGGGGGAATATAGGATATTTGTATGTGTTTTGTTCTCCAGGAATCCTTTTCTTTCTTACGTATATCTATTATTAATTACGATGCTGATGAAGTAAAACAGCCGCGACCGTGGTCCAGTTGTTAGTGCCCTTGACTTGTAACCCGGAGATCCGGATTTGAATCCCGGTCGCGGCAGGTCATACCTTTCTATGAAAATTTAACAAGAATGTCGATTTTCCTCCATATGTAGAAAAATTGCCGGCTCCTTGTGGAAGGGTAAGTTATACTGGTTAGTTTACAGTCCAGGAAAACATGTTAGGTGAACTGATCGCCGTATATAACTGAAAAATTGTTGAAAAAATGGCGTTAAACCCCAATGATAATGTTACATAAAAACAAAACAAATGAAGTTAAACAATTGTCGACTTTGCTATAAAAGGAGTCGATGCTATTAGTACATTCTGGTAAATAATTTGTATCACAAAGGCGTTTAATTACGTGTGTGTACTAAGGATATTGCAAATTTGAGATCAGTTATGTCGTAAATTGGTAATATATATATATATATTCACTATCATGTATCATAACAAACTTAAAAAAACATTCCCTTTTATCTACCTAATGATGACAGTGTGACATTCATTAGATCAGCCAATATGAACAAAATGATATAGAAAGACATTCATGTCAGAATTATTCTAAGTACGATTCTCGTATTTTAGCTTCAGTCCCAGAATATGACGAGCCAGAGTCAGGCTTCCTTTGTGTAGGGAATTTTTCGACATCAGAGACAGAAATACGTCGAGACATTGACGAACATATTGACTTTACTTATGTAAATGTTTACGATTACGTGAGTAAACTAAATAACGTATTTTTCCACGAAAAGAAACTATTTGTAAAATTCGCTTTATTTGTGACTAGTCATCCAAATTGTATGAAATTGTCCGTTACCTGAAACCTTTTTCTACTTAGATTTATAAGGATGAACATTTATGGTTGTGATTCCCACAAACAGATTTTCAAACTTCTAAATATCGTTTTGTCTACTTTGGGCCACAATGTTTTTCTGATAAGCTTATGAAAGGAGTTAGAAAAAGAAATCACTCCAAATTTCATGTACCTCAAGAACTAAAAAACTAGAAATAGCTAAAAGGCCTGGTTAGAGAATTTGCTAAACACAACTGATGTTGATTGTCTAACATTGTAAGGACAGGTACTTGTACTAAATGTTTCGATTTTTTATATACATCCTTGATATATTACAATATGTAAGATCTTTTTGTTTTGTAATGATTGTATTAGTCCGAAACTGAAGTATCTTCAGATATGAGTAGTGTTTTTTATCCATGTTAAAGCAGAAGAAACGAACAAGTGATGGCAAAAGTGATGCATCGAAGGATGATGCATTAGTGGGTAAATATACATATAATATTATATATCATATACAGTGCAATCTCTCCAGAGCAACACCCTTTGGGAGAAGCCACATTATGCTGTTATTGAGAGGTTGTTTCTCTAGAGAGATTAAAGTAACAGTTCACCAGTGCTGTTGGAAAAATCATGCTGTTGTTGAAAGGATGTTGTTGCTCAAGAGAAGGCCGCTTTGGAGAGATTGCACTGTATTTATATAATTAAATACTGAATTTTAAAACCATGTTTTCCATAAGTATGTCTTATCTTACTGGCTCTAATAAAAGACTCCTAGACACCATTTTCTTTTTTTCAAAATCCATAATTAATTGACGTTTGTAAAGTTCGGAAGGAATGTAGTGAATGCTAGTACACCTGTATTTTATTTGTTATTTGTTACCGAAAAATAAAAACTTCACTCTGTATAACATAATTCTGATTTCACGTAAGCTCTCTTGTTCGTGTTACTCTCTACGCCAGTGGTATTTGTCGGCGGACCAAGGGATCATGACCTTGAACTCTGGAAGCGGCATCTTACCGCGTTGAGCAATGGCCCTACACCACTGATCCGAGTGATTCATTTCATGTAAAGATGTTGGCAGTTTCCTGCAGTTAATTTATTAAATTATCTTTCCGCCGCTATATTACAAGAATTCGCAATCTCTATCCAGAGTTGTCGTTCGTTATCCATCACATACATCTCTGTCAACGTCTGGAAAGTAGTTCAAAACACGTGTCCGGGTCTCCTGTAGTTTCCATCTGATATTCAGAATCACGCTTTTGTTTCTCTAAATGTACATTTCTTGTCGTAATTTTACACGATTACCTTCGACTTCTGCGTTTCATTTCCATTTGAGCGGCGGAACTTTGTGACCTAATCACCAAAGTAAACAAATATTCTCCGTCGAGAAATAGTGCGCTAGATAGATTAAATAATTTCTCTGATTTTCTGGTAAATTATAACATCTCAAATGTATTGTGCAAAATAAACTGCTTCGCTTAGTTGTAAATTTTGTACCATTTGTGTTTTTATTTCTTGTTTTACAAGAATCTTGTAAAACGCTGAGACGTTGACAGAAATGTATGGGAGGGATAACGAAAGACAACTCTGCATAGAGATTGAAGAATTCGATTGAAAACTCGCGCGAAATCCCAACAACATTACAAATTCATTTTGTTTTCTTGTACATAGTCGATACTTCTACAACAGTACCTAAAACTATGAATTCATCAAATGACCAGGCAGAAGATGACGCTGTGTTTGCTCAAATGCATTATCTGAAACCAGAGTCTAATGCTGCAGCCGACTGTTCAGATTATGAAAACAGACACATTGGCAAGTTCTTCAAAAACAAGGTATAATATTTTAATCCCGCACCATCGGGAAAATAAAGCGTGAACATTTTTCACCGGGTGGTAATTTTTTTCTTGATCTCTCCTTGTTCAGACGAAAATGTTAAAGTCAAAAGTTAACACTTTGAAATCATTCGTTGATGTACTGTTATTATCATTAATGAGTTTGTACCGACTTTATCCTATTCTGTTAAAAGATTGCAATTGTCTAAACACTTGGGTGTCGATAAGCCTTAATGAAGGTTGTCTCAGAATAAAGTACACATTTTGTTTTAAGTAAGCTTCGAAATACATTTTGAATTCTTAGTCATGTAAATGCAAGAGAGAGAATATTCCTATATTTTGTAGGAGCATAGAAGACAAGGAAATAGATCCGAAAAGACAAACACCGATCGGTGAGTGGTTTATACTGCATTACTGTATTAATTCTGTCAAAACACAGAAGGAAAGTATATGAAAAACAAAAAAAATAAAAACTTAGAGCAATATTCATACGACATAACCATTCTCAATGTCTATTTTATTATCAATAAGACGTACCTGAACAAAAAATGAAAATGCAACACTTGTACAGTAAAACCTCAGTATTAAGACCACTTCAATATATCGACCGCCTTGTTATAACGACCACCTATTTTGGACTGACTAGCTTTGATATCTCCCCGTATAATTCAATTTTATTATGCGACCACATCATTATAACGACATATGTTTGGATTCAGAAGATGATCTCAATTTCGGGGTTTTGCTGTATTTAATTATTTAACAACCAGTGAATACGTTCGTTTTTAACCATGTAATGCGATGTATTGTAAATGTAGAGAAATACTGATTGGTTATCAATTTATTTTCCTTTATAAAAATACAGTTTCTGCTTATTTTTCTGCAATACAATCTTCAGTTTTACAATACAATCACATACATATTTATATATATGCATTATGTCAGTCACATTTTAATTTATTTTTATTCTGAATAAGTAGCACACCCGAAAAACAGAAACCGGAAATACTCCCAAAACCCCAGCCACCACATGGTAAATAGCCTTTTCTTATTTCTATTTAGTCTGCTTAAACCAAATACCAGGGCGGAAAAAACGCTCACGCTTAAAACATTTAAGGCATTTATGAATATTTCGCGCACGCAAGATGATTTTCAGCGGATTCGGCAATGTATGAAAATTCGAGTCAAATTTTTCCCTGGGGTTCAACGTCGCACCAGCAGCCAGGGTGATTTGGAGAATTTTCCAGTTTTAACGAAGTATAACCACCGACCTCGTGTAAGATAGCTGGACAGCTTCCCGACATGTTAAACTTATCTGTGTCTGGATGGGATTCGAACTCATGTTGGTGAGCGGCTTGTGACTTCTCTAGACCATAACCACTAGGGAGAATTCCGACTTTAATTAAAGAAAAAATAAGAAAATCGTGTGATATTCAGAGAATTCCGACCTTTTGCGAGTCCGGTTTACAGGGGTTTTATTGTATATTGACAATGATCTTTATGCGTGAGTCAAATAATATATTTTCTGTTTTGTTCTGCTCATAAGGTAAAAAGGAGACCAAAAAGTCGAAAAGCAAAAAACAGCTTGACGAAGAAGTACATTCAATAACGACAGTAAAAACATCAGAACAACACGCGTACGTAAACGAGTCAAATACAGAGTCTGAAGAATCAATGACTGTTTATGAAAACTGTCCATTCGGGGGTAATGTCTGCTATTCAATGTTTGTTTGTTTTATTAGAATTATTGTCACTGAGGTTTAACACCATTTTTCAACAATTTTCAGTTATATATGGTGATCGGTTCACCTAACATTTTTTCCTGGACTGAATACTAACCAGAAACTAACCAGAACTAACTTACCCTTTCACAAGGCAACTTCTCCACATGTGGAGGAAAATCGACATTTTTTGTCAAATTTTCATAGAAGGTATCACCTGCCGCGATCGGGATTCGAACCCATATGTCCAGGTTACAAGTCCAGCACACTAACCACTGGACGACGGGCGCGGGCGTCTACTATTGAAACATACGTCCTAAAATACTAATGTCCAAATATACCATACCATGCTGTAATTTTTAGAGAACTGAGATTTAACGTCGCACCAACTAACTAAGGTTATTTGGCGACTTTCCAGTGCTGGAGAGGAAGACCCCAAACATACATCTGGATAGAACCACTGACCTTCCGTAAGCTTGCTGTTTTTCCAAACACGCATCCGGTCCCGGGCAGGATTCGAACTCACAGTGGTGATGGGCTAGTGATTATTAGACCACTCGACCACGGAAGCCACCGTACCATAAGTATACAGTCAAACCTGTGAACAAAAGATGCCCTTGGGAAAGACAAAATGTGGCCTTTATTGACAGGTGGCCTTTATTCGGAGGTCAATTTGTTCTTGATAATCGGTGACGGTTTATCAAAGAATGACCTTTATGTACAGGGTGGTCTTTATTCAGAGGTGGTCGCAAACACAAATTGACTGTAATCTAGTCTTGTCACCTAAAATAATGACAGAAATAATTGCGTGTAGTAGTCTTATGCATGTATTTAAGTATATTCCATTTTTTGCAGGACTTGTGAAATAGGACGTATGTGAAGTATGAACAACGAAAGTAAATAAACAATATATTGAATATAACAAAAAGGTCCAAATTCACTTATAAAAAATGTGTTGATTTAGATTTATCGCATATAATTGACAAACGTAATAAAAAAATTAACTGGTGCGAGTATGATTTGACCACAGATAATTTAAAACTGTACTGAAGTCATTTTACCATACATATCAGCTATAACAAAAAAATGTACTTGAACATAAAATACGGGGAATTATTGTTACATATCTATTTTACATATATATGTACCTTCAAGACGATGTGAGCACCACGTTACTGATCATATTCGTTTATATGTTAAAACATCATTAATGTTTGATTTTTTAATTTTTTTTAACCATAACGTCTAAAATTATTATCTCAAAATGGAGCGGAAAGACTTAGGGAATCTTTATAATTTTTATAGGTTTATTTGTTTGAAAATGATTTACAGGGATTTTTTAAATAATACTTTTTAGATAATACTTTGAGTTGTGTCCCTTCAATATTGCAATAAAGTCTATGGAAGTGTCCAAGATTAAAGAAAAAAGATGATACGTTCAAATGAAAATCATGGTAAAAAGATACAAAAATACGGTATAGATCGAATGTAGTGCGGAAACATATATGTCGACGCTAGCCCTTTCCAGTGAATTCCATCAAAACTATGTTGGCTGTTTATTAGCGTTAAATTTTAATAATATTTTCGCCCGGACTTACGATCAGTGATAGATATATTTCGTTTAATTTAAACTTAAAAATCAGTGTTTTATTTAGTTAGTAACCTTGTTTTACGTTTTATTCATTGGACAATTAAGCATCTGTATTATGGACAAGTGGAGTTGTTTTGTGTAATCAAATACGTCGTTCACCCTGTACTTGAGTGTGTTTAATCTGTGGAAATAAACTACGCATACGTACGATCGGTAAAATCCCAACACCTCAATTGGGAAAACCGAACCACGTACATATTATCCAAGGTGTAATGTGTAAAATCACACGATTTGACATTACGCACGGAAGTTGATTTTTGAATCAAGGAATTATCAAACACTACCATTTTCATCAGCGCATTTTGCGGTGAAGGGTCAATGTCATCTTGATTAAAATCTCGTGATTTTACTGTATATTAATACACGATTGCAGTCATTTTTATCATATTATGTATTTCTCTGCAAAATTTTGTTCGGCAAAGAAAGGTTTCTTGTATCCGAGCAAAAACTATTCATCTATCGAAAAAAAAAACATTACATTGCGCTTGTAGTTCACACTTTTGACCTAAGTCTGCTCTTTATTTCTCATATTTGATAAATAAATAAAGAACTTACGTGAAGATGAAGATTTCGAATCGATCGGTTTGTTGAGACACTTTGCTCGCCGTATTACCAAAAAAGGACATCAAAGTCACGTGGTATGGGCACACTGCAAGTAGTTATACGTATATATTAGTGGTTTGAAAAACAATATGGCGGTGGGAGCCCGAGATACGTCAGTTAAAAGGTGGCGAAATTAGACGTGATTCTCTGCTATATCATAAATGTCACTTGTCACGGCTCTGCTCTTACCACAATTCATATTTATCCACCACATTTACCATAAACACTAATAGCAATGTGCATACTGTCAAAACTGTGAACAAAGGCCACCCTTGGGAAGGAGAAATGCGGCGTTATTGACAGATGGCCGTTATAAGTAATCAATGAGGATTTTTCAAATAATGACCTTTATTCGGAGAGGGCTGCAAACACATGTTTGACTATATGTCATTTTTTATATTTGTATATACATATTGTGTTTTGTATGTTTATAAATATTTTATGTTCTGCCTCAATTTAATGAATTATACAAACAGTAGTTACTGGTTCAATATGAACTTCGTAATATATAATTGTACTATGTATTTTTGTATAATGAAGTTAAAAGATTATTTGTATATATTTATATTTGAAATAAACTCTGTTAAATCATCATTGTTTAGTTCAATATTAGACAAATAGAACATAATTACTAGTATTCCTTGAATGACAAAACGGTCGAAGATATCTATGTAATTGAAACAATATGTACAACGGTCAAATTATATCACCCCCCGGAAAAAATTGGAAACAATTGTGCATGCTGGGCGTTCTGGCGGGGCCTTATTAATAACTGAAAATCGACATACTGCATTATGAGTAAACTTTGGCTGGAAAATATTTTTGTGCCACAGTTATGTAGATTCAGTCGCGTACTCGCGTATAGGCAGCTACGCGCCTGAATGAACTCATGGGTTCGAATCCTTGGCGCGTCGCATGTTCTCTGTGACTATATCATCGAAAACCCAGTGAGTTCACTGTTGATGATTCATGTGGAAAAGTTGACCGTTATTTGTGGAGAACGGTTTAAGAACGCTGTAGAATCCAGGACACTGGTTAAAATAAATGCCCGCAGGTATATAACTGAAGTGCTGTTGAAATCCGGCGTAAAACCGGAAAGTGATACAGTCTAACCCCTGAAAACCGGACTCTTTGAAAACCGGACTCTCTGAAAACGGAATTCTCTGAATATCGGACGATTTTTCAAGTCTCATTTTTTTCTCTTCGATAATCTATAATACTCTGACACCGGACTTTTGTGTTAGTCCGGAAAGGATCCGGTTTTCAGGGGTTTTACTGTATTTACATATTATAACTATTTTCCGAGCTTTAATCCAATGGGTATCTTAGCTTGTAAAGGAATGAAAGTTTATGTTCTTATCAACTTCTCACAGACAAAGATTAGTACGTATGATATTGACCGTTGGGTATGTTATGAGAAGGGAGGTAAATCCGTTAAGATTGTTGTGCCTGATGAACTAGATAAACTGCTCTTTGATGAAGATGGTAGAAGCTTTCACCTAACTGCGCTAATCATACAGGTACAAGAATAAAATTAAAACGTTTTAACGTACATAATTCATCACAAAATCATAGTCAAAAAGCTTAAATACAGTAAAACCCTGATTATGAGACCATCATCGGGATATAAAAATCCGGTCGTAATAATGAGGTGATCTCATTATCAAATTGAATTAAAGGGGAGTTATTGAAAGCTGGTCCAAACATAGAGGTCGTTATAACTAAGGGGTCGTAATATTGGGCGGTGGCTGATAAGAACTTTTACTTTACATTATATTCATTTTAAGTATAATAGGGAGCCTCCGTGGTCTACTGGTTAGGGTCTTTGACTTGTAATCACTAGCCTCTTATCGCTGTGAGTTCGAATCCCATCCAGAACTAAATTTCAAGTCGACAAATGTGTTTGGCTGTTAATTCGACGTTATACTTCAGTGAAAAAAAAGTGAGAGAAGTTTCCCTTCACCGTATAATATTACTATTAAAAGTACAATTGTACTTACAATTGTTGTATATTGATAGAGTAAATATCGCATTTTATTTTAGAGGTTAAGTGAAATTATTATTGAAAAGTATTCAAAGAATATCTGCTTTATGTTCAATGTCTGAAAATAGATATTTAATTTTGGGGCTTAGCTTATTGAAAATGAACAAATCGAATGTCATTAAAGGAACGAAACTAGTTATTTTGGATGGTTTTGGAAGCAGTCTGCGGAGAGACCAAGGAAATCAAGGTCCGTCTTTGTCAATGATGGGAATATTTTATAAGTTCAAAAAGCACTCTTGACAGTACAGTGCATTAACTGCGACAAAAAAATCTTGCTATTAAATCAACATTTAAACAACAACATTAGCAGCAACAACAAAAACAGAGACAGCAACAACAACAGCAAACGATGCAGCAGCAACAGTAGCAACGACAGAAACAGCAGCAGCAGCAACAACAACAATACAAGCAGTAACAATAAAAGCAGCAGCAACAACAGAAACAGTGACAACAACAGCAACGACAGCACACTAAGCGACAGCGACAGTAGCAACAACAACAACAACAACTACTACTACTACTACTACTTCAGGATACTTTATCCGCCGAACATTAATTTGAATTCTGATGGCCGCTCAGAGCGCCACGTGCATGGATATGATAGGACTAATATTTTGCAGGGAGACAGTTTTGTAATCTAAAACACAGCGACTGATTGAATGATCGAGTATGTTTGATGTTGAATGAATAATGGCGATAGTCTGTTAGTAATGATAGTAAGATACCGATTCTGGAATGAAAATACCTTCTGGCGAACTTAATTTACAAACGATATGCGCTATATGTTTCCATTTTATAAACCTCTATTTTCATTAGTGCAAGTAGGCCTTACGTTTAGTGATTTATACAAATTATATATTTTTCCGGTAACCTACGTAACACCCCTCGCACATTAGACCTTTTGTTTCCGGTTACATGCCCCTAAAATACGGGTCGGTAGGTAGAGATTTTTTATTTTATTTTTTTTACATATACCGGCAACACTGCATGTGCATATGTGCACCGTAATATTAATGAGTTGTGAAGATTTCAATACAGCACGACGATTCGCACGCTGGAAACAAGCCTCTTTTCTAAGCCTTATCTAGTTATGCACATGTTCATATTTTGATGATTACATTTTGTAAGCAAATGTGTTTGCAGTCTGTATCTGTAAATCCTGATATAAAATTCTGTCCAGACAAACAATTTTGGCAACATTGATCAGCTTCGATTAATTTATCCAAATCAAGTTATATTAATAGCAAGAGTCTGGTTTTCATAAACCTTTTTGACAAGTACGTTAAGGATTCTATTGAAACTAATGGTATGTATAAGACTGGAAAATTATCTCGTGAATTGTTACTTTATATTTCTCAATAAACAGTTCCGCCTCTCAAATTGTTTGAATCAAAATAAATTCTCCGTAGAATAGAATTCAATTTATAACAATAGATTTAACTGTTCAAATAGCATATTACGACAGAAACAATGAATTAGATTTAAGGCAACAAACGCAACTCCGAAATTGGATTTGAAGTGAAATTTTCGATGAATGAAATGATTCAGTTTTTTATTTGCATCATCCAGACAGAAGATATTGAAATTTACTATTAAACACACACCGATGTAATTCCGAGACTACAGTCAGTGATAAGCCAAGACCGTGGTCTGGTGGTTAGTGCGCTGGAGTTATAATCCGGCGATCCGGGTTCAAATTCCCATCGTGGCAGGTCATACCCTTCTATGAAAATTCGACAAAAATGACCATTTTCTTCCATATGTGGAGGAGTTGCCTGCTCCTTGTGGTAGAGTAAGTTAGTACTGGTTAGTATAGTCCAGGAAAACTGGTTAGGTGAACCGGTCGCCGCATATAACGGAAAAATTGTTGAAAAAAACGCGTTAAACCCGATGAAACAAGTCAGTGGAAGAACAGAAACAACAGCAACGACAACAACAACAACAGCAACACCACCACCAGCAGAATAAACAACAACAGTAACGAAGGAAGCAACGACAACAACGACAACAACGACGACAACAACAACAACAACAAGAAAAGAAACAACAAAAGAAACAACAAAAGCAGCTACAACCTTTAATACAAACAAATATTTGTGTTATAATGACTTCAGTTATAATCCTCAAACTTACAGTGTGAAACGGAGGAGTTTGATGTAAAACTATGAATCAGTACATTTGTATTAACACTTTATAGAAGTTACTGTTAAGAATAAAACCTGAAAGTTATGTTCACCCAATCGTCTGCTTATCCAGAATTATTACATGAAGGGAAAATAAATTTGTCTGGGTGTATAATCTGGAATCAAAAATCAAAATGATGAAAATATGCAAAACGATATCCGTCAAGTAGACTTCTGGGTAACCAATCCTAAAATGATTGTTTTTCTTTATGATTTCATTCCTACGAGCCCTTTCGTTTATCAAATATTGATCTACATCCCTATAAGCGGGTTTTTGGGGGCCGTTTAGTCGACCGATATTCGCGTTCGCAATTACAAAAAGGTTTTTTTCCAATTGCAAAGCGAAATTGTCCAATCCAAATGAAATGAGAAAACAAACGAAAAAAACGGAAAAAAATACTTTTCGTCATTATTACGTGTTTGAGGTTGAGAGCAGCGAGTACGTATAATATAAAGAAGTCAATCACCTATTACATATCTTTTGACTGGTACACGACTCTGGCGGTATTTTTATACAATGTGACTTTTTCTAATTTTGTCCAAAATGTCGAAAATCCCCAATTTTGGGGTCGGGTCATGTTCTCAAGATACAGAAAAAAGCCATGTTATCACACAAAGACGGTTTGTGAATTGATTTTATCATTGGAGTTTAACGTCGCGCCCACAGCCTGTGTCACTTTTTCCAGCTTTAACGGTGGAGGAAAACCCAGGCGTGCACCTGGGTAGAATCAACGGGCCTCCCTAAACCAGCAGGACAGCTTCCATTCTACAACGTTAAGTTAATAAGGTTCAGGAAAGTAGGTGGTCAAATGTTCTATCCATTTTTAGTTCTTAATTAATAAACATGACAGATGAACTTACTTAGAAATGTACAAATATATCATACAACCTTTACAAGCTATTAAATAATATGTGTGGGAGTTTTACAGAAGTTATATTGGATCGAAAGAGTAGAAAAGCAAATATATTATTAATAATAGTTATTCTGCAGCGCAATGACTGGAAACACAGTGTTTGATATGAAATGATCTAAAAATATTTTTAAATAATGCATGGCTGAATTTTGTTCCATTTCATTGTCTGTTTCTGACAGAAACGAATTCACAATTTTCACAAATCCATACATATCAATAAGACATTCAGACTATTCCAAGTTTAATTTGCATCATAATTGAAGTACATACAATATCATAAATTAGTCACAGACGGGTAATAACAACAATACAGCCAAACCTGTATTTGCGGCCATCTCCGAATAAAGACCACTTTGCGAATAAACGCCATTATTTGAAAACCCGTCACTGATTATTTAGATAACACTGACCTCCGAATAAAGGTCATTTGTCAATAAAGACCACATTTTGTCTTTCCCAAGGGTGGCCTTTGTTCACAAGTTTGACTGTATAGAATTTGTTATATTTCATTTTGGTTCCGACGAAACACGCTGATATAAGGCCCAAACAATTAATTTATCTAATCAAATATTATTTACATTTTATGATATGAATAAAACATCCATTTGTCAATTGTTATGGTGTTTTATCATCTCAGTCTAGTCTACTGTTGACTCTACCGCGCTATGTATGTCTCTAAATGATATTGTTGTTTTGTTAAAAGCAACACTGGTGTATGGATTCGTCGGCGATTGTATGGTATGAATAATTGTCTAGCTTCCTATTGACAAAAGGGTAAAAAAAGCTGTTTATGTTGTACGCATACTATTGATACATTTTAATTACTAAAATGGTTTTATGTCGTACACAAATAAGTACAGTCAAACCTGTGGACAAAGGCCACTCTTGGAAAAGACAAAATGGGACCTTCATTGACTGGTTGCCTTTATTCGGTGGTTAGTTTGCTCTAAACAGTTAAGTGACGGTTTTCAAATAATGGCCTTTATTCAACGACGACGACGACGAGGACGACGACGACGACAACAACAACAACAACAACAACACAACAACAAGTTAGCCAGATAATTGCATGTTAATATTTTCATATTTTCCAGTTATATTAATTGTTTCATATACAGAGTCAATACCAATATCCGTCACATCACATTATTCAAACAAAATACGATATATCAAACTTAGCCATGTCGAACGATCCACTTATAAACATCGTCTGTATTATATATATCAACCTATACATACTTGATGTAAAAATAGTAGATTTTTAAGAAGTTAGTTTTCGCAATCACACTAATAGTACACTTACGTTTATCGGGATATCTCTGGCATGGTATTTTGTATTTTTACTGGATATACCAAGTGATTGACAAGATGATAAGTTGTACTAGGTTAATTGGCTGTTGATGTAACTGATTAAAATGTAAATAATAAAACTGGGATATTGTTATAAAAACGCACGTGGCAAAACCTCGGTATTAAAACTACCTACATAATATCGAATAACACAGGCCTTAATATAGAAGTGTTTTTCAAATTAAAGTGCCCGCATAGAGACATATAACTGAATTAGAGAGGTTTTCAAATTAGAACGTTTTTTTTTTTTTGTTTAAAACAGGTTGCTTGATCACAGAGGTTTTCTAATTAAGACTTAGTTGATCTTTTAGGGAAAAAATAACGCAAACGACGTTATGTAAATATTTCACATCATCTAAGGAAAAGTTGATTCTTCACAAAATATTTCCAAAAGTCCGGTTCCTACTGGTTTTTATTGTTTCCACGGCACCGAGGTAAAAAAATCCGGTTTTTTTTGTTCTGAAAATTTTCAGCTTTCACACATGCTAGTGTAGTCAGCGTCCTTAGATCGGCCATGAAATTAACCTTTAAGTAGCTTTTTCGAGGAAAATAAATTTTACTAAATCTATTAGGAGTATGAGTAGCATTATATCCGGAACCATTGAACGGCGAAGTTATGTAAATATTCACTGTTTAAGCATCTGAAAACTTTTTGTCATCTTATTATATGAATATCACAGGGATAGGTTCACGTTTTACAACATTTAATGTCCTGTTTTTCTTGAAAATATTTTTATCCAGCTCAAGTCCATTCAGAACACTGTATAAACATAACTTGTTACAGTGATGTTCGTCTTCCAACTCATCTACCGTGGAACCCCTCCAAACCGACCTAGCTCGGGACCAGGTCATCTGGCCGGTTTAGAGGAGATGCCAGTTTAGAAGGGATTTTCAATTTATAGTAATGAAGTAGGAACCAGAACATCTGGCCGATTTAGAGGGGAAATCGGTTTATAGAGGAATCGGTTTAGAGGGATTCTACAGTATCATATTAAATTGAATAGAAATAAATATAAGGGCGTAACTAATTTTAGAAACTACGCACGTTTATCATAATGGTTGTAATCTCTGAATTGTGGAATTTAAGTGTTATAATAAGTGTACTGGGTATGCAGTTCAACCTGTGAACAAAGGCCACACTTGGGAAAGACAAAATGTGGCTTTTATTAACAGTTGGCTTTAATTCGGAGGTCAGTTTGTTCTAAATAATCAGCGACGGTTTTTCAAAGAATGGCCTTTGTTCACAGGGTGATCTTTATCAGGGTGACCACAAACACAGGTTTGACTGTAGTTTAAACAGTTTTATTTGTCGACAACTGATAAAACACGAGAAGATAAAACTGACATTTTGTTTAATGTACTTTTATTCTAAAACAAAAGGAACTTATTTAAGCTGAAACACATTGTTTATTTCTGGTTAGCTGACCTTCCCTAAAATTTCCCAGTGACCGTGGACTTTTTGTTAGGCCCGAAGAACGGTACATTCACTGTCTCACGTTTACCTCTCATAAAAATATATCAAAAGCGGCTTTCCAGAATAATGAAATAATTTCCCCATCAGAAAAAGACAATTTTTAAACTTAACTTGTACACTTATTATATTCACCCACACCACCACATCCCGATGGTTTCAATACACTTTAAACAAGTGTTTGCCTCGCGTAATAATCTTAAAACGGTAAAAAAAACTAAGAATCACTCGACCCATGTCAATATATCTCATTATACAACAATGTAACTCGTATTGTTATACGCAATTGCTATTGTCAAGTGATATCTGAATTGATGTATGTTATTTTGGGATTCTTAAATTCGCAGATATCCCATATTTTCGGTTTAGGAACACTTGACTCGCCCGCCTCTCATCCAAAATTGTGTATAAAAGCAGAAGAATTTCAAATAATTTCATACTGAAAATCTTTTTTTTCGTCTCAACTCTTTGAGGGCTTGTTGCTGGGAAGATTCAAGATTTTAACATAGACAATAAAGAGGTAAGTTAATATCTTAAGTTTTGTCTTAGTTTCATAAATAAAACTAATTGCACGAATAAGTACTAATAGTAATTCATCATATTTGTTTAAATAAAGTTACAACAGTATTAGTGGTCAATAAGATTTAATTTACATATTAGTTTTTTTGTTAATTTGATCGCTACATGATGGTGCAGTAATAGTGTTTTTTATGTAAGAAATATGTGAAGAAAATAACCAAGTGCGTTTCACTTCTTGCAGATAAAGTCAGCGACTGTAGGGTACAATAAAGATCTGAAATTTTACAATTCCGAAATAATGGCAGGATTCAAATGCTTCATTAGTGTCCTTGTGGTTTGTTTAATCCTGTCCTCGTTATTCAATGGAAGTGATGGGCGCAGACGAAAAAGAAAATGTTGGTTAGACCGGCGTACGAATACTTGTAATGACGTCATCCCGCGTGGTCATTATAAAAATGGCAGACTTGGCCCCGGACCTTGTGCATTGCGTGGCGGGGAATGTCGTCTTTATCGTAGTCGGAAACGCCCCCTGTGTTTGTGTTTTAAACAATTTGGCTTCGCTTGAAAATGTGCAACATTGTATCTGAATTTCTTACGTAATGGAGACATTTTTTTCTTAATGACAAATGAAAAAAAGTAGGTACATGTTTTGAACATTTCTGATTTTTTCTAGAATTGGAAAAGTTTTGTATTCAAACGGCAACAATGATAGTAGGAAGTGTGAATACAAGAAAAAACACATAAAAGGATGGAGCAATATCTAGATCTACAGAATTTCGTAACAATGTTGACTTCAATTCCAAGACTCGATATGCATGGCAAGTTCCACAGATTGTAAACAATAAGAATTTATCTTACCATTCTATATTGTTTATTTATTTATTTATAGATTTATATCATTTGTAAAGCTTCAATTATGTTTGTATAATAATACTGTGTATATATTGTATATATTGAAATTAAAATTTGGTTTAAATTGATACAAATGTTTTGATATATGAGTCTAAAATCATTTCAAATGTAATGCACATAAGATATAATAAATTGAAACATTGCTTTATACATTTTGCTGTAAGCTACTGCGTAGATTAAAACATAAATATTATGCATAACACATATTTTCTTCCACCGGTGGTTACAGTGCATCTTGTGGTAACTAATTAGCCGCAATAAAAGAATTAAAAAAAACGACAATCCGTACTTATGCATACAAACCTGTGTTTGCAGCCACCTCCGAATAAAGACCACCTTGTGAATAAAGACTATTCTTTGAAAAAACGTCAGTGATTATTTAGAACAGACTGACCTCCGAATAAAGGCTATGTGTCGATAAAGGCCACCTTTTGTCTTTCCGAAGGGTGGCCTTTGTTTACAGGTTTACGTTTTCAAAGTGAAAGTAGCTTCACAATCACATGTCTTCAAAAAAAAAATTTCCAACTTTTCTTTTCGCTCATAATTGCGTGGGTTGCATAAAATATGGTAAGTGCTCATTTCAATAGCATCTCATAATTGTATGAATGAGATAAGTGCTTTTTTAAGTACAGCTATAAAAACAACACACGACTGAGTTTCATTAATTGCAATCAAATTATCCAATAAGCTCGTGGTTATGTTGTTAAGAAATGCTTCTATACTAAGTGCAGGCCAACGAGACTGCAAGTTTGAATAAATCACTAACATTTTCCATATTTAACCTCTTTCAAATACGTCGTTAGATAGCGGAATATTTTCTTCGAATTCCAATACATTTCCTCACCATTTTCAGCTGAAAGCGAAGGTACACTTGATAAATTTATCAAATTCCTTAATCTATAAAAAACATGGATCATAATTAGCAAAAAATATTACAAACATACTAAGATATTAATTACGTTAGTTATTTGTACTTTGTACAAATACAACTACAGTAAAACCTCGTTAATGAGACCACCTTCGGGGACCCGAACAATCGGTCGTCATAATGAGGTAGTCAAAATATCAAGTTGATTTATAGAGGAGCTATTGGAAGCCGGTCGGAAAATAAGTGGCCGTTATAACAAGATGGTCGTAATCGTGAGATGGTCGATATTTGAGGTTTTACTGTACTAACTATGACAAGCTACTTGAGCGGCAGATCCAACAATGTTCCTTTAAGCAAAATACTGCAGCAGCATTAACCTAACTTTAACTCCCTGCTGAACGTTGGGGGCTAAAACACGCCAATATGAAAAAAGATCGCTTCACTGTCAATTTGCTGAAACCTGTGTAAAATGGCATTGGTACGAATCTTGTATATATTCTATCAAAGTTTCTGTCAAAGTATGACCTACATATGACTGCAAATGAAGCAACTGGATACTTCTTGGAGGAAACAGTTGACGCTTCCAAGGATACATTGCACGTACCAATGCATTATTGGCAGTTGTCTGACGCGTTGAGATATTCATGAAGACACAGCGCACAGCAAATGATCACAAATAGGAAATCGACCCATCTGATATGATTCCTGCAAAGACTGCAGCGATCACATTATTTGTTGATTCAATGTGATGTCTAGTGGCTTCGAGGATACCGACAGATCAAATCATCGAGGGACTGATTTTGATTTGAAGTCTAATTAATTCTCCCAGACGAATGGTACACACTGGAAACATGGATATACATATAATTTCGGGAGAGTAAAGCGAATTAGTCATGTCGTCTGTTTAACAAGACGTGCCTGAAAATTGAACGAATTATTATTTTAGAGGATGTTAACGGCGTGACACTTTTAACTTTTGAATCACGCATCAATTAAGCTACAAGGTAAAAAATCTAAAATAATGAAGCCAGAACTCCAACTAGCTTAGGTCTAAAAGTAACACTTTTGAAATCTCCCAGTGCTGGCAACTTTTTATAACATTCTGACAAGATTTTGATGATTTTCCAACGGACCCTGCAACACTATATTGTACCCCAGGCCCCAGTACAATCATCATCCAATGTTGGCATTAAAGTTAAACATATCTAGAATGGAATTGACATATCAACATAAAACCAATTGCAAATACAGTAAAACCCCTGAAAACCGGACTCCCTGAAAACCGGAATTCTCCGAAAATCGCATGATTTTTAAGTCCCATGTTTTCTCTTCTATAAACAATAGTTCTTCGTACAACCGGAATTCTCGGAAAACCGGACCTTTGGCCCAGTCCGGAAGGGGTCCGGTTTTCAGGGATTATACTATACATGCAGATACCAGTCCAACATCAACTGGCATTGAAACATATTCCTAGTTATGTCAGCACGTACATTTTCTGTTTTTCTGTAGCTCGTTAATTATGACCAGTCAAGTTTTTTTATATATTTGTCGCCATATTGGTTGACGCAAGGTGATATTAATAGGTGCCTGATCTATCTCCTACTAAGAGATTATTTTCATAAAATAAATGCAATATGAGTCACATGTCACATATGTGCAGTCTTAAGCAGATGCTGTTTCATTTGACTGCAACACAATGAGCGATTACTCAGTTCTAGAATATGACGAACATTAGTTTAAATAATTTCTGTTACATTGTCACAGAACGATAAATCATTGAAAGAGGAAAATCAGCATAATTATATGTAAGGTCTAAAAAAATGTTTGTTCCCGGTTAACCGACCCACCCAATATTTTACCTGTTTACGGAGTCCAAATCATTGTGCTATATTGTAATTTTCACAACTCATTAATAACACGACCCACACGCTCCCATACAGTGTTGCAGATATGTGTAAAAATATAACAAAATAAAAAAAATCCTACCTACTGACCCGTATTTTGTGGGGCATGTAACCGGAAACAAACCTTTTCAGGCCTAATGAAGAGAAACGCTTGCACGAACATATCAATGAAAATATGAGTGTTTTATTTTCCTGTTTCGCATTTGCCATTCATAAATAAGGCCAAACAAAACCACTTGTACAAAACAATAGTGTAAACAGTAACATTTCTTAAAACAAAATAAATACAAGGATTCAGTAAATGTTGAATAAGACGTGAAACATTACTACCGAATACAGCGTTGCTCAAGGATATTTTATTTAACTTAAGTTCGACATTATTAAGCAAAACTTTAATGTAATGAAAATCGAATGGATTTTTCGTATCCGAATTTATTTTCTGCCGTCAATCGAAAGGATTATAAAACACAAAATACGAGTCCATGGACGAAAAAAATCACCAACACAAAAATGGTTTCTGGACAGCTTCATCACATGTGAAATTAATATGGTGCAGGTGGGATTCGAACTTAAAGTCAATTTGTCATCCAGCGGCAAAATGCTACACTTCTCAAGAAGCGATATATCCAACTGTTGAATTACTGTCAGTTCGCAAATTAAAGAAAAGGCTTATGTAACATCGAGACACGAATTAGTAAATTTGAGTTGTAAAACACGTGTTATAAATAACAAGACTTGTTACTGATTGATAAACACGTTGTGTCTTGTCAAGATAATTGATTACTTATTTACAAATTTCTTTCACTATATACAGTGCAACATCTCCAGAGCGGCCCTCTCTTGAGCAACAACTCCCCTTCAACAACAGCATGATTTTTTCAATTTTTTCCAATGTACGATTAAACTATTAATTTAATCTCTCTAGAGCAACAACCTCTCAACAACAACAACATAATTTTGCATCTCCCAAAGGGTGTTGCTTTGGAAAGGTTGCACGGTACATACCTACAATCAATTAGGCTGTTTCAAATGCATTCGTTAAATAAAACAGACTTACAGTATCTGGTTTAATTACAAGACACACTACATTAATTAAATACAAAAAAAAACACAGGAAAGAATGTATTTCTTTCTGTCAAGAATCTTTATTAACACAGGAGTGTCTCAATAATTAGACATAAACATTATCTCTATTTTATCTGCTCGGTATTATAAAAAAATCAGAAAATAAATAAATCATCTACACGTCGCAGAAAATGGGTGCCAACACGGGAGCTTTTTTACCGAAGAAAGAATGGTTTAAACCATTTTTCTTCAAAGAAATTTTTGAGATGATGAATTGAAATATTTGTTAGGAATTTTTATCAGTACTGTTTTATACCCAAAATCGCATCTGTTTTGCTAATGATACATTTTGTAATTGACGAAATGAGAGGTTTTGTTGGATGAACCCGAATAAACATCAATAACAAAGATTCTTTCTTTTATATTTAATATATTCATGTGTTCATACGTATTTATATGTTGTATTACTAAAACCATACAGTAAAACCTGGACATTGAGACTACCTTTAGGGCCCGAAAAATTGGTCGTAATACTGAGGTGGTCGCTTTTTGAGGTTTTATTGTACTATTATTTTTAATGTGTTTAACATTGGCTAAGGTTAACACCTGGTCAGTGTTTTTCATGTAGTTATCAGGATACTAGGCAGCGAATGATCAATTCGACCGGCTCAATTACTTTGACAAGATAACGTCCGAATGTAAAGATTCGATATGAAAGAAATATGCGAGCAAATAGCAAATTGAAGGTTCAATTCGTTCAAGCTAGAAGTCTGGGAAATACAATACATATAATATTATATCCCTCCTTTCTTGTTAGCATATGGCCTGTTCTATCCCCGATGCTACAAATGTGATCGCATTTTGAAGCGGCAATCAAGCACTTATGTAACATAATTTGTAATGAATGTGTTCGATGCAGATTTTTTTTTATTTTACTCTGTTGCGAATGTGATCCGTTACGAGGGTAGTCCTACGCACGTGACTCACTCCGAGGAATCTTTACTGAGATATATCCGTTATAAAGCGTACCTCACTTTGTACGCTATTTCTATCATGAACATACCGAGGTATTACCTCGGTATGTAAGTCATGGCCCCCAATACGCCTCCCTAAACATACTAATTTTTAAGAGGGAGGGGGTACAGAAAATAACTAACAAGGCACCCTTAATATTTGTCACATATTTTTACGACCTAAAAATCAACCTCCATACGAAAGTACTACCAACACGTCAGCTGCAGGATATCTTACATGTCGCTTTTTTATCATCAAAACCGTTAAATCGAGCTGCTGCGAATGATCAAATTACATCAACTATCTTATTTTTATTGAATACGAAATAAAATCCTAGTTTTATAAATAAAACATAATTTAAACATACGTCGCTATGTGTTTTGCGAATCGCGATTCTTCAATTCAAATTATGCTACAAAACAAAGCGTCAATCAAGCGTTATTAAGATGTTACACGTGCCTCATTGTGATAATATTTACCCATATGTTAAGCAAAAACAGAAAGCGACAGTAATATAAACAAACCATTCACGAAATTACGCATGGTCAATTTCATACCCTCGTTATTCATCAGCCAAGCATACACCAGATGCGGAGTATGATGTTCTTGCACTAACGCCAATTAGGCAAATTTGATGTTACGTCAAACATGGTCGTCAAAATAATGAAACAGAAACGAAATTATTAGTTAAATAAAACTGACAGTTATTTTTTTCACGAAATCCGTCTGAATGAAATATATATGAAAGATTTTTTATTGATGTGAAGGCTCATAAATAAGTAGGTAATCACGTAATTATATACGGTGCCCCTAAAGTGACATTCTATATACACTTCTATTTTAACTGTAGCATTCTTTTTTGTTCCTTAATTACGAATTATTATTTCGTTTAAACGAATTATTATTTCGAATTCAAGAATAAATCATATATAATTGTACTTACGAAATGACATTTCGTAAAAACGAAATAAAAAAGAACGCTACAGTTAAAATGAAAGTGTAGAATGTCACTTTAGGGGCTCCGTAATTTTAAGCTTTGTCGTTCTTTCTGAGTACTAAGCGGGAATTTCATGGACGTGTAACATGTTTTGTGTATATCTTGTCTTGTTCTTTTAATCTCTTTTTTATATTCCTATTACTCATGTATAATACAACGTATTTAAGTCATTTAGTTATGACCCTTGAGTACTCAGAAAAATGGAAACCCTCTACACAGGTTCCTCTATAAACCGGTTTCCCATCTAAATCGGCCAAATGTTCTGGTCTCTGCTTCGTTACTATATAAATCAAAAATGCCCTCTAATCCGGCATCCCTCCTAAACCGGCCAAATGACCTGGTTCCGGGCTCGGCCGGTTTTGGGGGTTCCACGGCAAGAAGGTTTGTTCAATACGATTAAGATCTATATTTATGATCAAAACCGCCCTTTTTCGTTCGAGCGATGTTTGTTGTTTTTTTTATGGAAAACTAAACAATGAACGAAAAACTTCCGTGTTGTTAGTATCAACAGCACAACCCATAAGTAAAAGCCTTATGATAGATTTATCACGTCCATTGTGATATCTGCCTTAATGCTTTTCGAATGTGACATTTGTAGGACTTTCAAGGTCTTTTTGTTGTCACGTGACCACTAGTATGAACTATGATTTTTTTAACTTGAGGGCGTAACTACCGTGTCTGTGCGTATATGATTATATGATGTTATATATAATCGTTAACACAAACATAACAAAATCCCCAGAAATGAAAGAAAAATGTAAATTTTGTAATAACCTAGAAAATGAATTTCATTTTTAATGTTAGAATGTCCTTTACATACAAACGAAAAGAATACATCATTAATTCCATAAATGGTTTGGAGACATGCTCCTAGGATAAATGTAGCCTAAGGTATTACGCTAAGTGTGACATGAAATCATTGTCAATTCATTCAATAGTTCTCATATATATTTATGTGCGAGTATTAATCATTTATGTAAATGTATCTTTAAATTATAGACACGAAAGTAACCAAAGTATTATTACAATAATTGAAGAGAGCATACAATGACCAAGTCATGGAGGTTTAAAAACAAAATTACAATGATTACAATATTAGATTCTGGACAATCAAACAATCAGAAAATGTGTCTGCCAAATTCAGGTGTAAGGAACTTGTCCAGCTAGCTTGGGGAGTAACTATAGGGTATTCCTCCAATGTTAAAGCTGGAAAGTCGGCAAATGACACTGGCTGTTTGTGCGACGTTAAACTCCAGTGAAAAAGTGGTTCAATATATGATCATCCGTTGACTAACTAAATGGTATGGACACGAACCAGACACTCGTAAAAATGATGCGAGGAAAAATTTGTACACGCAGGGAATACATTAACATTGTAACGTAGATTCTTTTAAATGCTACTAATACGATTGATTAAATTGATAACGTGTACACAGACAAACTACTCTATCTTGGAATTAATTAAGAGATACACAGGTTTGTCAAAAGTGAAAGCTTTTCAGTAAATAGTAATGAGTTTATTATGTCTCCGCTCGATTTTATGATAAATTTGTCATTATCAAGAAATGATCCATTTTTATTAGCGACCATATTCATTCGCGTCGCGTCACAGCGATACCTATCTCTTGTGTTTATAGCGTCGAGGGAGGAAATGATTAAAACCAAGTACCAGTTCTGATACCATTTAATTTGGTCATGACGATGTTGTACAAGACTCAATAAATAGTAAATGTCAATGACTTCCTATGTTATGTGCTGTGGGTAATCATGTGAGCTGTCTAATACAAAGAGATTGGTGATAACCATTCTACAAAAAATGCAATTCGAGCGACATTGAAAATCATTTTAGCGACAATATATACCGTACTTCAGGTAAAGCTCTGGCGTTGTGAAACATAACTGGGAATAAGTCTATTACAGTGCAACCTCTCCAGAACGACCCTCTCTTGAGCAACAACCTCCCTTCAACAACAGCATGATTTTTCCCACAGTGCAATTTAACTATAAATTTAACCTCTCTAGAGCAACCACCTCTCAACAACAATAACAACATAATTTTGCTTCTCCCAAAGGGTGTTGCTTTGGAGAGGTTGTACTGTAGTAGTTTCTTTATATCTGCAATATTTGTTGATGTTGATCGAAAGCATACCGTTTAAAGACATATGCAGGAATGTATTAATGTTACAAAAGGCAATACTTTTTTCTCTGGGATTTACGTCGCTCTGACGCTTTAAGCGCATCTACCACTGTAGCCGTGTGGCGCTCCTTTTAAATCAAAGGGAATCATAGGAGCTTGGTATTGTCCATAGTTTATATACGGATAAAATATGGAAACTTATGTATTAATTCTAAAAATAGCATATTTGCAAGAGGAACACTGTATTCACATTAAATTTTCGAACATGTGAGGTTAACATGATACCGTAGAACCCCTCTAAACCAGCTGAGCCCGGGACCCGGTCATTTGGCCGGTCAAGCCCGGGACCAGGTCATTTAGAGAGGATTTTTGAATAACATAGGAACGAAATCGAGACAAGAACATTTGACCGATTTAGAGTGAGACCGGTTTGTAGAGGAACCTGTTTTAGAGGGTTTCCACTGTAATACGAGAAGTGGTTGTTAAAACAAAACATGCAAGTTTCTTCGCGAAACTTGATGAAAAAGATGTAAAATACTAGGCTTAAATTATTCCTCTTCCTATTCGACTTCAAATGCGAAATCTGTCGGTTTCCCTTGAAATACAACAGCACTAGCACGAGAGCAATTTGCAATAGGAAAAAAAAGCAACTAATATAACGCCTAAACTTATCATATTTGTTAAAATACCCCCCCCCCCTAGCGTAGAGCATCTGAGAAACACATGTACTTATTACAGGCTTTACTATCGTAATGTTTCAGATAAAATATAGATGATTGTGATCATTTATCTCGCTAAGAGACAAATTAATGATAATTAATCGGGTTTACCGCGTGCGTATAAAATACGATATGAAATAAAAACATGCGTTAAACCCTCATGGTTGATATCAATTTAATAAATTCTAGGTCGAAATCAAGTGCATTGTAATACAAAACCTTAAATTTATGCGCGATTTAACTTCTAATTTTCAGAACAAAAATTAGGGGTCACTTAACTAACGCGACTTAATTGCAGTTATGACGTATTACTTTAGTCGGGTCAGCTGTTTTAACATCTTGTTTATCTCGTAATTTCATTGTTTACTTGTCGTATGTGCTTAATTGATCTATTTTCTGATTGTCAGTTCAGAAGTTTAAGTATTTATACGACATTTGTAATTAGACACTTCCTAATTTCGTAATTAAATCAACAGTAAATATGTTCTGACAACGAAATGACGTTATATTACGTACAGAACCGGATACTGTAGAATTTTTCAAGTGGTATGAAAATAAAAAAATAGCATGTTGTTTGCGGATAACTTTAAGATAATTGCTTTACACGATGTTGTAGTAAGGTCTTAGTTAAAATTCCCCGGGATGAACGCAAAGAGTTTCTGCATTTTCAATTCAGTTTATGTCTGATAAATATCTTTAAAATGAGTAAAGAGACTCTTTATGAAACCGATAAGGTAATATTTATCAATACAGAATTACGATGCCGTGTCTGTAAAGAAATGATTTATCGGCTGTGCGCTTAAAACTAAAATTACTAATGCCCTGAAATTATTGTTTACAAATACTGTTGCAAAGTATGAATGCATTAAAATGTATTTAGCATGTTGTTTATTGCCGTGTCATTCTTTTCTGTCTGGGTAAATCAAGCCACGCTATCACGAGGATGAGGAACAGTGGAACCTCTCCAAAGCGACACCTTTCGGAGAAGCAAAATTATGTTGTCGTTGAGAGGTTGTTGCTCTAGAGAGATTAAATCAATAGTTAAATCACGCTGTTGTTGAGATGAGTTTGTTGCTCTGGAGAGGCTGCTCTATACAGTGGCAGCCCTCTATAAATCGGTTCCTCTGTAAATCGGTTTCCTTTCTAATGTTTAGTCCCGACTTCATAACTATATAATTAACAAAATCCTTCTAAACTGGCATCCTTTCTAAACCAGTCAAATGACCTAGTCCCGGGCTAGGCTGGTTTAGAGGGGTTCCACAGTATTTTGTATAGAAAATGATTCCTAACTTTAAGATACACTAGACAATACTTAACGTTTACATTCTGACTTTTTGCAATGAACTTCCGTTTCATGATGGATGTTGAACTATTCTAAATTCCGATATAAATAACATGTATTAGCGCTCAATGTATTAAAATATACATTTTCAATTCACAAACAGCAACTTTGAGAAATATCTGTTTTATAAAACCGCTTTAGGAAACATTATAATATATAGTAATTATCTATTCACTATAAAATGATTTATATGCCTAAAATCCGTGCTCTAAATAATAAGACGGAAATAATTGATGGTTTCATTGATCGGAATATACATCTATATACAGTCAAACCTGTGAACAAAGACCACCCTTAGGAAAGACAAAAAGTGGCCTTTATTGACAGATGGCATGTATTCGGATGTTAATTTGTTCTAGATAATCAGTGACGGTTTTTCACAGGATGAAATTTATTTACAGGATGGTCTTTATTCGGATGTGACCGCAAACACAGGTTTGACCGTATTGGCTTATTTATTGTATAATACGCACCTTTCAAGTCTGCGAGAACTGTATATATCAAATATTTTACAGAGACTTTAAGCATTCTCTTTTAAAAATTACCCGTTTGGTGGTTATTTAATTTTCCAACCATGTCTACACAATATTATTTGATGACTAGACTGCTATGTTATAATGGGTTTAGTTTATCTCTCTAAGTAGGTAGCGGATGCAAGTTTCAAAAAGACTAGCATTATCATACAGTGTAGCCTCTATTCAAGCACATTGGCAGCAGTGTTATTCAATGACCTATTTGGACTTATATTAATGTTCTTGTTTGAAAAAAAACATTAAGCCATTGATTGGTTCAGATGTATAATGAAGTTCGCAACGATTCTCCATCGCCCGTCCGGGTAGTATTTACCTGCAAGGGAAGTATTTTTATATATCCGATATACATCTGCATGATAACACAATTTAACCTTGATGAAAGTTCACACAACGGGTAAAAGTACTTATTATATTTCCTTATTAAAGTACTTGATGCTGAAGTGCAACATTGTCAATATCAAACTATTTTTTGTTTCTAATTACAGTTTAATTTCTTCATCATTTATTAACTGTACAAGCGAACATTGAACCTGGTTCATTTTATGAATTCAATGTAATCTGACAAAAAAACAGGGTATTCAGAGGTTCTGGCTCCCTGAAGAATGCTTTAATTATTTACAAAAAATATTTCATGCTAAACCTGTTTGAATCTACCAAATGGAAAGTGTTGACGACGAATTCTGTGGGTCACGCAACAATCTTCTGTCGTGTACAGTCAAACTTGTGATCAACGGCCAACACACGGAGGTCATTAATATGGTTTTCATACGGTTGTCCATTAAAATAGCTTTATTTGGTCAACTATTTGGCCTATTTACAAACATGATTTAAGCCAGGTATCACTGTAATGATTTCTGCCCTACACATCAACGACCTAGTGACACCTTACCAATATACACACACCGGTGTTTTACTCCAATTTTCTTTGATGACTGATGTTCCAATATTTTACTGAAGTTTGCCGATATACTTTGATTAAAACAACAGATAAATAGATACAGTGACGGCACCATCAGATTTTGACATTTTGCCCTATTTCTCCTGAAGTATATTTAAGTTATACAATTATAATACCGATCTTGTCACCTTCATTATCACAACCACCTGCGGTACCACCGCCAGATTCATCGCGAATATCAAAGTCACCTACGTTATCGCTATCATCAACACAGCAACAACACCTCCAATCTCTTCATGCGTATCTACATGTATATACACTACACATATCATCGGCTTATTTCTACAAAAAATGATACCAAAATCTCAATATTGCCAAAAAAATATTTACGGGGTCGACGAAATCTGTTTTTTGCTCGAACAAAATGTGTATGAATTATTTTTTCTCAATTCCTCAAGGAACATTTATAGTTAATGTTAATTATGATACAATTTCTACATTTACAAAGCCATACAACCCTGTTTAATGGTAAACTAATTTAACATCATGTAGACAAAAAACAGACAAATAAAGTATTTTCACGTCGGTGTACCAAATGACTTGATTAATTAACTTGTAAAAATGTATTAAAGAGGCCAATAGATTTTATTGAATAAATGTAGAAATATAAATCAGTACCCGGGGGCGTTTATCATTTTACAGCTAAAATTCTACCTAATTTGAAGCATTCTCTTATATCTATTACAATGGGATTTTTAATCTGTCTCAGATCAAAGTAATGATCGTGTATGACAGGCGGTGTTAACGTGGGTCACCACTGGTCAGTATATGTAAGTATACTTGCGGATATTAATCTATTTATTGGTCTCGGATGTGCAGTATATATATCGGGTGGCATGTTTTTATTGAATTGATTTCAGGATTAAGTCATATCAAATCACTGACCTTCCTCGGTTAATTAAAAACAAATACAAGACAGTGTGTATTCAATAGTAACTAAAGATGTCGCGGTTTTGTCTTTTATAAAGTTGCAATAAGTAAAATATTATAAATAGAGTGATTGGATTAAATTGGTCATTCATGTGAACGCTATAATGGCGGATTGTGCACTTCTGTGATACACGAAATGATTTGTGTACAGGATAATTACAAACTAGAAGTAAGTGAATATTATTCACATCTCGTTTTGTCTAAAGTCTCTTCAGGGCCGAGATGTTGACGTGAGACATTTAATAAAACATTTAAAAGAATCTAAGACAATTTTATAGTTTTAATCGAAACAAAAATTAAACAAATTGTAGCGTTTTTTTAAAATTTCCAACATACAAAACATCATAGTATTATTAAAAAGGGAGGTAATGCGGTGCTTATATACACATGACCAGGCAGCACGTTATTATCAATGAAATCACAATTGATGAACTTTGATGAGATATATCATAATAGCCCCAAACTATTTGAAGTATTAACCTGGCTTTGCAAAATTCGCTTTTCTATGACATTCATTGTGCTGTTTACTTTAATTTTGGACGAATACTTATTACTTGTTGGTTATCGTGACATTGCGAGCCTTTATTGAAGAAACATTGTTTAATACTTCGATATTACAATGGTACCCTCTAACCCGGTTCTTCTATAAGCCGGTTTCCCCTCTAAATCGGCAAGATGTTCTGGTCCCGACTTTTTTACTATATAATTAAAAAATCCCCTCTAAACAGGCCAAATGGTCTGGTTCTGAGCTCGGTCGGTTTAGAAAGGTTCCACCGTATTCGTGAAAAGATGAAATATAAACCGATTTTACGTTACACGTAAATTAAACAATATGCATAAATATCATACTTCAAACTTACAATTTCAACTGGTTTATAGGGTTAACTATTGTGGATTCACCCATCGAGTTAATTTTCAATTAATTCGCCATTAAAACCACCCATCTATTTTATGAGAAATAACTAATTCAAGACGATACTATAAAGCCGAAATTGAAACCAGTTAAAATCTGTGGTGTCATGCAACATATGAATACAGTGGAAACCCTCTAAACTGGGTCCTCTATAAACCTGTTTTCCCTATAAATCGACCAAATGTTCTGGTCCCCACTTCACTACAACATGATTCAGAAATCCCCTCTAAACCGTCCAAATGACCTGATCCCGAGCTTGGCCGGTTTAGAGGGGTTCCACTATAAGGGGCGCCAAAATTGAGTGGTTATTTATTGTGTTCAATAAATTTCTTCCAGTGCTATAAAATAGCATTTAGCCAATGCGGCTCAGTGTATACACGGATGTATAAAGCGACACGTTATCTATCAAAATTAGTTGCAACATAGGTATACATGACTTTAAGCGTCATCATGTACATAAAATCTCCGTGTTTTATATCTGTGTGCGCATATAGAGTACATGATTATCCTTCGTGAATATAAAAAACACGGCCATCTTTCATCTCGTTACGCTGGTATTAATAGGGTCTTACAATATTCGTATAAAATGCAATAAAACCTCGTTATCAAGGTCCCCCATCTGCGGGTGGGTATAAAACGCAGACGCAGTACGCAGACAATATAGAAACAGAGGGAAAACGCAGACCACAAAGAAATAGAAGGATATTGGAAAACGCAGACGACAAAGAAATAGAGGGATACTAATATAGTAGTTGTTGGGGGGGGGGCAAATTAAGGGGAATATTAGAGTACAGTGTTGTTGATTATGAATTTATTATTTTATTAGAAGAATAATCTTTTTGAAAAAAAAATATTCTTATGATTTTTTTTAAAAAATCGAAATATCAATGTTTTGTTCAACAAAGATAGTGATTAGACTATGAAGTTGTTGATTATGAATTTATCATTTAAAAAAAAGATTAATCATTCAGAAAAAAAAATGAAATAAAATTATTATTAGGAATTTTTTTTATAAAAAATCGAAATATTGATCAATGTTTTGTTTAGTAAAGAAAATGATAGACTATGAACTTGTTGATTATGAAATGATTATTTTTTTAAAAAAATTATAATTTTGAAAAAAATGAAATAAAATTTATTCAAGATTCTTTTTAAAAAAATCGAAATATCAATGATTTGTTTCAAAAAGAAAGCGCAGACTATGAACTTGTTGATTATGAAATTATTATTTTCAGTATATATATTTTTTTTAAAAAAATCTTAATAAAAAAATTATTTTTTTTTCAAATTATTTTTTTTCAAAATATATATATATATATATATATATATATATATATATATATATATATATATATATATATATATATATATATATATATATATATATATATATATATATATATATATATAAATTATTTTTTTTTTAATCATTTTTTTTCAAAATTATATATATATTTTCAGTATATATATATATATATATATAATTTTTTTATTAAGATTTTTTTAAAAAATCGAAATATCATCAACGATTTGTTTAACAAAGAAAGTAATAGATTACGAAGTTGATAATGAAATTATTATTTTTATACATTTTTGAAAAAAAAATTAATTAAGATTCTTTTAAAAAAAATCGAAATATCGATGATTTGTTTAACAAAGAAAGCGATAGACCATGAACTTGCTGATTATGAGATTATTATTTTTTAAAAAGATTAATCAATTTGAAAAAAAAATGGTTAGACTATGAAATTATTTTTTTGCATTTTTTTAAAAAAAAGAATTTTTAGCTATTTGTTTGATTTTAAAAAAAATGTTATAAATTTTGAAATTGTAAAAATATCTAAGTACCATATGTGTGCAATATAGAGTGATTGATTACGAAAATATCCATATTTTGATAATTGATATGCGTAATTAATTGACCTATGTAATGAACCATTTGTGTTTCTATTTTCATATTCATATATTACAAAACACACAGTTTGTAATACTTTGTGATTTCATAATTAACAACTTCATAGTCTATCGCTTTCTTTGTTAAACGAATCAGCCATATTTCGATTTTTTTAAAAAGAATCTTAATTTTTTTTCAAAAAGATTATTCTTCTTGTAAAATAATAAATTCATAATCAACAACACTGTACACTAATATTCCCCTTAATTCCCCCCCCCCCCCAACAACTACTATATTAGTATCCCTCTATTTCTTTGTCGTCTGCGTTTTCCGATATCCTTCTATTTCTTTGTGGTCTGCGTTTTCCCTCTATTTCTATATTGTCTGCGTACTGCGTCTGCGTTTTATACCGACCCCCCATCTGCACACATTATTTTGAGACTACCCCTTTTCCAAAGACTACAAACTAGTATTATTTTGAAATTGACCCTGACCAGAATTATCCCAGCATCAAAATTTAACTTTAACAGAAAACAACTCAGTTTTCCACCCTTGGAAGATTCAAATATTTATGCACAGATATATGTAGAGCAAAATAAAAGAATTTTAGCGCCTCAGTGTGTGTTTGATGTCGTTTACTTTACAATAAAAACAAAAAAATATCGTGATCTGTTATGCGAGACTCTAAGTATAGTAATTGCGCGAAATTGCATACCATGTATGTAGGTACATTTACCAAATTAAAAACACCCAGTAAGCAGAGTAATATTGATAGGATATATCAGGGAGACAATTAACATTCTTATATTGTGTATATAATATTTGCTTACGCATTGTAACAGCCTTTGTCGATGTCTTAATTTGATGTCTACTGCACCAATAAAGTTTTGTAGAACAAAACACTTTGTTAGACAAGTACCAACAAAGCACATAGCTATACAAATACGCAAAATATGAACTGAATCAAAGCACTGAGAGGACTGTTAAGGCTGGTTGATGCGGTTTTCTAGATTATCCCAGTGATCGAAGCCGGGAATACTTATGTTAAAATAACTGTGGTTAATAGCAATGCCGACAAGTATATTTTTGTGTATCATTTTCGTCAAAAATTCATAATCGTAGCGTTTATGATTGAAATTGGAAGTCGGGGCAGTACTTTTTCGGGCTCAGAAAGTTTACGGGCAGGTTAGCAGGACATTGCAGGAAAACAAATCACTGTTTATATCTACGGTTATATCTTTAAAACATATTAATTAATTGTCATTGGCAAGGTCATTATGGTAGACAAACCATGGACCACCATTGTACTTTTTTCCTTTTTAGAGAATGAGGTAACAGGCTAACCCCACCCACTCCAAATTACCATTATCCGTTAAAACCTTAATCTAATATTCATGTTTCGTGAGAAAGAAATCATCAATTTCATCTATTATCGCTGATTAAATGGTAATACCCCAAAATACTTAAAGCACATTAATTAATTAAATCTTCTATCAGATTTTTCATGCTAGAAAATAAAAACCTATGTACTTAAACTGAAACATGAAAAGAGATTCCCAAGATAAAGAAGGTAATCGTCGCCGAGAAAAGAAATAAAGCTAAGAATTTAATTTTCTAAAGTGCCTATATCAATTTCCTTGATTGCAAAAAGGGGCTGAGTATGAAATATTTTAAGGCCTGGTTTCCTAATTTAGTAAATATCTCACACATCATTCTTACGGTACAGCGACAAACTAACTAACCTTGAAAAGGGATCATTCGTCAGAAATGATATTAATGGTTCAACACTAACGTGAATAATTTAATGACTACATTTAGCGCTGACTCCAGAATAAAACTAAGGAATGAATTTTTTACTGATATGTACCAATTGAGTACACAACATTTTGAGAATATTGAAACTTTGTCAAACGCAATGTCGTAAAGATTCAACTACAGTAAGACCTCATTATCTCGATGAGTCATCGGAACAGACTAACTGCTCGAGATAAACGTGGTGCTCGTAATAACGAGGTACTTGTTTGTTGGTTAAAAATTATACACAATTAATGACAAATATTGACAGGACTTCATAAAGTGCTCGAGATAAGATGTGTACTCGAAGTAAACGAAGTTTTACTGTGCCCTGCAATCTCTTCAGTGCGGCCCTCTTTTGAGCAACGACCTCCCTTCATCAACAGCATGATTTCTTCCCATTGTACGATTAACTATTAATTAAACCTCTCTAGAGCAACAACCTCTCAACAACAACATGAATTTGCTTATCCCAAAGGATGATGCTTCGGAGAGGTTGCACTGTATTATGCTAAAGGCGATATTCGTTTTATTTTAGACGTTTAAAAATATCGTTTTCATCAACAAATGACACCATATTGCACAGGAAAAACAACTTCGCGTTGTAAGTTGTATGGTTATGTTTATAGTTGTTTCTTATAAGTAGGATGACATTGAAGTTATCACAATGCTACATTCTTACACCATGACCCTCTTAAGGCTATTGGTTTTACATTCATATAATACGATAACAAACCTAAATGCGATTTAAACTTACCCTGTAATTACATGCGGTCTCCCCATTCTTTAAGCTATGTGCTGTACAAGTGTTACAATAATAGACGACAATATACATCAAGTACTTCTACCAATTAATTCAAGTCTATATTAGAAATCTTTGTTATATTTCAATGAAAGGATCCTGCCTGTGGCTGAATTAATCCACCCCATACAAAGATTTAGAATTATAAAAATTCAAACTCTTTGCTTATTTCTGTTACCGCTGACAGATTTGTAGTTAATAAGCAGTAGTCCATGACTTTCTAACATATTAGGTTGTGCGACTATTTTGCGAATGGTCAAATTCAGATTCCCGAGCTTTTTAAAAAAGTTTCAACTGTAAATTGAATACAGACAAGCGAAATGATAAAATTGAAAGACAATATGATATGGATATACAGTAAAACCTCGATAATGAGACCAACTTCGGCACCCTAAAAAGGTCGTAATAATGAGTAAGTCTCATAATTATTAAGTTGAATTATAGGGGAGTTATTTCAAGCTGGTCTGAAAATAAGTGGTCGTTATAATTAGGTGGTCGTAATATTGAGGTGGTCGCTGTTTGAGATTGTACTATAAATTCGTAAATATTAATTCGGTTTGATATATTTTGATCCTGAAAATAAAGCATAACCCAAACAAATATCAAAACAGAAAAAATGAAACGAAGGTTGGCTCGGCGTCCAACCACCAAAATCATCTCATTTTGATTTTTTTTGTGTGTAACTTATTTTCACTGGGGTTTAACGCCGTTTTTTTCAACAATTTTTCAGTTATATACAGCGACCGGTTCACCTCACCAGTTTTCCTGCACTGTATACTAACCAGTACTAACTTACTCTTCCACAAGGAACCGGCAACTTCTCCACATATGGAAGAAATTCGACATTTATGTCAAATTTTCATAGAAGGGTAAGACCTGCCGTACAGCACACTAACCACTGGACCACGACCGCGGCTCTTCTACTTTGAACGAATCTATTACGAACAATTAAAATACCCATATTTATTCGAGTCATACATACCTCAAGTATTGACGGGAATGGTATTCGATCTTATAGATTTGAAATTATCTCTGAGTCGCGTCTTGGGGTTAGTGCGCTGGACTTGTTACTCAGCGATCCAGGTTCAACTCCTGGTCGTGGCAGGTCGTACCTTTTTTGTGAAAATTTGACAAAAATGTCGATCCGCATCCATATGTGGAGAACATCCCGGCTCTCAGTGTTGAATGGTAAGGTAGCATTGGTTAGTACACAGTCCCGGAAAATTGGATAGGTGAACCCTTCGCCGTATATAACTGAATATTATAATTGTTGAAAAAACGGCGTTAAACCCTTGTAAAAAAGAAATTATCTCTGAATTCTACCAAGGTGTTTATTTTCGTTTTTCTTTACAATGATCACACGACACAATATAACGTTTGTCTAACTATATCATCCTGATTGTCTGCTCGAGTTAAACTGTCAATTGTGGTTAGATTAGTAATTGACAATAATTGTCTTTGCAAGAAGTTCCATCAACAAAATTGTGTGTGTGTTTTGTGCACCATCTAGACAATTAATTGTACTGTCTGTACATAATGTCAACTTGATTTTGTTTAACTGTCAGTTAAGATGTCAACCTGTACGCCTTATCTATCACACCACAGCTAATTTCGAGTCTTTAAATTAATGTCAAACACTAGTCTGGAAAGTTTAGTTAATTTGTTGTCTTTGTTTACCAGACCACCTTCAATGTGTCATTTGTTCGTGGATTAGCTAGTACTACAGTGGAAACCCTCTATACCGGTTCCTCTATAAACCGGTTTCCCTTTTAAATCGGCAAAATGTTTTCGTTCCGACTTCATTACTATATAATTCAAAAATTCCTTCTAAACTGGCATCCTCTCAAAACTAGCAAAATGACCTGGTCCCTGGCTCAGCCGGTTTAGAGTGGTTCCACTGTAGTCACGTACGAATTATGAAGAAGGGCAATTCTTTTCAGAATCTTTCGCTGGAAATTGTTTTTCTTTCATATCTAGTTGCAAAAACAAACCGATTTAAACAGTTTTAGTCATGTTGCATAAAATGAAAACCTTTTCTGATCCATCTTACATACATCCTTTTACTTTAGACCGAAAGACAATGCTTACGTGTTATCTATCTATGAGTTTTTTATGCAAACGTTGATGCCTCTTGACTCGTTGGCGAATAAGCGGCATATCTCCATCATAACATCCTTTAAACCGACGGTGCGTATAAGTAAACGAAGAAAAATCATTCACCGATTTTCTCCGGCATAAAGGTGATCCATTTTGAATAAAAAAGTAAAATTGCTTCTATATTCTGAATTAGTTCCGTCAGTCTTGTACCATTCCTCTGAATTCACATAGACTTTGAGATATTACAGATTAGGGAGTTTGATCTAACGTCGAGATGTATTATCTTATGGGGGTCCATCATGCGAACAATAGGTTAAAATGCTATTAGAATGCATGCAATTCCTGATACCAATAGTCGTCTATCAGCTGGACTGTTTTTGTCATGTCTCAACCATTCATTGATGATGTCGATCTGAAACGAGCGAGTCTAGATTCAACGGAAGTCATTTGATTGAGTTTAAGCATGCGCAGTGGATGTTTGTTTATTTCCAAATCAAGAGACTAGACTGTGGATTAGGCTCTGTACAATGATTTACCTGCAGTTTGATCGTCAAAATAATTATACAAATACTCTGAACAGAATTTCTAATTTATTCATGGACTTCACAAAACGTTCTTTTTTCAAACTGTATGTTTATCAATGCAGTCTTTGCTGTAATAATAGGAATATTCCTTCAGTCTGCATATTTCCAAAAGTGCATGAATATACACCGTTCTGTGATACACATCTTAATGTATTCAATGACTGACTGTAATGATGCGCTGGTACATAGTGTTATCACAAATTTTCGTCGAACATTTAATTTCTAGGATTTCATGGGTGAGTTTATCCACGAATTTAAGTACCCACATAGTAAAAATTGGTTCAGTTTCGAACGTAGCCGAAAATGCATTATCCGAAATTACCACGAATTAACGTCCCCACGAAATTACCGATTGGGGTAAATCCACGAAATTTGATACCAACGAAATTAAATGATACCACAGTAGTCTGTACTCACACGTGATCGACGAAGGGGTGTGTGATACAAAATATCTGTGTCCAACAATAACAGTCATAGACAAGCATAATGCATATTATCATGGCTACTCACTAAACACTATACTCACAAAAGTACTATATAGAATTGATTAATATTCATTACTACTGCCGTAATTGACGAGCTGTCTGTATTCGACAGAGGCAAAGTCTCAAGTTTATTCAAGTATCTTGTTCAACTTGTCTATTGTCCATGCATTGTTGTCCTACACAGTTTGTGTTTTTTTTCTCAAAATTGATCTTTAAATACATACAGACAGGAATCTTCTCGTGGTAACTTTGTTCATACTGGCAAATCTTTATTTTCACTGTAGTTTAACGTCGCATCAACAGCCAGGAACAGACTGCGTCTCCACATATGGATGTAAATCGACATTTTTGAAAAATTTTCATAGAAGGGTATGACCTTCCGCGACCGGGATTTGAATCGCCGGATTACAAGTCCAGCGCACTAACCACTCGGCCATTATTACTAGTATATTGCCGGCAGTATGTGTGTGTAGCAGAGCATTCATACCTACTAATGCAATGGAATGAGAACACATGATGACTTCTTATATTAGATCCCAATGTTATTAACATACAATTAGTTACCCTCTTGTACGTCGTAGCGTACCTTATGATTTGTGATCCAAGCAGAAAGTTTACTCCATGTGAGCATTTTGTGGAAGCAATATGAGGCATTAATTAAGCTTGATTGCCGGAATAATAGATTCTTCATAACCGCAGGTTGATCTCTTTACTTGCGCAATAATCTAATTAGTGCGTGTCGATTAGTCTATTATTCAGCAACAAAACACAAGCTGGAATAGAGCCGACATATGTCCAGCGAGAAAAAGCTGCGAGTTTTGAAAAAAAAACTTTTGATACGGCCCTCGTTTTTATGCACGTACTTTTACACAATATGAAAGTAAACTGCTGTTTGTCCTGGAAAATGATTCATGCAAACCCGTAACACACCACACTATAATCTTTACATCTGTTACAATTGGTTTCATTCATAATATTGTGAACAACATTTCTCCCTTAATCTAAATCCTCCGTCGCATTTATTACGTCTAGGCTTGTTCGCGTACAAAATATTGGTTATTTCAGCCAGATATGATTAAATGACTTACAAATATCATTCATCAGACGGTTTATAACCATGGAGAGGTCTGTCATAACATAAAACTGGGGTTATTTTATTGTTTATCTTTTATCTCTCATACAATAAAATACAATATATAATTGTTCCGGGGATTTCTAAGTGGGGAGGGTGTTTCACATAAACGGGAGATGCTGTTTTATGAGCATTTTTTCAAACGCTTTTTTACAGACTTAATAAACAGCGCACGAAAAAAGCGGATTTCTCTCTGTTTATTTTGATAGCTAGTTAGAGCTCTGATAGAAATATGTTTTACCTTAGCGTTAACCACAACACGGGGCTGTTAGATGCAATTAGTGCCGTGTTTTTCTAATTTATTCTCCCTAATGACCGGTAGTTTAAACCCATTCTGAGCGTTTGTGCCATCACATGTGTTTTATCGATTTTCTTTGGAATATATGATCACACACGGACTTCCAACTTGTAGCGCCCCTGACGCTGAAGGTAAAATTATATGTATATATGCTGTTAAGCTGATAATTTATAAATAATGATGATAACAAACGATGGTACTGATAGTTTATATTGACAGTGATACATCTTAATGATAATTAATATTGATAAATATCATTAATATTAATACTAAAATACTTGTATATCAATTACGACAACTTATTGCGTTAATTAACATTAATAAAGATAATTAAGATTACATTAAGTGTCAAATTATCAATACTGATAATTTACTTGAATTGATAGTGGGGACTTGTGATGATAATTAATATTGATGATTATTATTGATTATGGCACTGTATACTGATCATTTAAATAGAAAGTGATAACTTGTAGTAACTAATGAATATTGATATTTTTTTACGAAATTGATAATCAATATTTACAATGAGAAAATACCCTAATACTGTTATCATCAGTCGGCATTTTATGATAATTCGATAACAGCCTCTATTTGATTTTTTTCTTTAAATTTAGAAATCAAACCAATATTAACCTAATATGGCATTGTTTTCTATCATTTACGAGTGATATATGACGATGATAAATTTTAAGATAATAAGTCTTATTAGGGTTTTTTCTTATCGTTGGAAATATTCAAAAGCATTATCTTTCCACACACGCAAGAAAGTTTACAAACCTACAGGGAATTATTCTTTTGTATAACTGTAATATATCAGATAGGGAATGTACTTTTAGATCTATTTTACATAAAACCGTACCTAGACGAACGGAATAATAAAAACATGTCTGTAATTAAGTTCTCATTAAAATCATCCTCATTAAAAAATTAAGTGATGCATTTTAGGACTTAAATGATAAGATCTTCTGTTAATGAAGTAATTAGTGTAAATACCGTCCCTAATGTTGCTGAAGAAAATTCCATAGCATCCTGGTGGTACGAAGAAGTCATGCAGGATTGAACTTTTTGTTCTAAAATACGGACTTAATGAGCGGTGCGATTTTTGGACGATTAAATTCCGATACGGCGAACGTTCAAAGCATCCTGGCTTTGAAACATCTTTGCTTTTCAAATCAGGTGTGAAATCACGCACGATTCTTCTAATTATCTCGTTGTTTAATTGTTTTGGTGTTTATTTTTGAACGTCTTTCTTTGAATTCTGCAAAAATGGTTAACTTGACTAAATGCAATTATATTAGGCGTGCTTAAATACTACCGAAATATGACTTTCTAATTATGTCACGTTGTGTATTTTTTGTTCTTTAATGATCTGTGGAATTGAGCTATCAATTTTGAAGCAATGAGATTAACTGCATGCACGGGTTAAGTTTATGTAGATATTCCGCGTAACCGCTAGGATAATAGATTGAAGCGTATTTTAGTGTAAAATGTTCATCATTTATTGAAAATTAGACACTCATTAAAAAATATTAGTTTGCAGTTACGCGACCCAAACTTTTAATAGTTGTAGATAGGTAGAAAAGTTTTTTATTTTGTTAGTATTATTTGATTGTACTGAAAACGAAAAAATGGAATAAAAAAAGAAAAACAAATGTTAAAATCACTATTTTATATTAGTTTAGTTTTTATGAGTCGTTGGCGTTACAGCAAACTAATATTGTTTAAGGATTGACCTAAGTCTGCCTCTTCGGTCATTCGGGTAAAATAGCCATGTCGTTGATAGATGTTTATTGGTAAATTAACGTTTTATTGGTAAATTAATTAATATACGAGTATATTATGTTTAACTGTTGAAATATTCTCTGTCTGTCTGATATTCTGTGATTGGTTCGCATCTCTCTCCTGGCTTGTAAGTGTCTGATGTATTTAATGTAAGAACTTTCTGATTATTTGTATATGTTTATAATTACACATGTTTTACGTTCGTACATCGGTCTGTATTTAATTTTAGCGCTTTTAATCACAAGAATGGTATATGTTTGTTCTACGGGCATGCTCTTTGGTCTTAGGCATGTTTTCTTTCAACTTTGAAGTGTGGTTATGATAATTCTGCTTATCTCACAGCTTGGGGAAAATTCTGTATTAAAGGTTCTTTGAGAGTAATCGATTACTTTACATATTTATTGGTCTTATGTTTGTCCATGGCTCAATTAGAGCGGCAAGCCTGGTCCAGCGGTTAGTGCGCTGGAATTATAACCCTACGATCCGGGTACAAATCCCAGTCGCGATGGGTCATACCCTTCTGTGAAAATTTGACAAAAACGTCGATTTTCCTCCATATGTGATGTAACTGGCTCCTTGCTGTTGGTTCGACGTTAAACTCCAGTGAAAATAAAGAAAAACTTACAAAATGTTGAAGCAAAGCTACCATGACAAGGTTCCCGTACACGATTATTCAAGATCAGTTTTGAGAAAAAAAAAACAAAATAAAAGAAGGCACTACTGGTAATGTATGAATAGTAGACTAGTTGAACACAATACTTGAATAAACTTGTGAATTTTCCTCCATTCGAGGAGAAAGTGCCGGCTCCTGATAGAAGGGTAAGTTAGTACTAGTTAAAATACAGTCCAGATAAACTGGCGAGATGAACCGACCACCGTATGTAACTGAAAAATTGTTGAAAATCGGCATTAAACTCAGTGAGAAACAATGGCTTAATGACATCCTCGGCCAGTTTGCTGAACAAGCATGTTAACTGTTCCATTTGCGATGCCTTTATAACAACATGCGTAATAACAATATTATATTGAAGTAGTGATTCATGTCTTACAGAGCGCAGGGTCGGATAAATCTTTGGAATTTACTCGATTTTGTCTATGATTACAGAACTGAATTAAACAAATGATTTACATATAAGATAACACTTTTATAAAAACAATAGCGTAATGATTCATTAAGCGTATCATTTAGAAGGCAATCATCGCAAATATACAATCTGTATAATTACAATTCTCAATACAAACATGCAATGTTGCTATATTACCAAGATATTATTACTCCATTGATGAAAATTGATTTCGATTGAATGAAATTTTCTGTCTGCATGTTATCACGCACGTATCGTTTTGTTTACATTCTTCAGTCGAAAATGTTCTTGACATCATATTAATAAAATGTTTTAACAGAAATCCTGTGTTTTTGAAAACATTTCTGCGTGATTTGTTGAAGAAAGTAGGCTTTGATTATTGAAATTATTCTATGTCAGCAACATGTATTAAGTCTGGACTACTTTTATTCTGATCTACTGTTTGTAGTCTCGTTTACATTTAAACCTCTTTAAAGCCACACCCTTTCTGAGAAACAAAATTATGTTGTTGTTGTTGTTGAGAGGTTGTTGCTATAGAGAGGTTAAATTAATAGTTAAATCGTACAGTAGGAAAATCATATTGTTGTTGAAGGAAGGTTGTTGCCCTGAAGGCCGCTCTGGAGAGGTTACACTGTACTTTCACGTATGATACATACTGAGATTACTAAAACATTGTGAACAGATTCCCGGAAACACGGAATAACGGGGTTTTATGGCTGACTAATTACATCATATGTTAGGGAATTGGAAAATTCTGGTACGAGTTATGTCAACTTCATCCATCATTGTTGTAAAACAATAATATAAACATTCATTTAAGTGGAAAAGATATTTGGACGTTATTCTAATTTATATTCTTATTCACATTTGATTCAATTGTGCTTTCGTAGAATCCATTTTTGATTTATTCAAAAGATGAAGAAGACTTTCATAGGTAACATTGCTTAGATATGTTTATTTTTTGACGAAATTTTACAGCGGATATTTACAATGCGCTCATCCTGCTTCACGCATGTTTTGTAAGCCATAACGTTTATTTTATGTCGACTGATTTTCCTCCATATGTGGAGAAGTTGCCGGCTCCTTGTGGAAGGGTTAATCTAGCCAGCTTTCCTGGACTGTATACTAACCAGTACTAACTTACCCGTATGGAGGAAAATCGACATTTTTGTCAAATTTTGATAGAATTTAATTTAATTTTATGAGTCGGTCGCGTTACAGCAAACCTATTTTTAAGGATGGCCTAATACGAACACAGTCGTCAATCACAATATTTTCTCAAGGTGACACGTTCAATGTTATGACGATCATTTACTTTGCTTACATGCTCAATATTTTCCATCCTAACACTAAGATTTTATCAATGAAATTGTGCGCAAACCGCTCCCGTGGTTTGTTTTGCCTGTAAATACAACTTGTCGATAACGCTGCGCATTCAAGATATTGGATATAGCGCTGTAGTTTTGGCTTTTGATGCACCGCTATTCCGATCATTTTTGTTGTTTAACTTATGCTACGGTAGATATCATTCGTTCCCCTTTCTGTTTCAATGCCATTTACTTAATACTACTTACTAGCTGAATTTTAAACTACTGAAGTAATTAGCTGCTATTCTTTGGAATGAAACGGTTTACTTAGGTTTTTAAATATTTCACGAGTTACTCGCACCGAATCCGCTAAACATGATGTTAGGCGATCCTTGAAAAAAATATGTTGACTGTAACGCGACCGACTTATAAAACTCGTCGCAACTGAAACCTTTTTAATCCTCCCAGGAAAAAATATTCTTTCGTTATCAATAATCGCTTTCCGGAAAAAATCCTTACCTACATTCCCACTGAAAAAATATTGGGTTGACAGAAAACGAACAATGTTTTTAGGATAGCCTCATTACGAATCTTACAGACGTCAATGTGCGAAATTCTTGTGTATTTGCATGTTTACCATATGTTGTAGTGGCTGTATAAATGTTTTGTTTTTAAACATATAAGTTTTTGTGATTACGTATAGACAGAAAATTCATTTTTACGTTTCCTCCATTAATTGATCTCTCCCTTTGCGCCAGCTGTGGCAGACAGGATAGTTAGCCTTATAAGAAAGCTATAATAATTGATACATATAAATTTGAGCTTATAAAATATTGTTTGATACAAATCGGTATAAAAACCAAAAGATCCTTACAAATTGTTTACATTAAAACATCACAGGGGAAAGGCACAGACGTGATTATATAACAACTTTTAGACCATACAACTTGTATACAATCTAAAGTTCTTGCACTGAGCAAAGTCGACCTGAACTTCACCGTCTGTAAAGTCTAAAAAAAAGTTTGTTTCCCGTAACCCGACCGACCACCTTTTTTTCTGCCGACAACATTTTTTCGACCCAAGATTTAGTTGTGCGTAACCTGCGGACAACAGCGCTAATTTAGTCATGTTCGATTTCGTTGCATAGCAAAAAACAGTCCTTTTCCAATCATGGCGAAAAGTCTGCTTGCGGTGACTTTAAAATGTATTATGAATTTGTCGAAAATAAGGTGCTGTTTTTCACTTTTTTGACTGGGGTTATCAGTTAAACTAAGGTTACTTATACCGAGTACTTTTAAGATGTCTCGACACTTATAAAAAGATAAAAAATAATATCCTTACCTATCGACCCATCTTTTCTCAGCATGTTACAGGAAAAAAACTATTTTAGGTCTAAGAGTGTGAAGGATCAATGGTGATCATATTTGTTTGACCTTCATATATTTAAATAAAAGTGATACTTCCGGGTGGATTAAGTGATATGCTGGCAAAATGCATTCGTAATAATACGTAAAAATGCATCCAATCAGACTTGATGTACACGTATGCTAGCTAGTGACTTGTATTAAGCCTATGTAATTTCGTTTGTCCTGAAATTTTACATCTAAAAGGCAATATTTTAAATCCCAAAATTTGAAGAACGAGTTTGCACTGGTTCGGGGAATATACCTTCTTAGACGTTTATCTCAGAGTTGTTGAAACACTTCTTATGAGCAGTATTGATTGTGTTTTGGAATTGCCAATCAATTGCGAGTGGTATTTGGATTTGCTGATACTTAGAAATCTGTTTTTTTTCCTCCGTAAAACTTGTTTGCTCAAGTAGCTTGTAAACTATACCTTCGTAAGTAGTTTATAATTGACAATGTTTCCAATACAGTGAAACCTCTCCAGAGCGAACCTCTCTAGAGCAAGAACCTCCCTTCAACAACAGCATGATTTTTGTCGCCGTACGATTCAACTATTAATTTAATCTCTCTAGAGCAACAACCATTCAAGAACAACAACATAATTTTACTTCTCCAAAAGGGTGTTTCTTTGGAGAGGTCGCACTGTATTCCTACCGCCGTTGTTATAAAAATGTGTTGAAGATGGTAAAGATTTATATTAGATGATTCTGCAAGTATGCATTCCTAAATTCTCTGTAAACGTAATTCGACACGATTCATTACCATTATGATACTGTGTCGATGTTGTTGGCAATCAATCGTTTAACCAACATTAACATGTTTTATCGAAAGTATACCTAAATATTGCGTGCCACAAAATCTATAAGAATGTTTCACATAGGCTTTACATTGATATTTTTTCAATCAGTTGACGCCAATGAATTATTATTGCGCATATGAAGTTAACAATAACTATAAATTTGAACCAGTGGTGCCTCCATGGTCGAGTGGTTATAGTCTCTGTCTAATCCCAAACCCCTTCACCGCAGTTCGAGTCCCGTTCGGTATAAAATTTCACATGAGTGGAAGCTGTCCAGCCAGTTTACAAAAGGTTGGTGGTTCTACCCAGGCATATACCTTAGGTCTTCCTCTACCGTTCGATATGGAAGGTCGCCAAATGACCCTAGCGACGTTAACCCCAGTAAAATAAATATTTGAGCCAAACTTCTAGCTGTAACATTGGAATACATATTTGCCTATTTCTTTTATTAGACGTTGCTCCAACAATTTAGTGACGTTTCATATTGTTCAGTTTTGACAGCTATAGTCATTTCAGAGCAGCTCCAGAGAGCGGGGAGAAAATACAGGAGAACTGGGCATATATATCCCTATTCTTTTAGAATAGACCTCCTGGTTCGTGCCCGGTGTAAAGCACCGATATACGCCTAACCCGTTTCCCGTGATTTTCTTAACATGGTACTTGGCTCAATACTGGAGTGGGGGACACGTAAAATTGTGACTCTGTGGTTTGAACTATGCGAAATAATCAATTATCAGGAATAATTAAACATAGTTTACGATTCGTTTTAATCAAACTTTTGATTTTCTGATCAAAGTTGTATCAATCGTAGAGAAGAAAATTGTCTTTTAAGATTGAACAAAGATGCTAAAATATTTATTAATTGGCTATATATTTTAATCAGTGATATGGTTTTAATACTCTATTAACCGGTCTGGGAATATTTAATGGATAAATTATCGCTTTTAAGTACGTGATGGCATGTTAAAAACACAATAGCCTTTTTTATACGAGAAAGTAATCTTTATTGTAAATTGAACAAGACTCGCCCACTGAGTGATGTCAGCGTAAGATTCAACACTTTAATATTGCTACCAATATGAACTAAAAGTATCTAGGGTTTCGTGAATTTTAAAGCTAATAGAAAGAAGTATTAGAAAAAAGGTAAAAATATGGGAATTTCTAGTGATTTATCTTTTATTAGAGTTTATTTTCGTACTACGCTTCATCACCAACAGTTTATGAAATAAATAAAAATGAAGTAACTTAGTACTTTTTTGAGGGGGGGGGGTATGCACACGGCATGTCGCGTGGTAAGGATTTAATAAAAAAGTTGGCTTACGACATTTCGCTTACGTCTTTTTCCTTGTGTGTATTTTAAAGAAACAATAAAGGTCGCGTGATTGGAATTCTGGTGACTAGGAAACAGATGGATGGAAATATTATGTCGATGTATTGCTGTGAAAGAATAACGATCATTCCAATGCGTCTCAGATTTTCAAATTGATTTCAGATTTTTAGTTATAAGCGGAATTAATTTGCTGCCATTTACTACGTTCTAAAATACCTTTGTATGAAATATAAATGGTAAAATCTCGCTAAGCGACCACTACATTATCACCTTGTTATTACGATCTCTTCAATATTACGACCATCTTGTTATAACGACCACATATTCTCAAACCGGCTTTCAATAACTCCCGTATTATTCAACTTGATAATGAGACCACCTCATTATTATGACCGATTTTTCCGGCCCGGGAGGCGGTCTCTTTATTGAGGTTTTACTGTTTACGATTTCATATTCTACCAAACATATTTAAATGATAAAGCGTTTCATGTGGCATTTTGCAGTACGCTTCAGATATGCAGGTGAATGACCTGCTTTAACAACAGCCTTTAGTTATTCACTTATTGACAATACAATATAAAAACATCTTCGGTCATTAATTCACATCTGTTGTCTAATCACTGAGATAATTAAGATTGTTAATTGGATTCGTGAGACGGGGATTGTTTTAAGTAATTCAGGGATTTACAGTCGTTGTTTTTTTTAAATTATGTTTGAGTAGACAATGTTTGAGGGTAATATCTGAGGCGGGAGTCTAGACATTTATCAGAACGATAGAAACATGTACATTAAAACCTCATTCATGTGACCACCTTCGGGAGCCAAAAAATGGGCAGCTATAATGAGATGGTCTCATTATGAAGTTGAATTATAGAATAGTTATTGAAAGCCGGTCCGAAAATTACTGGTCGTTATTACAAAGTGATCGTAGTATTGAAGTTGTCGCTATGTGAGGTTTTACTGTATACAATAAAATATTGGTTAAACTAATATAATATTGTTAAGTGGTAGATAATATCTTTTTCCTGCAAGTGTAGCCTGTGGATACGCACTTTTCTTATCAAGCAGAAAAAAATATAAATGGAATATGTGTTAAATGAATATCTCATATAATTGATTGATGATTTTGTTTAATGCGTATGTGTTATAAATATTATATTGTTTTTTTTTTGTTAATAACTGCCGATTAGTGACTGTCTATTGGTGGGTGTCTGATAAAACATTTATGTGTTTTGATGCTTTGGAGAAATTTATCAGATATAATATTCTCTTATCCTGTCTTGATCAGGTCAAAAGATATAAATATAAGTTATTATGTAGTCCTTTTGTTATATACAGTCAAACCTGTGTTTGCGACCACCTTCAAATAGAGGCCACTCTGTGAATAAAGGCCACCAATCAATAAAGGCAACATTTTGTTTTTCCTAAGGATGGCCTTTGTTCATAGGTTTGACTGTATAATGATCTACATGTACAGTAAAACCTCACATAGCCACCCCCTCAATATTACGACTCCGATTTTTGTGTCCTGATGGTAGTCTCATTATAAAGGTTTTAATGCGCAAATTTTTATAACCTACTAAACTGCGAGTACAATAATTGTGACTAATGATCAATTTATTCCCTCTAATTTAATTTTAAAGTATAATTATGACCTGGACCGTAATACACACGATTCGTATTCATCATTACCACTTTTTGTTATAACCATTAATCACGTGTTTGTGGCATCCAGTAGCGTCTGACGTTAAAGCAAAAAGAAAAAAAAATCAATAAAATAATTAAACAAGGGAGCTAATTCATGATATTCTTCGATAAAATAGGATCGCTGGGGGATGCAATTTGCAAAACATTGTCACAAAGAAGAATTATGATAATAGCAAGATCTTGATTCAAAACCATATCTTAATAACACGTTGTACCTAGATACACAGATTAAAATTATTCTCACGAGTAGGTAACTGGTTTCAAAAAGTCATTTGTTTCGTATTTTTTCCTTTTCCATAAAGTTTATTGCTTAGCAATATTGCGAAGTGGGAGATACGGCTTTTAATTTCGCGATAATGAAGTAGTTATATTAGATGTTGAAAGTAATAAAAATACTACCAACAAAATAATAATGCTTGCACGAAATTCTCCACTTTCTAACTGACTTATGACGTCACATTCATATTTTACGAATGAAAACACGTGATTCTTGTGCGCGCGCTTTGTAAATGGCTTCACTAGTTTATGATATTAATTGATACAAAATTTTCTTGTGCAGCCGTTTTGATGTTCAATATAAAACAAGTTTAGGATAGAATTATATAGTATATCTGCAATTACTTACTGGTAAATAGTTTTTACTATCATTTCCGTCACTCATGGCTCCCTAGTACATTACCGGATAATGATATTTTGGGTAACCACGCTAATATTGAGCTTATGAATAATGACAACAACTTTGAAGGGGCCTCCGTGGTCTAGTGATTTAGGTGTCTGACTTGTAATCACTAGCCCCTCACCGCTGAGATTCGAATCTTAATCTAGACCAAATTTCACCTGTGAGGAAGCTGTCCAGCTAGCTAAAGAAATATCGGTGGTTCTACCCAGGTGCAAGCCTGAGGTCGTCTTCCACCGTTAAAGCTAATTAGTTGTCAAATGACCCTGACTGCTGGTACGACATCAAACTCCAGAGAAAAAGACCTGAAATGTTTTTTATCTGATTCTTAGTCTCTGGGGATTTTTTTATTTCACTTGTAAGTACAGTAATCAAGCGCGACTCTAAATCACTTTTAAGACAGATGTTAAATTTCAAGGTACCTCGTGCTTGACATCTCAATGAATGTTCATCAAAAGATTTCGAGGAACACATTCGAAAAGCGGTGAGATTCGTTTGATTTAAGATAAAGCATACATTTCGCTATTTTTTTCATAATCAAAGCTATAAGGTAATCAAACACAAGAGACGTGTTGCTGTTTTAATTAATACAAATATATGAACGATATTTTAATGTATTTTAAAGTGAGCGTTGAAAGATCTTTTGTAAACATCGAAATAAATAAATTAAGGAAATGAAAATACAAAATCCAGAATGCTTTGATCAATTTTTGATATAATTTTCAGAATTATAATGTTATGTCTATTTGATGGTAGCATGGTGTCTACTCAGAAAGAATTGAATTGATTGGTCGCGGGGGTATAGCAACACAGACACGTTTGTCCTTATCGGCAAGTTAATTAAAAAAACACTTGTGTTTCAAAACAAAAACGAAAATTCAACTAATATACGACACCCAGCGGATTTTAGAATAAAATGTTATGTTACAAAACTTACATAAGACTTAGCAAAATACATGTGCTTTTATGAATGTAACGCCCAACCAATATGTTATATTTAACGCTTATGTTGTAAAGCGCTGTGTGGGGGAATGGGTTAATTGTAATAACCTAAAATAATGATTTTCAACTGGTATAGTAACTTAACATTTCACGAATATCTTTCACAATATGATGTTCACTTGATGTTTTTTTATTTTGAACGACTTGAATCGTTTCAAATAGCATTACTGTCTTCTCTCAAACATGTAGTTTAATCTATAATTAAAATCAAAACTTTGAAGTGACCTAATGTCTAAAAGCTTAATATGTAAGCCCCTATTTGTGCAAGGGTTACGTCTAATTCTTATCAAATCCGCCTCTATTTGATGGACACAAACTGACTTACTGACTACATTTAGGAATTTCTTGTTCCGCCGGAAATATACACGAAGCCAATTTTCTTGTATTCTTCATTACTGGAAGAAAATCATCTAAAACATTTGTTTAATTATCAGGAGAACTTGTAATTATATACGAGCCAACATTTACAGGGTATTTTTCCTTCTTCAGCAGGTGCCAATTATATGTGTCTTCCTCTTAGGAAAAAATATTTAGGATCAAGCAGTTTTCCCCTAAAATTTACTTTACATCATGTTATGTATTCCCCTCCTTGCAAATAGACCGCTTTATTTTTCCTCAAATTTAAGAAAAAAGATCCCTTCCCCTACCTGTGAAAAAAAAACTGATTCTCTTTGAATGCTCAATCTCTTCGTGTTTATCGATTGTAAGTATTGCAAAAAAAAAAATTATTTCACGTGTCTGGAATCTTCCTAGAATTGAGTTTTATATGGTGGACGTTTTAGAAATTCGACTTTATGTACACTTAGATAATATACTCCGAAGTGAAAAGAATAAAAAAATGATGGAAAACTTTTGTTCAATTCTTATAAAACCATTCTGAAAAATAAGGTGATTTTTATCATTATCAAAGATATGAGTTGACAAAAGTGGTAAATGATAATTGTAACGGTAACTTCGTGCATGTTGGAGTTTAATGAGAAAAATCCCTAGGAATTAAGTAACCAAAGCGAATGTTGGTCCGCCCGATGCTCTTTAACATCTTAATCACAAATTACCAATCGTCAATTTGTAAAGTATTTTTACTTAATCGTGAGGAAAATGCTTTATGAAGAAATAATCTTAAACTTTACTTTCGACAAATCCAACAGTCAAAATTTCCAACTTAGGACGTGTTGCTGTGCTAAACATGTGCCTCATGAGTTATTCGTGCGTTCAATAACTTAAATTATTTGAAAGACACACTTTTAATCAATGTATTTTATTAGTGTTCTAATCTGTGCATCTAGCGCGCGCGTGTGTGTGTGTGTGTGTTGCTGGCATTGGTCATGTATTTACATACTAGTATATTCTTAGCAAACCCTAATAGCTTCGAGATTAACAGCCCTTATATTTAATCAACTTGATCCCGGCTAGACTAATATACCGATAAATCAATTCATTAATCAGTACATGAGGTAAAAACTTTTTAATGAACATTTGGTTCTGTTTGCCTCCGAGAAATTCTATTTCACACAATAACTCTCCCATGTTTGGTGAATTAATTAAACTTGTTGTCAGGGGGGGGGGGTCGTATAATCTTTCCGAACCTTCTACAAAGTTTTGGCTGATATACTGTGGAACAAAAACTGTTTTTCACTAGATTAAGCTGAATACGTTCAAAGCTGAATTTGCTCAACAAAGATTTTTTCTTACTAGACCATGATGTTTACTATCTTTTCAAAGTAATTGTAAAATTGTAATTGTAATGAAATTAAAAAATAATTATGCTGAATTCATAATATCAGGTTCATTGAACCGTTTTAGAAGTACAGTCTAACCTGTGTTTGCGGCCACCTCCGAATGAAGACCACCCTGTGAATAAAGGCCATTCTTTGAAAAACCGTCACTGATTATTTAGAACAAACTGATGTTTGAATAAAAGTCATCTGTCAATAAAGGCCACATTTTGTTTTTCCCAAGGATGGACTTTGTTCACAGGTTTGACTGTAAAGGATATTGTGTATACTGTTATTTACATAACATAGAAGACGAATATCACTTCATCTTTATTTGTCCTTGTTGTCAGAGAGTTGTATTGATAGAAAATACAGCGCTACTTCTCCAAAGCAACATTCTTTGGGAGAAGCAAAATTATGTTGTCGTTGTTGTTGTTGCTGTTGTTAAGAAGTTGTTCATGTAGAGAGGTTAAATTAATAGTTAAATCGTACAGTAGGAAACAACATCATGCTGTTGTTGAAGGGAAGTTGTTGCTCAGGAGAGGACCGCTCTAGAGAGGTTGCACTATATACTATATTTGACAATGTTATTACACAAGGGATGTAGGTATCTCAAATCTGGGGATAGATTGATAGTTAGATTTGTGATTCAGATGGAATTCACTTAATCACAGAAGATTTTATAGCTTTGGATGTTTTCATAGAAACATCCTCTGTATTGTATGTTAATGTATGAAAGACGTTTTTAATAAGCCTGCGCATTTAATAACCCAGCGTATATTGATGTTTATTTGTATATCTTATGATTAGGCCGCCCTTGAAAAATTGTTTGTTTGTTGTGACGCGACTCAACATTTTTAGTGGGTACGTTGGTAGTGAGTGCATGGCGAGTTTTATAAGTCGGTCGAGTTACGGCAAACATAATCTTTTCTAAGGATGGCCTCAGGTATGCATTTGTATCACAATGTTTATTTGTACAAGTCAAAATATATTAATATATATAATTATCTGTTCCGTCCCATTCCGTCCCATTCCGTTCCGTTTTGGTATTATTAATATTTAATCAACTTCCACTTCTTGTAATATTTCCAGCTCTAATTTCACCTTCTTAGAGAGGTCATCTCTTTGACAATTAATCATTTCAACGTTCGAGCTAATTTTTTTAAAGCACTAGACAAAATTTTAAGTAGGTTAATGAAAATAAACAATTTAAGACTAACCTGAATACACAATTTGAGGAAGGTCACAAGCCCGAATAAGAATTTATTTGCCCCAGGCTTTGGGCTAGTTGGTTAGCACGAAAACCACCATTTCTGAGTGCGTTGTGTGGTTCTACCTTCAAAAACACATAAGAATACGCTTCCATGGGTTCTGAATAACTGAAATTCGTTAAATTGACGCTTATTCGTCACTGTACCACATTAATTATACATTTACCGGCAAATAACTGCACGGAAACCCAAATATCGTGTCTCCAAATATCAGGCCAATATATCAATGTCCGTAAAATCAATAGTCTGCGAACGAATACATTGATAAGCTGGGATTCGATTCGCCATAATTATACATTTTTGTTATGCTTACATTCCCTGCAAGTTTTAGTGAGGTAAATTTCTGTGGATTAAATTATCTGTACAGAAAACAGACACTATTGTACAGGACAGAACATGTTCTGAATATGTCACACAATTCGTCAGCTTTGATAATTAAATAAATGTAACGAATTGCAGTTTTCAGACAACTACGGAATCCAGCAAGTACCATCGCGAATATCATAATTACAGTGGCATATTTCAGAATATTTTCGCGAACGTTTACCAGATTTTCATGGAAAAGACATTTTCAGGAAAATTCAATAACTTTTCGTGATAAGATTTCTTCACCAGACTGTAGACTTACTTATTAAGGGTGCCTCCATGATCGGGTGGTTATGGTCTCTTGTAACCACCAGCCTCTCACCGCTCGAATCTTACCCAGGACCAAATTTCACATGTGAGGAAGCCGTCGATCTAGCTTACGGAAGTTCGGTGGTTCTACCGAGCTGTAAACCTTGAGTCTTCCTCCACCGTTAAAGCTGGAAAGACGACCAATGACCCAAGCTGTTGGTGCGACCTTACAATCCAATGAAAAAAAAGAAGAAGTTTGCATTTTCACCTGCAGTGCAAAAAACTGGGATAACAGTTATCTGATCTCATGCTGATAATCATTTGAGATAGATTCACGTCTCATTTACTCTAAGGAATATCGAACTCTGATTTTTCTTACATTCACACTTTGATCATATCTACTTGAAACTACTTGACTTGCGAGTTACCGATATTGCGATCAGTCATATAAAAGTTTATTTATGTAGTATATTGAACGAAAAACGCCAAATGTTGAACAGCTGGTAAACACAGAAGTTTTACACATAAAATCTCTCAGATTCTTTTCTAATGTTAAAACTGCTATTTCAAACATATCGTTATTTATTCTCGTATAATTACAGTTATACAGTGGAAACTCTCTAAACCGGTTCCTCTATAAACCGGTTTCGGCAAGATTTTCTGGTCCCGACTTCATTACTATATAATTCAAAAATCCCCTCTAAAATAGCATTACCGGCCGAGTCCGGGACCGGGTCATTTGGCCGGTATAGAGGTGAAACCGGTTTATAGAGGAACCGGTTTAGAGGGGGTCCACTGTACTTGACATTGGGGTGAAAAAGAAGTTCCAAGTACGACTACGGTGAAAAATTTCTGAAGTCCTCAAGAGTGTAATTAACGCCGTATGATATTTATGTATTAGGCTAGAAAGAAACATCCTTATGGTTACTTGAGCCCCCCCCCCCCCACACACACACAAAAATAGAGAAGGTAGGTCGCAAACTTTTTCTTTTCTATTATTTTAAAATATGGCTTCCGTATTTTGGATGTGGATTCGTGCGTAGGGTTTTATTGGTAGAAACTTCACGGCAGGCGCAAAAAAGGCTCGGTCGGGTATCTGGAAACACTGATATTTTTTTTCGGCCTTATGTGTAAACTCGCTGATTGTTTTTCAAGATTTAAAACATGCGGAATCTTAAAACCAAACAGTTTCTAATAGAGAAACACGTAAAATATTGAAAATAATGAGAAAGATGTTTGTAATTTTATGTTCATGTTATAAAAGCATGAAATCTTGACCCGCGAGAGAAACTTAAATTATATCGTTCAATGCTTCATGGTTTCAAGAAAGAAATATTAATATTGTTGTCACAAATGGTCTTTCATACATAAGCACTTATATTGTGGTTCCACAACGCTGGTCGCAATAGTGTTTATCTATTATGCGTGGGAGAAATGTTTTTCTCTCTCCTACAGGGATTTCCAGCGCTTGTTCTTTCGCTTGTAATTGGATCATATCAGCTTTATCCGTGATGTATTTTTGGTTTAGAAATGTTACATTTTTGGGACCATAATTCTAATGTATTTGACAATTCAATTTCCAGGGAAAAGCTCAGTGTACGAGTTTGCATAACATGTTTACCGCTATGTCTGAATTATACACCTAACTGTATGATAAATGTAAATATAAATTTATATGAGACTTTTTGAGAATAAGATATGGACAAAAATGGCGACTGATTGGTGTTGTTTAAGTTCGTAATTGCGAGTGATTGATAGCTGTATGAAAAGCTACGCAATCGCCCTGTGTATGTTTTGTCTCAACATTAAACTACTCTATGAAATCATCTATGTTTAAATGAGGACAAAAGTTTTATTTTTTGAGCAAAAGATGAGTAATTTAAATTAAGAATAAAACGATTTCAAGGCGATGATTTTCATTAAAAAGTGTTTTCTAATGATACTGTGCAACCTCTCCAAATCATCACCTTTTTGGGGGGAGCAAATTTATGTTGTTATCGTTGAGAGGTTGTTGCTATTGAGAGGTTAAATTGCTGGTTAATTCATACATTGGGAAAAATCATGTTTTTGTTAAAAGGAGGTTCTCGCTCAAGAGAGGGTCGCTCTGGAGAGGTTGCACTGTATACATTTTAATAGTATTCTTTACGAACCTTAGATAAAAATAATCAAAAACAGATAGGAAACATCACATTCTCAAAATCAGATACAAAAATGAAATACTTCGGCGAAATGAATGGAGTACATGATAAAAATTTTCCGTATATTACAAAGATAATATTACAGTGCAACCTCTCCAGAGTGGCCCTCTCTTTAACAACAACGTTCCTTTAACAACGACATGATTTTTTCCACTGTACGATTTAACTATTGATTTAACCTCTCTAGAGCAACAACCTCTCAACAACAACATAATTTTGCTTCTCCCACAGGGCGTTGCTTTGGAGAGGTTGCACTGTAGTAATTTATAAATTTATATTTGGACGTCCGGATTCTAAAGCATATTTTATTTATCATTGGTTTATATGACAAGTAGAAGTTTTGTACCTGAATTTGATTTGTAAAGCACAGCACTGATAAATTGTCGTCAGATCGTTCCACAACCTGTATAACACATAATTTGTGATCAGTGTCCGTATGAGTCAAGTGTTTGTACCTTTCCGTTATGTTCAGACAAAATGTTGAATTTACGTTTATCAGATTTCTCTAATACTTCATCATGCACTCAATTAACGGTATGAACTCTGGCTAGCACAGTTCATTCACCAAGAAGTTAATCAAGGTCGTATTTTATTGCATTTACTGATCAAATCAAGCGTCAGGGTTACCATTGATGTATTCCATGAATTTGGTCAGAAATCCAGTCTTGGCATTGCTTCTTCACTGATCTGCAAACTGTTATTAACTTATTACTCAGGCAACCGATCAATCAACATATGGTTGAATGGAATCAGTTTGTCTAGGTTCCAGCGAGTATTACAAATAGCGTTTCTTTAGCAGTGGCAAAGTAATGAAAACGAGAGACTGGCTTATGTGCACGCCCACGATAATCTGGACATTTTACGGATTTCCGACAAATGAGAATGGATATCCATGAAAAGAAATATTTTGTTGGATCGACAAAAAATAAACATTTTCTTTTGTAATCATTTACATTATTGTGTTTATTATTTCTTTTTCACTGGAGTTTAACGTCGCACAGACAGCCAATGTCATACGACGACTTTCCTGCTTTAACAGTGGAGGAAGACCCCAAGCTTCCACCTTGATAGAAACACCGACCTTCCTTAAGCTTTCTGTACAGCTTCCTCACATGAGAAATTTGGATTTAGATACAGTGTATTTCACAGTTTTTCTGCCACTAATACAGACAATATTTTGTGATTGGACTGATAAGCTATTGCACGCGTTATTCTCGAGAAATATATCATTCTTCTTGACACAATACAGTGGAAACCCTCTAAACCAGTTCTTCTATAAACCGGTTTCCCCTCCAAATCGGCAAAATGTTCTGGTCCTGACTTCATTACAATATGATTAATAAATCCCCTCTAAACTGGCATCTTCATATGACCTGGTCCTGGGCTCGGCCGTTTTAGAGGGGTTCCACTGTATATGTATATATTGTTCAAGTATATCACAGGGCATGTGACAATTAACCCTAGCTGATATTGTTACGACTTGAATTTATATCTCTTATTGAGATCAATTCATTAGTTGAATAATGTAGCCAAACTTTACAGAAAGATTAATAGCATATCTACAACTCTTACATAATCATTTTGATATAGTAATGTGTATAAAATTGTTTTTAAATTTTCTGATCAGAAAACTACGCATGAAAGCTCTTTACAAAGATAAGTTTTGTCAGGAAAGTAGTTTTATATATCAGATACGATCAAATAACAAATATCAAATACAGTAAAACTCCGTTATTATGAGCATCGATATCACCAACGCCCGCCTTATCTCGAGGAGTTTTTAAAGTTCCGTCAATTTTTGTTCTTAGTTGTGCATAATTTTCAATCAACAAACAAAAACCTGGTTATTACGAACACCACGTTTATCTCGAGCGTTTAGTCTGTTCTGATGACTCCTCGAGATAACGAGGTTTTACCCTGACTACACCTTTCGTTATAGGAATTGATATAGCATACCTTTAGTGTCATTTGTATGTCTGAAGAAATAAGAAAGATACTAAGAAAAACGCGTAATTGAACTCATTTTACGATGTATTGAAATAAAAACATGAATATTTTTAAATGAAATATTGACGAATATGTTATTTCCATTGCGCATGCGTATTCAGCATTTAGTAAAACGGGTCCAAAGAGTTATTTCTTTCCCTGGGTAGATCCGAGTAATGGCCAGACATTAAATCAGAGATTTAGTTATATACTGTAAGCGGACTAATCCTATTAAAGTGGCGAAGGTGTGGACAATTTCAATGATGAATTAAAAAGGACGCCACATTATGACATGAACTAAATCCCGTCTGACCTAGATTCATGTCATACGGTAGCAATCACCCGGAAGAGACAAATAATGGGACAGTTAACATAATTACGAAGAATATAAAATCTAAAAGTAATTTTATCATACCAGTACATTTATTCGTCTGATCAAGTTATAGACGTAATTTCTTAATGGGCTATATTTAGTATGTAATTGAATTTAAGGGTAAATACATTTGTTTGAGAGTACCCTTCGGAAACTTTATAAATTACCAAGTGGGCCACTGGAACTGTTTTTTCTACTCTGGACTTTTTAGTGGACATTTTTTAATAAAGTAAACAACACTAGGTGCATTAATATAAGCGGAGTTCGCATGACCTATTGAAATATTTTACTTCCGGAAATACTTTTAGATACAAAGTCGTTTTTAGACATGTGAATTTACTGCCATTCACTTGAAAGGAAGATGTCCAGCTAATTTACGGAAACTCGGTGATTCTACCCAGGTATGGGCTCTACCTCCACCGTAAAAGCTGTCAAATTGCCAGATGACCATGGTTGGTGGTGCGACATTGAACCACCGTAAAAAGACAGTTGTCTATTTGCAATTCTCTCCTTATACTATCTCTCTAACTTTAGTCGGTTTCGACTAGACTGGTCAGCGAAAGGCTTGACAGTGGATTGTAGGACTACGGTCATGGTACCTGTTTCTTTGCAACAACTTTAAAAAAATGATATTATACACTGAGGTCGCTTGATTTCCATCTCAGATTTTTACACGACTTCGCTAGTGGCTTCACGAAGAAGACAAGTGAGATTAGTAACAAAGGAGTATTGTTTTTGGTCAAATGGCTGCAATACATCACTTATAACACAGTTATCTAACTTGTGTTAAGCTCATCCCCAAATGAAAAACACGCCTGCTTAAATTCCCCTCACCAATTACCACTTGAACACTTGCTGTTTCTTAATTGGTTTACAAGTTTATTTGTTTTATCGGCAAATAAAGTCTGACCATGTTACTTGTAAACTTAATTACTGCTAGCTTCTCCCTGTCTTTTTCGTCTTGATGTCTAGATATTTACAAATCTTATACTATGTTTTGAAAGACCTTGTTTCATAAACATAATAATTTCTTACGCTGTCTGCATGCATTCAATTTTGCTGATGTATGAGTGATATAAAACATTTATTCGTTTGCTGAATAACTTATGTCGTTTCTGAAGTCTTTCAATAAAATAGTCCAGCATCAACTTAGAGAACAATTTACGTGCCTGGATGTACGATAAGTTGTATAACTGAATAAATGGCAGCCGGATGCTTTGAAACAATTTAAACAACCTTGCGGCACTAAACCTGCCATAGATATTACCTCTGAATAGTTTTATTGAGGCAACACCTTAAAATATGTCTGTGGTTAAGTAGCTAAAGTTTTTCCTGTCATACATCAAGGTATTCAAGGAGACATTTTAGGTACAACTAATAGACTTGATCGTAAATTCACAATTAAAATGTGAGTCCAGTAAGATATTACGTTATGTTTGAAAAAAAAATCAGCATAAAATCCAGAAGAATACAAAATAAAAAAATGTTTTCTTAAAAACTGATTATTTAGATTATCCGTACTTGTAAACAGGCCAAAATTTACATGGTTTTTGAAAAGTTATATGAGCTCTAACGTACAGTCAAACCTGTGAACAAAGTCCACCCTTGGGAAAGACAAAATGTGACCTTTACTATCAGATGGCCTTTATTCTGAAGTCAGTTTGTTCTGAATAATCAATGACGTTCTTTCAAAGAATGCCCTTTATTCACAGGGTGGTCTTTATTCAGAGGTGGACACAAACACATGTTAGACTGTGTATGACGAGCTGTGTATTGTGGTTTTATTGTAAACATATACATAATGTTGTTTTAATTAAAGAACAGACACAAATCTGAATTGTTTTGTTTGTTACATTCGGTTTCAAAAGAAAACGAAAACCGTTTTTACAGTTTGTGAATGATACTTAAACCAATAACTTCAAATAAGAGCCGTTTTACAGAACTATAGTTTATACTAATTTATTTTAGCTCGATTGCGAAACAAGCAAATTTGATTATATTAAACACGCTCTAGTCCGCTTCCTGGACATTACACCAGTACTGCGTCCGAAAAATGGGATTGTGAAGTTCATGTACGAAACCAGTCGAAGTCGGGATTCGAATTCAGGATATTCGGAGCAGAGGTCGGACGCTCTACCTCTAGACCACAATGCCTCCCAATCTCACAGAACTTTGTTATTTCGTTGTCCATTTCATTAATTTCCAAACGATGAAATAAATCGATGACGTATGTCAGATAATGTGATAGCGAACTGAAAGCCTCTACACGTTTTTATTAATATAATTCAAGTTACTGGCAAATTGGTCAAAGTCAAAGATGAGATCCAGAAGAGATCGTTTAGCTGTCAATGAGTTGTTTGTATTTATCTGCTAAAGACGTAAACAAGGTCAGTTATAATGTACCGATGAAGACTTTTCTATTTACAGTATCAAGTTTAGCAGCGGAGATAAGAATACTGTACAACCCCTCTAAACCGGTCGAGCCCGGGACCAGGTCATTTTGGCCGGTTTAGAGGGATGCCAGTTTAGAGGGGATTTTTAATTATATAGTACTGAAGTCGGGGCTAGAACATTCGGCCGATTTAGAGGGGAAACCGGTTTATAGAGGAACAGGTTAAGAGGGTTTCCACTGTATTAAATGAAGGAAGTGATAGTCCTATTTAGAAAATATTCAGAAAAGAAACCATGTCGACTGATTATAAAGGTTGAACTTGTTAAATGCTGAATGGTTCAATCGACGGTCAAATCAAATAGAAGAATAACACGTAGAGATCAATACCTTCATAGTTTTGTCTACTTCTTTGAAAAACGTGTTATTCAATTTAGAAATGGATTATTTATAAGTAAACATAAACCCAAGTAGCATATACATTCATCAACATTCTTGAACTAAAATGCATTTCTACTTTTATAACAGTAAACATTAAACAACTCTCTTCGCGCCAAAAGCTCAGTTTATGTAACAAAAAACAAGGCGCATGGAATGAATATATTGTATTTTGTAAAAACGTTAAGTGGAAAACGAAAGGAGGTCGTTTGTTTCCTTGAAAGTTTACATTAATTCTACCGACAAAATCAAATAATGCGTATCTAGATACATTCTTATGATAACAAATTGAGATAATAAATACTCCGATCTAACAATATTATTTCCAAAGGACACCGTTGTCTTAAGATTGTATTTAAGATTCATTCTTAATACAAAATGCACTCTTAAAATTGTAAATTGATTTAATTTATATGCGACAGGGAATATTGTGGCATTCAGACCGAGATAAACAATATTATGATAGTTGCTTAGTTTGGTTTTGGCTTTTATTTTATTACATTCTACTCAGTTTCCCGGATGGGCGATAAACAGCTTTGAAGATAATTAGAACCTGAATGGAACACTGGGGTTAAAAATGTATCAACAGCCAGGGTCATTTGGCAACATTTCCAGTTTTAACAGTGGATGCTCTCCCTAGGTGAGCGCCTGGGTCGAACCGCCAACTTCCGTAGGCTAGCTAGACAGTTTCCTCACATATGAAATTCGGTCTTGGAAGGGATTCGAACTCACAGCAGGGAGTGGCTAGTGATGACTCGTCAACAACCATAACCCCTTGGCCACAGAGGCCCCAAAGGAGTTTATATCCTAATCGCAAAAAATGAAATACGTAGCCCAAAACGCTTTCCTAAGATACGAAAACATACAAGTCGTTTGATGAAAGTTCTCTGTAAATTGTATCTATTGTACATAAAATGTTCTCAGTTAGTTCTTAATTTGATCTACAAATACAATAATTCGGTAATTCGGAAGAGGCAGATTGGGTCTAAATGTCAAAATGCCGGTCCTGTCAGTGAAAATAGATAGTTGCCAAAGAATGAGGACGAACAATCCGTCATTTTGCGCTGAGCCAATTAATCCATCATTTTAATGAAGCCAAAATGGATAACCTTTTACATCAAAAGCTGTATGTTTTGTCAAAAGAAACATTTTGACTACAAGAGAATATAATGAAACTGATTCTCAAAACATCTACATCTAATGTATATTGTAGCTTTTCGGTAAATATATGTTTTGTGTCAATGGTTTGGCAATTTTCCCGTGTAACGAAGACATAATTCCCGTCTTTAGTTTGAAGTCATTTATTAGACGGACATCAAGCTCTGAAGTTGTAAAATCTAAACCCTATGAATCACTGTTCGTGTAAATTAGAGTAAAGTCAAACCTGTGAAGAAAGGCCGCACTTGGGAAAGACAAAATGTGGCCTTAATTGACAGTTGGCATTTATCCAGAGGTCAGTTTGTTCTAAATAATCAGTAATGATTTTTCAAAGAATGGCCTTCTTTCACGGGGTGTTCTTTATTCGGAGGTTGCTGCAAACACAAGTTTGACTGTACTTAGAATTAACTAAATGGAAGTATTTCAAAGTTTGTTTCAATCAAATTCTATATTTCATCATGTTATACATTGTTCATTGTAAACAAACCTCGGAAACAAACAAATTCGAAACACAGGCGCTCATAAAAGGATTTCTAGAAAACAAAACACATGCAAAACATCTCACCTTCCCCAAAATACTACCTTCCCTACACCCCCGAATCAAAACCCACCCAACGCTAAATATAAATTATTTGTCTCTAACTCATAAGTCAATAACATCGAGGATTTATCTTCAATAATATCAATATACTTCATATTCAAAGCTTGAAGTTTGTCAGCAAATTTCTTAATAGTTTTCACATCTTATTTATTTGTCATTTTTGTTGTTTATTAGATTTTGACTCTTCAGTCGTGGCACTTGTTTTACCTTTCGTGTACTTTTACTACTAATTTGTGTTATTTCACAAGTAAATGGTTATTAATTTTCTGATAAACGAATTTTGTTCCCAAGTGTTATACTGAAGATGAATCAATTATTCACATCACAGACTTTCTGCACTAGAGTACATAATTTTCATATTTGACTTTGCATCACGTGACCCATGCTTTTGATTGTAAGATTGTGATCAACTTGAAAGCCGTTTCATAAATAAGCAGTCTTTGCAATGAAGCGCTCGTAATATAGAGATGGTTGCTAAATGAGGTTTTACTCTATTCTAATTTCAGTCATTCATACCTCCTCCCATATTACAGTGCAACCTCTCCGAAGCGCCCCTCTCTCTTGAGCAACAGCCTCCCTTCAACAACAACAACATGATTTTTCCCACAGCACGATTTAACTATTAAATTAACCACTCTAGGGCAACAACCTCTCAACAACATAATTTTGCTTTTCCCAAAAGGTGTTGTTTTGAAGAGTTTACACTGTATCAGAATTAACTTAACAAGGGCAATGACCTGAATGATCTTGCAGATACAACATAAAACATTTTTGCATAAGTCGCCAATAAAATTAACAAGTATATAATTCATACTACTATTGCATAGGATTACTCTTAAAGCACTCAACCACACTGTTTGGCTTGCAATGAAACAGTCAAAGACTATTCCGTGGGGGCTTTCTGTTCGGATTTTCTACCGTGGTTCTATTTACTGCCTGGGGTCGTCCTCCAACATTGCATCTGCAAAAATCGCCAAATGACCCAAGCTGTTGGTGCGAAAAAAGCAACAGCGAAAAAAGCTCTTTCAAGTACTTGAAACGACAGCACAGTAGAATTGATACATTCTTTGACTCACAGCAGAGAAATCAAATTTTATACCAGTGGTGCTTCTACGTACGATAATCCAGTCCTGTTAAGATATATTGGTAGATTTGACTTTTGTTTTGAATTCATATGGTGGCATATTTCTGCACACACTTAGAGAGTTCATATTCGAGAGAGCTTTCTAAGTTTTCATAAAAAATGTTTTATTATCATGAAAATATTTTATCATTCACCTTATAAGTACGTTTACTATATGGTAAAGAAATCGTATCATGAAAAGGTTTTTCATGATAATCTGGTAAATTTTCGCGAAAATATTTCTGATTATCTTATGCAGAATTAGAATTATTCCACCATAGATTCATGAAATACTTGTGTACATCAATTTGGATTGGTTTGGCTCACAGGGAACTTTAAACATCTGGTAATTACAATGATAAATTAGTTCAATTTAGTAAAATGAATGTACATGTATATCCAATATTTTATCTGATCTGCATCGATTACAATTTATCGCCATTATGTCATTAAACTCGAGAACACTTTAAAACGAGTAATTTGCTAAAGTTGTATTCATATTAAGACCAGACAGAATTTTTTATGACATCACATCCCGTGGTTGCTACACATCATTCACGACTTCAATGAATCCAGTTTTACAAGATTGTCTGTTTGCATTCAATGATTAATAACCTCGTACAGAATGCGCAGATTTGTCGAGGGATATTTTGTGTTAGAAAAGTACAATTGAGACCATTTTTACTCTCGTTTAGTCCATGCAGACGCCAGTTCCATGACAGAATAAAAACTTGCTGAGATTTTTTTGATGATTAGTGTAATGTTTTTAATGTTAGAGTGCTTGTATTAATTTCGATACAAAACGATTTTTATTCTTTTTCGTCTCTTTCTTAAATAAAACTGAAACAAAAGTCGAAATGCTGGATTTCTAGATAAAATAAATGCATTATGCCGAAGTCTACTCGATTATTGAAACATCTCGGTCAAATGGTCAAACTAAACTAAACTTGTAAATAACATTGTAAACGCCTTTCTGGTTGAATAAGGTGTGGGGTCCCATTGTCTTATTGTTATGGTCTCTGGCCTGTTACCATTAGCCCATTGCCGCAAAGAGTTCAAATCCCACCATGGAAGCTATCTAGCTAGCTTCTGGAAAGCCGATGGTTCTACTCAGGTGTACTCCTATAGTCTTAAACCATTGTATAGGCTGGAAAAGTCAAATTGCCACGGCTGTTAGAGCGACCTTAAACCCCACAGAAAAAGAAATGAGACGGCTGATGTACACACACACTTTGTTTTTCTTTCTATTTCGTCATAGTTCAAGGCATGTTACCGTCAGTAAGCTGCTGGTGTTTGTTTTCTTTAACTAATTACTCCATACACGCGCTCAGTCTATTTTCATGGTATCTATAAAACACACGTGTTTCACCGCGCAAACTTCATGACGGATGCGATTGTACTTGTTCGTTTCTACAATCCTCCAGTAGAAGCGTTTGATAAAAAAATGAAAATCAATTAAAACTATTTCGAAACAAATTTCTAAGTTTTCGTCTAATGGAATAATCAACTATTGAACATTGTGAACTAATGTAGCACTGGGCTCAAGTATTACCACATTTGTTTTATCTTCAAATATTTTATTTCTTCATAATACAGCCTTGGAGCTAATACGAAACCATTTTAGAAGCATACACAATTTTGATAAATGGATCATTATTCGAAGCAACGGGTTCAACCAATTTATTTTCTCTAATTGATTTTCAAATCTTATAGGGAAAAAGTGTATATAACATTGAGTTATATTTAAATTATCCATTAAAATTTCAGTTATTTCGGGCCCGTTTTCTTTGGCTGTAGTCGATAGTGACCCTGGCTGTCAGTGCAGCGTTTAACCCCCGAGAAGAAAAGTACGCATCAAGTTAAATCCCGTGGAATATTACATTTTTCTAAGTTTTTTTGTGCAATGTTCTGTTTTCTGTATGGGTTGGGATGCAATCTGTGGAAACGTATGGACATTTTGATTGATGAAGATTGTTTTTGAACTAAATTAGTATATTTGCGCTTTCTGTGTTGTTTTTCTTTTTTGCGCTGAGCGTGTTGTGTAGATTCGAGCCATTTTATTGATTTATGGCTAAGGTAATGATATTTTATTTGAAAGGTGGAATTTGAATTTTGCTTTAATATTTCTAGGGAATCAGGATGTTTACTTTCTATTCCTTGACTACAGATGGTAGATATATTAATGGTTACCTAATAACACCGACTATGAGTAACTTTATTAGTTTATTTGTAAACTTACGTATACTTGTCATTCTTACATTAATAAATGAGGTTTGAAATGTGGTGTTACGTGTACAAGTATAATCCATGTTCACTCAGAGTTGTTGATTTTGTTGAGGCCGATGAGAAAATCACAGGCATTATTCCTGACATTCCCTCTCTAAGTTAATGAGTGCTTTCTACTTCTTTTTTACCATCTAAAAGCATTTTTGCCCATGATAAAAATAAGCTCATTATTCACATACATATATAACAAAATGTCCATATGTGGTTTAACCCTTTGACTCATAATACTGCGTTTCCCTGCATTTGAAGCAGATTTGGCTATTGAAAACAATGTGGCAAAAGAAGCCATTGCTTGTAATGAGTAATGGCTTCTTTTGCCACAATGTTTTCCACTCAGAGAGAAGTTTCTCAATTTTCCTAAATAAATTGTTTTGTATACTTGCTTTGAATTTGGAAGAGTCTAAAATATGCTTATGAGACAAAGGGTTAAGCGAAAACATGTGCTTTGATTCATACAAACCAATCCTGCTGGTTTTACATGATGTTATGAAGTTGGTGAGGTTATAAATTCTAAATTTCCTTCATAAATTTCAATTTAATTTTCTGGGAATTTATAGAATAATGTTAGAGAATATCCTTAAATAAGATTTAAGACATCTATATTTCCTTGAACTTGATATGTTTTACTTCTGAAACTACACTTGGCATCAAAATCTTCCTCTTGAAATACGAATAGTTAACTTGATCATGCAAAAGTCTTCATCGATTTGCGTGAAAACGCCAAACGCAATATAAAAGTTGATTGACCTTTGTTTGTAAAATCTTTTTCTTTCAAAAAGGTTCGTTATCTCTCTAAGTGGTTTGCCTTGTATTCTGACTACAGTGCCACCTCTCCAAAGCAACACCCTTTCGGGAGAAGCATCATGATGTTGTTGTTGAGAGGTTGTTGTTCTAGAGAGGTTAAATCAATTGTTAAATCATACAGTGGGAGAAAATCATATTGTTGTTGAAGGGTCGTTGATTCTAAAGAGAGGGCCGCTCATGAGGGGTTGCACTGTGATTGTATGAGCCTTAGTATTTGACATAAGGAGGTCTAATTCTAATTATTAAGCTTTTGCCATTCCCGGAAAGTTCTTACCATTACAATGGAAACCCTTTAGACCGGTTCCTCTATAAACCGGTTTCTCCTCTAAGTCGGCCAAACGTTCTAGTCTCGACTTCGTTACTATATGATTCAAAAATCCCCTCTAAACTGGCATCCCCTTTAAACAGGCGAAATGACCTGGTCCCGGGCTCGGTTGGTTTATAAGGGTTCCACTGTACTTGTGTGTGGATAAAGCGTATTTTGTGTTGCGGTTGCTTTTTTTTTTGTATGTCATTTTCCAGTTGGAGGTTTTGTGGACAATCAATGTGGGCTATGATGTTTGATATGCAGAAGTATGTTGTTGTGTGTAGAATGCTTTATGATTTTGTGATTTTCTGCATTAAATACTGTATGCGTATTGGTGTGAACAATGACGGTGGGTTTATGGTTAATGACACCTGCGTAGTAAAGAAAAACATTTTGCCAGTGGCGATTTCTGGAAATCCGTTTTTACTTTCTGTTTATATTACCAAATTAATCCGTAATGAATCCTACTTTTTTGTTCAACTTTTTCTAAAATTTAGTTGTATTAATAATGTAAGCAATCAAACAAATTAGCTGGAGGCAAGTTGAATGTGTTTCATCATTTGAGTGTTTTGTGATTATATGAGGCAACTACAATTATCATAATTACCAACTTGCCGCATCTACTTGAAAGACTGTTAATTTGATAACAAAATGATGCAACAAATTCATGAATTCCACGAAGATTTACTTAGTCGTTCGTCCCAAGTAGGGGACAATTATTTAATATTTGAAGACATGATAACACTATTAGCGCAACACATTGAATACTAAGTAATGTTTTAAAATTGTAAACTTAATTTGCATACATAATTCTAAATAAAAATGTTATATTATCCCGAGTATAATAATTTGTTGTGTATGGTAGGTTTCCGTTATTTCACAAACTACAATTCTCATTTCCATATAAACTTAATAAAACTATAAAATACCTACCACGTTGACATAAAGCATATATCTTATATCGAGACAGTTTCTTAGAGAAGTTAATTAATCTATTTGACCTAGTACGATCTGAAAATTTTCGCTGTTTCTGCCTTTATTCCTCTCTTATAGTGGAAATAATTGGTCTCTAAATGCTTTCAGATCTTTCCTGTCAGTGAAAATGGATGGATTACATCCTAAATTTGAATAATTCCTATCTGTACGGCGAATCAGATAGACTAATTCATCATTTCAATCAAAGAACGGAGTGGTCTCCTGGTTTCCAACAATTCATCAATGAAATCAGTTTGTTGATTAAATTCACTGCTAAATAAATAAACTTCAGATTCTATTTCGACAGAAATAACGTGTTTAAATGAAACTCAAGAACGTAGAAGTGGATTAAAAATATGTACAAGAATGCTTGTGTAGCGGAATAACTCGTTGAGCCCTTCTTTGAATTATATTCATGATTTTATTCCGATTTATCTTGAACTCACTAATTTCATATAAGTAATTTCCTGACTTCAATCATGTTTATTAATGTAGTTCTGATTTTCATGCGCCTTCCATTACTTCAGCTACGTCCTTAGTGATTAACCACCGTTTCCCTTTACCAGCTGGATTTGTGTGTGATACTAAATTGTTAAACAACATATTTACTCTGCTGCTTAATGCTCTGGTACAAGGCTAGACAATTTTAGTACAGTGCAACATCTCCAGAGCGGCCCTCTCTTGAGCGACAACCTCCCTTCAACAACAGCGTGATTATTTCCCACTGTATGATTTAACTATTAATTTAACCTCTCTAAAGCAACGACCTCTCAATAACAACATAATTTTGCTTCTCCCAAACTCCCAAAGGGTGTTGCTTTGGAGAGGTTGCACTTTATCAGATCTAATGCAAAACTACATTTGTTTTGTAAGACATATATTATTTACCAAGAATATTTATATCCCTGTAATATACTAAGCAAATACTTAGAGACGTTTGTTTAATGTAAACACATGGTTATATTTGATATTAATCAACAGGAGTCATCCGGAAACGGCGGCAGCAACGAAAGAAAGACCAACAAACAAACAAACTTTACAACGAACACAAACTTATAGACGCCAAATCCTACTAATGACAAAATGACAAACCTGCTTAGCTCGTCTTTTTCGTAGCAAAGTCTTACTATTATAATTGCGTCGTCGTCGTGCAAAAACTAATGTTGCCCATTACTCAAACGCTTTTAAAGATATCAACACGACACTTGGGATACTTGATTATCATGACAAAGCACAGTGGGAAGACAAAGGGCATTATTATTGAAGTTATGCCCCTTTTTAAACTTAGCATTTTAGTCAAAAGTACTTATTAAATAGAACGATGTAATACAGACGAGCGTTGGCGTCGCTCTGCGGAGCTCTAGTGTTTTATATTTTCATTTCCTTGTCCTCTTCTCTCTAGCATCTCTAATTGTTCTTTATTATGCTTAAAATACCTAGCCAACCACTAAGACTGTATGCTTTTTACAATGAGAGTTGATCCAAAATAACAAGACAAACCGATGGACACTTTGAAGATTTAATGGCACCAAACCAAACCAAATTTTCAGAAGATGCAATATTACATGGATGTGATTTTTTGGATGATAAATGGCCAGTAGTAAGTGCATTTTTGTATTTGGTCGCATCCAGAGATGTTACGATATCGGAAATGACTTAACAAATATTTTGAAGTTCAAAGATCCTGGCAGAGAACTAAGACATTCAAAAACTCTTCCATTGTATCTTCCAATACAGTGGAAACCCTCTAAACCGGTTTCCCCTCTAAATAGGTCAAATGTTCTAGTCCTTCATTACTAGATAATTCAAAAATCCCCTTTAAACTGGTATCCCCTCTAAATCGGCCAAATAACCTACAGGCTCGGTCAGTTTAGAGGGGTTCTACTGTACTGGGATATAGTATTACAGAGGTTATCCGACTTTAAACATAAAATCTTCATCTTTCAATTAATGTTTTTATCTCTTTAAAAAAGTGATTCTTGTAGCTCGCGTATCTTTTGTAGACTTTAGAAAAAAGATAATGTTTTGACGCAGTGTTTAAGATTTAGAGGCTGGCATACGACACGTCAACTTTGGGAAGTAAATAAACAGGAGAGTATTCTTCCATAAATAAATGAAATTAAAATGTCACAGTGATGATTTGGAATTATAAGGTAATGTCATTGTGCAACATAATGTTCATTCACCCTTTGTTCATGGGCCGAGTTGTCAACTTGATTGAATTGTTTTGTAACATCAGTTTATAAGATAATGGCTTAGCGTTTTGTATAGTATCATTTTAATCCCACAACCCACGTGAAACAATGATACAATTAGAGCAATAAAATGAATACCGCTAATGGATATTGGACAAACACGTTGGCATGACTATTATAATTCATAATTCGGTTTCTTCTTCCGCTGAGGGATTGTATTTTGAGCTTAACAAACATATCCAGCTATTTTGTATTTTGTCAAGAAATATTTGTCACTGTTAATGGAACGTTTAAAGACTGAAATTGATATTACGTAGATCGTATTACGCCATCTAGTGTGACAAATCAAGATTATTTTTTTATTACAAATACTAATACTATATTGAATTAGTTGTTATACGGTGCAACCTCTCCGAAGCAACACCCTTTGGGAGAAGCAAAATTATGTTGTTGTTGAGGGAGAGGTTGTTGCTCTAGAGAGGTTAAATTTATAGTTAAATCGTGGGAATGCTGTTGTTGGAGGGAGATTGTTGTTCAAGAGAGGACCGCGCTGTGTATGCACCTTCCACATCAATGAATTTTATGTAGTACATGTATTTTTAGTGATTTTTTTTTCAAAAATCAAAAATATATCTTTAATGGAATGATTTCTATCTAAGAGTAACACATATGTTATGGAAAAGGTCCGGTATGACAATATCTCTTTCCGTCTTACAAAACTTCAGCTTTTGAAATATTCAGCGTACGTTTTTGACATAATGATGATTTTCGGCTTCTCTAAGCAAATATTTCTATTTCACCATGGCAAAGAATATCTTGAAAACAAAGTACAAATAACCATTTGATCGCTATAGTCCAAGGTTTTGTAATGGTTTTGTTCAAGGAGTTACATTAAAGAGACAACGATCAGCGATTAGATACATCATAAAGATTGGAATTTCGCGTTTGGTTCGAAAGCTTGTTGACCCTTTAGAGTTTTCAAGATAGCTACTACCAAAAAGTAAACCTATTATACCGTCAATCACCATGATGTTTTATTACTGGTGTACGTCATAGAAGCTTTTTGTAAAGTATTTAGCTTCCATTTATTTATCTTCAATGCTGACGTCAAATGTTGAAACTTATAGCAATTTTTCAACCACGTCAATGTCTGTATAGATGGAATATATACAGTTGATTCACGCATATAAAGCTAAGGGTCTAGCGATTCCTTCCTTGTGTATCGCCCCATTACCTAATCCCTGTACATAAGAAAGATAATTACAAGAATTCGTAAAATGGAACACGATGGAAATAAATCGGTTGACAGATTTCTTCTAGTCTATTGTCCAGATTATCAAAATTGGGCCATATACCTTGAATACATTAAATAAAATGCTTATCAACTGTTTAACTGTGAGACATAAAAATTACTTCATTTTTTATGTATTGTTTTGATATACCATAATGCATGTAATATTTTCGACGTATTGTTTTTGTTTTTGAAGACAAACCGTCAATGAAAAGCATACATTGACATGAATCATAATTCGTAAACAATAACACTCGTAACAAAATGACAGGAACTGTCACAAAACCAACCAGGTTTTCATGAGAAGTTGCACGCGGAATATTTACATGCGCAACAAAGGGCCATACTTCCGCAAAAATGAACGAATCACAAAACTCCGACAATATGTGCTGGGGTTGTTGGCGATGTTAATTATGTGAAAGTTTCGCCTAAATCCCTTCAGAAATGTAGGAGTTCCGCGCAGAAGAAATTGTGGATGCCCGCACGCCGGTCCGCCAGCATTCGCCAATTTGATAACAAGGAGTTTTCCTTCGAAAATCTTGGTTTTCAAAACCGCTGACACAAACAGATCCTAGATTAGGGAAGGTTCTGTTTATTACGTTTCATTGACAAAATATCCATTTCAGTTTTGGCAACATGTCGACAACAACAACATTCTCATAACTATAAACTGCATCTACGTAAACGCGTCAAAGAAGTTGAGATAAAACTGCACATGGGTGTATATATAGAAACACCATCAATGAACATCACGCACAGTCTGTGTAACAACAATAAAGTCTATTATCGGTGTGTGATCCAATTTACAAGGACAAAGTGCGCGAACGAAATTTCCAAAAATGCAACAATCCTATTTACAGCGTTCACATGACTCAACCAACGGAGAATGTCATCTTATTCGTAAATTTTCCAGCGTTTGATATTCGTATTGACAGCAAACTTTCATATATTTCCCATTTACAATATTTGTCAAAAATCTATATCTCTGATTGTTGTCTGTAAAGATTAATGACCGCGTGTATTCAATGAATGCGAGGCAGAATAGCTCAGTGAGGTATGAAATCGGAGATTTAATTATTTCTTATGATTAATATTAACTGGTTTGTCATGTCGGCATGTAGTAAATGAAACAATTGCTGGCGGTGAGATTTATTGTTTCTACAGTTCATATTATCGTCATTACTCAAACATGGCATTAGATTAAATACAAGAAAATAATTATCTACGCTTACCGTCTGTATACACGTTTGCCAGTACAAATGAGGGATACGTTAGAGTGTTAGGGTAAGCGTGCAAATTGACATTGTGAGGTTCTTTCCGTACAAACTGCCATTATGTGGCTAATTAATCTTTACTTGTGAGGTGGGAAAGTGTCTCTTGTGGGGCCTAAAAACATCACAGAAAAATCAATGGGAGTAATCACATTCTGTAGCTCTCGTAAGTACGTCCACCTTTGTACAGAAAACAGTGGGAAAAATACTTTTTTAAAGCAATTCTTTTTGCAATATTATGTGTCACAAATAGCGTAGAACGAATTAGTGGCTTTTGGGTTAACTTTTTATTCTATCATCGGATTCACTCTACGAGCTAACGCAATAACTAAAATATTGATAAGTAAGCTTGTTGTGAATTAGATTAACTCTTTTTGTTTAAAGTTTTTTTTTCTCGCTGCGCCCTGAAACAGTAAAAGAAATGTCGAAACTAGTTGTTCATGGACCACTTTTAACTAGTTTTGCGTCAGTGCTAATACATGCGTGTAAGGGCATTGACCTCTATTGCACACAAATTAAAGCTGACATATTGAACATTGAAAATATGGTCCCACTGAAAGATGCAGTAATTTGGTTTAAAAAGTGAAGCCTAGATAGCTTACGCCTTCCATTTTTTCTTAGTCATAATTGAGTATGTTCGCTGGTGGCAGAATTGTAGAAACCAGGCAATCATTCTATTGACTTAACCGAAAGATAAATGTCTGTTTGCATGCTTAACATAAGTACATAATGTCATAACTTGTTATTTTCTGTCTAAAGGGATTTCTGTGTGTATTTTTACGTATCAAAATAGTGAGCCAGTAACGTGCGTGTAAACAAAAAGAAAAAACAACAACAGCTGTGGTTGTTAACAACTATCTCAGTAATGTTTATACTGGGATTAGAATGATGTAACAAAGTATGAAGTTTGTATCTCAACAACAACAACTTAATTTTGTTTCTCCCAAAGGATGTTGCTTTGGAGAGGTTGCACTGTACATAAGCCAACGTTTACTTACAGAAAGTATGAACCTGATTGTTGACGGAGAAAGTTCTACTCAGGGAGATATAAAAGATTAACATTGAAAACTCTCTAAGGGAGATATAAAAGATATACAGTGAAAACTCTCTACGCCGGTTCCTCTATAAATTGATTTCCCCTCTAAATCGGCCAAATGTACTGGTCCCTAATTCATTTCTATAATTAAAAATCCTCTCTAAACTGGCATTCCCTCTTAACCGACCAAATGACCTTATCCAGGGTTCGACCAGTTTAGAGGGGTTCCATTGTACTGTACCAAACGGTCGATCAACCCGTAATATTACTCGAAAAATAATTGACCGCCGTAAATAACCAAAACTGAGTTGTTGAACGGTGTACTGGCCAATACAAATATCTAAACAAATTTCTAAAACCTGAAAAAATACATGATAACGTCTAGATACACAAGTTATGTCACAGTGAACTAGGCACGGAACGACTTCGTGAAGAAGTCAAGCCTAAATTATTTTATTTTCCATTGGCAAGAGTATAAAATTCAATTTGGGTCCATTACCGGAATCAGTTTAAAAATACTTAACACAACAATTACTGTGCTATTATTTTGTGCTTTTATTAAGTCGTGAACAATTGTCCACCACCACTCCACCATACTGCCTCACTAGCACCATGTATTTGTGGTTAACACGCCCGCAATGCTTACCGCATTAAAACATCCACAGGGAGTGACAGCACAAACTAGTGTGGTGGTCCCCTAATGGCTGGAGGTATTAACGGGGGAATAATAGTGCGACATGCATCTCTGAGCTCCAAACAAAATAAACTCTCTACTTATGAACTAACACTAAAATCGTACATTTGCCACAATCCTGTCACTTAAGCAATAGGAATAGAAATAGGATTTCTACAAAAAACAACACATGCAAAAACCCCACCCACCAAAAATGCTTATTAAATCCATGAATATGGACATTAACATTTTTCTACGCTAAATACGTACTTTTAATCCAAAGGCTGTCATTCTTTTTTCATTCTGAAAATATTTATTGGAAAATGGACTTTAGAAGCGGAGAAAAAAGTGCTGGAAGACATTACATGCCAAAGATTTAATTTGTGATTATTGATATTTGTCTATTTATCATGTCATAGGATGGAACAGATTTGTTCTATGTATTAAACCAAGCAATTGTAAATAACAAACGATATATCGGTTACAGCATGTCACAATATCATCATCACTCTAACACGAATATCTGAAACAAGATCAAAAACAAATTTAAGCTAACCATCTACATTTCTGTAAATCAGTTCACGGATAGGAAATGTAGTTGCAGAAAGGAAATGGTAAACATTCCTGGAGCAACGAAGACAAACGAATATAGCGGAACTCATTGTAAACACGCGTCAGGATATTATAAATGCTGAACCAAACGACATCAACGAAAACGAGAATGATATTGTATAATGCCAGGACTATTACGGATTTAATGTTGCTTAAGCAACAGTAATATACTGATTGTGAAGGTAAAAAAAACTAAAGTAAAATTAATGCAATATTGAATTAATGCGTGCATTACGAAAGTCCACTAGACGAACTGGCGAAATATCTTCAAGAGTATTCTAAAGTGATTCTAATAAAATGTTACTAGTTACGAGTAGACGAAGAGTGAAATGTGCTATGTAACATTCATTACTTAGAAATTAAATGCTGAAACAGCAAAACCTGATAGAAAAGAAAACTGAAAAAAGCATAAATTGTGCGCATGCGCTGAGTCTAATTTTTAAACGCCCTCTGTATAAAACTCGATTCTTGGAAAAAAAACGAAAAAAAAGTGAACCAATCGTTATGTTTTACAATTCTTATAATCGATCTACACAACGAAATTAAAAAATTCCACCTGATAATCGACCAAATGTGTTCAATGATTTTCTTCCTGTGCTATAAAATACAATGTAGACGTCTAGAAATTCGGCTCAGAGTAAACAAAAAATGACACTGTACTAAAATTGTACACAGACACCAAAGTATTACACAAACATACGGAAACTTCCTTTCTGTATTTAAAAAATTAATAATGTATTATTTTCTAAAAAAAGACAACTTGACATGAATCGTTTGCAGGCTGTCTGGTATTAACACTTAAAGATGGCGTTTGTTAATTTAGTGTCGAATTCATTTGATGATTTGTTGACCTCAAACTAGCTAAAACAGAACCCACACGACGGGAGACGTAGTTCCCTATTATTAGTTACGGTAACATTTCTTTGTAATTGAAAGATAAACACGTGTTTATATATTTTCTCTGTGTGTATATTTGTATTGTATGGAATATTTCTCCTTGATTGAATCCTTTCTGCCTGTTTCTTTTCCGAGCCACATATTTAAGTTTGAAATAGTACGTAGATAAGAACAGCTGTTAAAAGTCACGCTGAACGTATAAACAAATATGATTTTCACTTATGTAACGATAGAACAAGATATTCCTAAGAGTGTGATCCATTTACAAAATGTGTGATTGATGTGGGTTTGAACACAAGGAGGTGTTGGCGAGTTTGTTGCGCGTACGAGACATTTCTTGTTTCTATTTGCGTAAACATTCACTTGGAAACTAGGTTTTGTTCATGTAATAGGCGGGTTAAATATCAATTAGGAGAATTTATCGTAAAAACTAGTTTTGGCTTTGTTCGTTCAGTTTTTGTTGAGTGAAATATATTGATAAGGCACGGAGCCCCTAAAGTGACATTCTTCGTAATATTATCCGTAATAAGGGAAAGTGAAATGTTTTGTGTTTTTTTTTCTAGAATCCGTTTCTTATATGATTTCCGACAACGTATCTCCACAAGAATAGAATTGGTCAGTGATGTACTCTGATGTACCACCCTTAAGAACAAACTTAAATACGTCGTTCTTCGGCGTTTCAAATGAATACAGTGCCTCATTAAAACAACCTAATTCGGATGTGTCACAAATAATTATAACGTATGCTTTTAAAGGAAAGAAACCGAACTACATTTTACGATAAACGATATTTTATTTGACAGAATAACAATATAAACTCAGACATAATTACAAATATCATACTAGAAGGTCATTTTTAGATCTGCTTGATAAGACTTACATAAATTTTCAGTTACACAAATTTGCCATGTTACAATTTTACGGCCTAATCTTAAAAGAACTATAAATGTAACCGATCCAAATAGTTGACTATCGGTCTGTGATCTTTTAATGGAATCTCTTACAAATATTGATATCTGGTTTTATGTTTTAGACTTTACTTAGTGAGATGTCAGGGATAACATATCTCGACAATTTTATTCGTAATATTGAAGAAATAGAAATTGTCCTCGTGGACTCTATTTCAAATTAATATATCGGGCTGTGGTGAGGTCATTTTAGTACTGAAATGTGATGTTTTATATTTTGTTTGTTTATGTTTTTGGTGGCTTGCCTGCATGTGTGTTGGCATGTTTGCTTGTTTGCCAGTTTGATTGTTGTATGTTTGTTTGTTTGCCTTCTTGATTGCCTGCTTGCTTACTCATTCACTTGTTCAGTTGCTTGTTTGATTGTTGTATGTTTGTTTGTTTGCTTGCTTGTCTGCTTGTCTACTTGATTGCCTGCCTGCTCACTCACTCACTTGTTTGATTGTTTGCATGATTGTTGCTTTCTTGTGTGTTTGCTTGCCTGCCTGCCTACCTGCCTGCCTTTCTGTCTGTCTGTTTGTTTGTTTGCTTGTCTAAAATAAAAGTATGCAAACTAATGTCAAACGTATCGGAAGCATCATTTCATTGAAACTCGTTTAATGTTATTTTATATGTTTATAACAAATACGACGTTGTGAAGATGTAACAATTTACTTACAGTCAGAGAAGCTTGTACTGATACAAAGTGTTCATGACTGTTTTCTGGAAAACTTACTCGAATTACCCGGAGATAATTGTTTGATAAAATAAATTTATTGAAAATTCTAATTCGTATACAGTTTTACAAGCAATGACAACTGAGCTCTAATTAGTACAATAGTCTTGTATTTTTATAGCAAATGACTTTATGTAAAAAGAACACCCGATACTTTTATGGCACACGTTGAAGTCATCTATATATGAAGTAGGTATGGAACCATTTTAAGACTATGAATGGTGACATAATACTACACATTGTCATATAAACTTTGACATCGATGCAAAAAGAAACAAGACATTTATTCAATTATTTTTATGCTGCGACAAAAAAGACAATGGTTTGTGTATCTCTGCATTGTATCGTTTCGTCAATAATTTTTATATAGCGATAAAAAAGACAATGGTTAGCGTATCATTTCTCGATGTGCCTGAAGATTTACATTGCTTGATTCAATACTTTGCTTTTGTTCAAAAGCTTAATTTTGAATTTAGTCAAAATCTTATATGATAGTAATGAAATACACTTGATAACTTAACATCTAAATATTTTTTTCATAGCGAATATTTTTATTATATGTGCCATATGGATAACAGTCTAACCTGTATTTACCGCCACCTCCGAATAAAGGTCACCTGTGAATAAAGGTCATTATTTAAAAAAAACGTCATTGATAACTGACCTCCAAATAAAGGCCACTTGTCAATAAAGGCCACATTTTATCTGACGTGAAATAGATAGTAAGTACGTTACAACGGAAATTGAAAGACATTTAGTGATAATAAGTTCCTCGTTTATGAACTTCCGGTACGACATCATAATTCAGAGCAGCCTCTCCAGAGTGGCCCTCTCTTGAGCAACAACATCCCTCCAACAACAGCATGATTTTGCTTCTCCCAAAGGGTGTTGCTTTGGAGAGGTTGCACTGTATTCAAATTAATTGTGCACATTTGTTTTGTTTGAGATATTTTGAGCAGCTTTGATGTATTAATGTAGGCCCTAAATAGAGGATCTTGAATGAGTGCTCATTCCTTACCATTTTTATTAAACGAGTTGACTAATAAATATTTATTTTTGGTTCTTGGTTGTGTACAATTTTCAACAAACAAACAAATACCTCGTTATTACCAGCAGCACGTTTGTCTCGAGCAGTTAGTCTGTTCCGATGACTCCTCGAGATTACGAGGTTTTACTGTATACAAACCTGTGTGAGAAAATTAATTGGGCCCACCAAACCAATTTATTCCTTTGTGAGACTGCGTTTTGCGGTCCATTTTTCCATGGTCATGTGTGTTTGGTGGGTTTTGGGTTGGACGATTTTGGGGGATGGTAGTATTTAAGGGAAGGTGAGATTTTTTGTGGACGGTGTGGACGATTATTAAATCCATTTTTTATTTCAATTTCAGGAATATAGAATTATTATTGTTTCTGAAAAAAGGATACGAAAACATCTGGGTAAGTTTCTTTTTACTTCATTAACAGTAACACAGAATATTCCCCTTAGGTGATTAGGGTCACTAATTTCCCCGGGGACAAAATATTTGTCTTGGGGTGATGTAGTATTCAATGTTTTTATGTTATTACAAAAATAAGAGTAGCCGAAATAATTGAATGGCGTGACTACAATATGAAATGATTTTACCATTGGTGATCCCTTTGTCGTTACAAATTGGTAGACAAAGCCGTTAGTATATGACTTTTTAGGCTGCAATTTCTCTTGATTCGAAAAAAACGATTTTGTTGTCTAACACCAAGCGAGATATTTGCATAATGACCAAACGTTTGGTATGTTTTGATTGCATCATTGTCTTTTATGATATAAAATTAGTTACTGGATGAAACTGCATACAAAAGAAATATGATGAATAACACGTCCGTCTTGTATTTTTAGCACTGGAAGATAGTCATTGAAGATATTTTGTTAATGACCAGTTCGATTTTTAATACAGTGCAGCCTCTCCAAAGCAACACCCTTCAGGAGAAGCAAAATTATGTTGTTGTTGTTGTTGTTGTTGTTGTTGTTGAGAGGTTAAATTAATAGTTAAATCGTACAGTGGAAAAATCATGCTGTTGTTGCTGAGAGGTTGTTGCTCAAGCGAGGGCCGCTCTAGAGAGGTTGCACTGTATACGCTTACATTGAATAACCGATTTCTTTGTTTAGATAGCCTGTAAGTATTGTAAATTGTAACAATCAATTCATTTATTTGAGTTTTTCGAAGAGTCGAGGCATATTAGATAGACATTCAGAAATTCGTGTAGTTATTTGGCGCAATGTTGTACATAATTTTACTTGGTCAACCGCTTCACCAAACGTACTTAATAGAATATTCCTTTTCCATTAATCAAAAACAAATGATTCCATTATACTAATACATAATTTACAAAAAATACTCTTGCACATCCGACAAAAATATCAGATAATTATCAGCTATTTCTTAGTAACCATTCGCCCCATACACATATTTTGGACTCTTCCAAATTCAAAGCAAATATACAAAACATGAATTTATTTAAGAAAATTGGGTTATTTCTCTCTGACAAAGTGGTAAACATTGTGGCAAAAGAAGCCTTTACTCATTACAAGCAATTGCTTCCTTTGCCACAATGTTTTCAAAAGTCGTCTGCATCGGAGGCGTGGAAATGCGGAACTATGAGGCAGAGGATTAGAGATGAAACTGTTTAGGATGCCTTTGGATAACTTGTATCTTTATTGCGTAATATCGTTGTTTGTCTTAACCCTGTGTTCCAATTCTTCCGTTTATCAAGGGTGTTTGGTTACAAATATCATGATGAATTGCCAGATTGTAACATGTTACTTCTGTGGATTACCAAGTAGACAGTTAGTTTGTTTCACTTTAATACCGGCGAGACAAAGGTGACATTTAATGGCTATTTAAGGCGACTTTTCAAGTGCTCCAAAGCCGCTGATTAATTGCCTGTCCTCAGCTGCGATATTGACATAGTGTTCGTTAATTTGTCGTTCCATTTCTTATGTAAGTATTTGTCGGTTGACAGTAGTTTGTAATTATCTCTGTACTTGAGAAAGAGCACCATTAAGTAGGCGTCAGTTTAATAATGTGACTGTTTTAAACTGTATTGTCTAAAGTTGTTATTGTCTGAAAATGCTTGCTTATTTATTTTGTTCTAATTCTGACACCTATTAGTGTGCTTACGGGCAAACTACTGACAAATTATCAATGGGGTTCGTCTCTTTGTAAATCTTTCGGTCGATGTGTTAATAAAATTTGGCTTGACTTAAGTACTTTATTTACGTTTTATGAACTCGATTGTGAACATGTAAGGGTAATGTGCTTGAGTAATCGTGTAAAGTGCAGTTTTGTACACAAAATTATTCCGATATAATGGCGATCAGAAACAATGGTTGTAAAAACAAAAAAAGACAGCTATTTCCATCTGATATCACGATTTAATGGATTAATCAAAAGAGTCGAACCCCTCTAAACCGACCGAGGCCAGGACCAAGTCATTTGGTCGGTTTAGAATGCATGACAGTTTAGAGGAGATTTTTAAATTATATAGTAATGAAGTCGGGACCAGAACATTTGTCATTTTGAGGGTAAACCGGTTTACAGAGGAACCGGATTAGAGGGTTGTATTATTTATAAAAGCCCAAAATTGTATAAAGTTAAATACATGCTGATGTCTTAGGCAATTGATGTTAAAATCTCTTGGAATAAAATTTATTCCTAAACAGAATAGACTAATAAAATATAATCTGACAGAAAGTACGGGGAACTCAGCGTTTGACATTTTTTTTATTTTGAATTGAAGTATATTGTGATCTAGTTATAGAGAAAAATGTATAATATATATAGATCTTACATCTGATCGTTGCGACTATAGATTGGCATTTCAAAATAAGTGATCATACCACGGGAGTGTTGTTATATAAGCAGACATGTGTAAACAACTAATTTTTTCACTGGGTTTAACGCTGTTTTTCAGTTATATACGGCGACCGGTTCACCTAACCAGTTTCCCTGGACTGTATTCTAACCAGTACTAACTTACCCTTCCACAAAGAGCCGGCAACATCACATATGGGGGAAAATCGACATTTTTGTCAAATTTTCAAAGAAGAGTATGACCTGCCGCGACTAGGATTTAAACCAGGATTGCCGGGTTACGAGTCCAGCGCACTAACCACTGGATCATGGTCGTGGTCAGACAATATATAGTCCTATCATTAAATGCTACTGTTTCCATAAACCTTGTAGTAATCAAGCCCATTAATTTTGTAAATGATATTTTTGACATTACTGAAAATAAATGATTAGTTTTACCTTTCTTCATTAAAGTTTTGTTTGTAGTCGTATCCAGTGATAGAAGATGAGACTTGTAACCGTAGAATTACGAACTATTTGTCGCGATATACAAACAATGAGGACATTGTAAGTTTTACATGATATATGTCACATCGATATTTATCTGACAGGACATTTCTTTTAGTAATATCAACTCTTTTATACTGGTACAACTTGAAAATGAAAAATCTGCCTAAACAAAAGTTTTTAATATAAATGCATTGGTCACCTTATATGTTTGCCATACGGAGAAAAAGAATGTTATATGATTCTGTCCTTGTTTGAGGACACGGGAGTTAAAATCCGACCTTTGACAAGAACCATACCCATTGCTTCGTGGAGAGTTTGTTTGTTAATTTTGAAGGAGTTTGCATGTACCATGTTGTTTGGTGAGTGTGTGTTTTGGTGCGTGCGTGAGTGAGTGCATGCCTGAGGTATGCGTGCGTGTTGCGCGTCTTGTATGTTTGTTGAGTTCGTATGCGTGTTGGCGTTTGCTTTAATTTTGTAGCTATGTAGTAATCTTAGAAGTAAGGTACTTTTTACATGAGCCGTTCTTTGGGTGTGCCTTATTAATTCCTCTTCCTTCGTCCTTAATCCGGAAGACAAATTATACCGTTACCATATCTTCATACATTTTGTTTCTGTTTAATATTGCCTTGACCTCTTATTTGATACCCCTTCCTTTTTCCGTGAAAGATTGTGTTTCAAAGCGTTACGCTTGATCACGTGACCCTTTGGTCATTTTTTATATCAAATGTTCCGGATAACTAAACAGGAACCATCCTTTGCTATTACAAAACAGGAACCATCCTTTGCTATTGACAGTATTCCAAGTATTGGTATTTATACCCAATTCCATGAAAGTATGATGCTAGGAATGACTTTATGGCTTTGTTTCAGTTTTTTTAACCAAAGGTTTAATCATCGTGTTTTAAATAATAAATATTTCAGTCTCGATAGCCTAGTTAACCAGCTGTGGGACAACGTGTAATGATGCAACAACAATTGGCCTGTTTAATTATTCAAAGTTCAAAAACTTTCATAAGCAATATTTGATTAGTGGACGATTTTCAATATTGAAATATGACAATAACTTAAAAAATGATTCATTATCACAGATTCCAATCGATAACACAAATGTAATAAAAAAGTGATGACTTTTTAGAATTGCGACAGTGAAACCCCCTCTAAACCGGTCGAGCTTGGGACCAGGTCGTTTGGCCGGTTTTAGAGAGAATGGCACTTCAGGGGGGTATTTTTGAATTACTAGTATATAGACCGGTTTATAGAGAACCGGTTATGAGGGTCTCCACTGTATTTATCAATATGGGGAATCACTGTTGTAATTTTGTAGAATATTCGCACATTAACTGGCACGAAAGCCTCCTACTGCGATCAAACGTCTCGGACGCTTTTGAAGCTACAACAGACTGGACCTTTGTCTTGGAAAAAGTACCGTGTAACCCCTAAAAACCGGACTCTCTGAAAACCGTACTCTCTGTAGACAGGATTTTTCTGAAAATCGGAAGATTTTTCTAGTCTTAATTTTTCTCTTTGATAATCAATAGTTCTCTGATAACCGGAATTCTCAGAAAACTGGACTTTTCGACCAGTCCGGAAAGGGTCCGGTCCTCTTGAGGTTTTACTGTATTAATCTATGGCTAATTATTAGTCAACATTGATCGAGGGAGAGGGAATCGAAAAAATTAGTGACTGCCCTGTTTTCGTGTCTGAGTCACGTGATTTCTGTTTTTTAGAATTCCTGAAAATCGACCTTAGCTTTAACGAATTACTTTTTACCATTCTAGCGTGCTCGAAGAGATAAATTGATTTTACAATACATTATACAACGTACTAAAAATTCGTAACTTGAGTACTTTTGAGGGTGATCGTGAATCACTAGTGTTTTGTATTAATTGCGCTGTTCAGTGACTACTAGTATTTAGCATATTTGGATCTAAATACTTTGGAGATTTAGCAGTGAGCCTGAGATGGTCAATTATATATATAACGTGGTATTTTTTTTCGTTTTACACATTTATTAATACGCTTGATTGTTTCAAAAGGCAGTCCCTAGAAGGCTTTTTAATCTGACTATGCCAAGGTTTCATGCACCCTTTCTATAACGAAAATAACAATTACAGAAATACAAGTATTAAATAAAGAATGAGTCATTAGATTTCGCGATGATGTGCGTTTAGCACATCATTGAAATCTTGTTTTCTTCTTTTTATTTCCTATTTATTGTCGATCACCATTAGTGCATGTTAATATGAGATTCTGTTGTGCCAATTTCGCTATTTCTTGTCACATATTCTGTTTTGCAAAGACCTAATGGTGTTTTACGAATGACGTGATTTTTTGTGTGATTACAATTTGACCAGCTGTGATTGATTGATGTGCCTCACAGACGGTAATAAAGACAATGTGGCGGTCCTCATATTTCACGCATTTCATTTATAATCAAACATGTGTTTGCGGTCACCTCCGAATAAAGACCACCCTGTGAATAAAAGCCATTCTTTGAAAAACTGTCATTGATTATCTAGAACGAACTGACCTCCGAATAAAGGTCATCTGTCAATAAATTCCACATTTTGTCTTTCCCAAGGGTGGCCTTTGTTCACAGGTTTGACTATTTAAAGAACACACATTACGATGCATGCTTGCCTTTGACCACTATGCATAAACTCAGAATGTCTTGACAAAAGTATGTAAGCAGTAATAATACAAAAATGTACGAAGTTCAGATTAGGAATCGGTAATAATACATTTGTATATTTGATTGATTTGAAAAAAAAAATGTTGTTGACCTCCTCAATTTCCCGACGAGATAAGTATAAGGACCGTTCATTTTCGGACCGGTTATAATATTTTATTTGTATCTTAGCTTGATAATAAGATTTATTTATCATGGGAAAATTAGGACCAAATCGCGTCCACATGTCCGGCTGCTTGGCAACAAATATTCCTGGAATGTGTGTGACGTTGATTCTGATTACCTTGGAAAATACAGTCTACGAGCGTCACAGAGCGAAAAATAGCCTCAATGTTTGGACGTAATACAATGCAACCTTTCCAAAGCAACACCATTTTGGGGGGTAGCAAAATTATGTTGTTGTTGAGAGGTTGTTGCTCTAGAGAGGATAAATCAATAGTGAAACCCCACAGTGGGGAAACTCGTGTTGTTGTTGTTGAAGGGAGGTTGTTGCTCAAGAGAGGGCCGCTCTGGAGAGGCTGTACTGTATATGACAATTACGATCATATAGATTTTGTGACTGACGGATTTTTCTACCATTCAAATAAACATAAATAAACATATTTGTTATGAACTGCTTCTGTTTATTATAGTTTTTCGTGCAAAACGTAAAATTACGTTGTTGTAGCAGTCGCCGCATGGGGAGATTAAATTTGATGACAACATCTTTTCCCGGAACTTTGATTTTTTTTTCTAATTATCTCAGTGGTCAAATAAATGTTAAGCGTGTGTTTGTCATATACATGTGTATTTATATATTCTTCGCATGATAGAGTCGCTTTTGTCAGCATTTTATAGATTTTAACAATGCGTAATATTAGGCCCCCCTTAAAACAATGTTTATTTGTGGTTACGCGACCTACAAACTTTTAACAGCTGGTGTGGTATGTGCACATTTATTTTGTTAACATATATTTCGGTACTGACAACAAGAAGCAGGAATTAAGAACACAAAAAAGTCAAAATCTAAAACAGTTTTTGCTCACTTATTCTAGGACAATATATTATACAGTTATCGTACCGCCACAATAACATCGCCATTTTTTTTGGCAAAACTGTTGAGACTTTTGGGTGGTATTGGGACTTTTTCAAAAAGTCAACCGCATAACTGCAAACAAACATTTTTTAGGCTGGCCTGAGTCCTCCGTTTGACGCTCATATGCATAGATATCAAGCCCTTTATACCTCCTTAAAACTGGACTGGGCCAAAAGTACGGCTTTTTTATTGATTATTGAAGAGAAAAAATAGGATTTGAGAAATCACCCGATTTCCAGAGAAGTTCGGTTTTCAGGAAGTCCAGGGTCATACTGTATCTGTGTCCGCTGTTCTAAGCATGACTATGGAAGAAAAATAAGACCGTTAACATGTTGGCATAGCTACTTGGCGTATAATGATATCTTTTTTATTGGACAGTGCGCCAAAATTTTCATTTTGTCTCATTCAAAACATTTCAAACACATGCTAAACGTAGTTTGTGATGCTTTGATATACGTCATGTTTCCTATTAAGTTTGAAAAGTTGATTGAAAGACGATGCACCCGTTTTACGCAGACAATGATTGCCAAAAAACATGAAAATAATAAATATGACCTTAGATATAATAGTTGTTGTTATCTTTAATAATTCTATTCGATTCCCTGAAACAAGATCTTGGCAATAACCTTGTACCGGCGTTTACTTTAGGGAATAATTCATTTTTTCGATAAGGATAAATAATCATGAATGACTCTATGGTTCAATTATTTTAGAATCGTTTATCACGAAAAAGGTGAATAAAATTACACGGTTTCAAGACCGGAATGACTTTCATTTAGCGCAACAATTTTTGCTTAGTAATTACAGTGAAACCTCGAATAGCGACCACCTCAATATTACGACCACCTTTTTATAACGACTTTTTATTTTCAGACCAGCTTTCAGTAACTCTCCTATAATTTAACTTAGTAAAAAAACCACCTCATAATTACGACCGATTTTTCGGGTACCCGAGGTGGTCTTATTATCAAGGTTTTACTGTATATTTTACAAAGTGACTTATAGGTGGCGCTTTTAACGAAGACATTTTAGATTAACTGATAAACTGGCGGTACTTCCCTGAGGTATTTATTTTCAGAGCAGATTCTACTTTGTTCTTAATTTTTTCTATTTTCGTTTTAACTTATGTCCGCTCCGTATTTTCCCGGGTAATTTTTCCATGGCGAAAATTACCACCAAGTTGTTAGTAAGAAATTAATTTATTAGCGAGTTACGTACGTAACATATTTGTATATAGTTCTGAGAGTTTACATCATATTAAGTTTGATTGTAATTCTCGTTAATTAAAATTGGTTTCAATTTGATTATAATTATAGACCCCTCGGTAATATTACGACCACCTTTGTTTTAACAATCACTTATTTCGGACCGATTTCCAATAACTCCCATATAATTCTATAAAACTTGATAATGAGACCACCTCATTTTTACGACCGATTTCCGTTTCCCGAAGGTGGTCTCATTATCTAGGTTTTACTGTATTACGTATATGTAAAGTACATTACAACTGTGGTTCTATGAAATTATTGTTTTGAACTCAACAGTAGAACTTTGTATTACAAAACAATTCGGCAATAAAGAAGAATAAAAGAATGTAAAACGCATTGCTTTCTTGAAGAAATAAAAGAAATGTTTCATTCAGCGAAGAAAGCCAATTTTGTGTTCAGTCGCGCAAAATGCTTTCCTGGTGGGTCTTGTCTGTGTACAGGCAAGCTCGAGAATATATTCTAGCAAGCTACAGTGTTTGATGTTCGTATAAGACAACTGAGAGCCGATATATCAATAGTCCGCGGTAGTTTGTTAACTAGCCTGAGCTATAATATAATGTATGTTTTACAAAAAGTTCCATTCGCGACGAAATGATATATAATACTCAATTAAAATAAGATTTTGTACGCGCATTCTTTAAAAGAATATTTAGAATATTGGATTTTAATAAAAATGTGTGAAATTGGATATTTTGTCGGGAGAGCTGAATACAGATTTCGTTCTATGAGAGTTGAACTGTATTAAAAGTTACGGGACTCCTGGAGAGGAATAAATTCGTTACTACTTATTTAACAAAGGAACGTGTTGATAATTATTGTGCGGACTTTTATCTTTGTGGATAATATTGTAAGTATATATAGTTATATAAATTTTATTATTTTGAATTCAGTGTTAAAACGGGGTAATAATTAACTTAGCCTCTTTGCTTACAACAATCTTTGTACTTGTTTGCGCATGTTAAAATTCCTTCTGCTTACTAACGAATTATTTTATCAATGAAATTGGATTTAATCAAATTTTAAGTAAAAAAATAGCCAAAGGAATTTTACACATTTTAACGAATTATTTGTATTTAACTTGGCATTAAAATGTATGACAGACTATTATCAACGTGGGTACTTTTTGGAAATCTATATTTATTTAATATTATGAAAATTCTTTCGACTTTGTTTCATGGAGTACATGGATTCGTTTTTTTTATTGCCTTGAAACCTAGAACTTGATGTTTTGAAAATTAATCTTTTTCGAGCCCCGAGATTATAAACTTGAGAACAGTTTCCGAGCTTAAAACTCAATACCGTTTTCTAAGTATAATGGTTGAAAAGATAGAGATCACCAATGTTAAAATACATATTCAGGTCATCTATGGTGTTAGAATTATTGCTATTATTATCTGATCATAATTATCTTAGAAACATTCAAAGACAAAATACGAGATTTGAACTCGGAGACTGATCTCAAGTTTACTGCAGATCAATATATTGTGTGTATACAGATATCTTAAAATGATTTAGTCATAAATGGATTCCAAGATTTACATTTGAATGAATTTAAACAGAAGTTGACAGAGAAATAAGAAGTCCGTTATTTCCCCGAACAAAATTCACCATTTTACTAGTTTGCACGAGTTTGTCAAAAATGCTAAATGCACGAACGTTAATGAATTTAGGTTGACTGTAAACACGCTTTTATCGTTAACTGAAATAAAAAAAAACTTCAGCCATCCATCAAGTCTTATAATTACAGTAAAACTTCAAATAGCGACCACCTCATTATTAGGACAACCTTGTTATGACAACCACCTTGTTATAATGACCACCTTGTTATAACGACTACTTAATTCCGGAACGGTTTCCTATAACTCCCGTATAATTCAACTTAATAACGCGACCACCTCATTAATACAACATACTTTTCAGGTCCCGGAAGTGGTCACATTATCGAGGTTTTACTGCTTTATTATTTATCGCTCTTGGATATAACAACAATGTAATCGTGCAAATACAGTATAACCTCGCTTAACAACCACCTCAGTATATAACGACCCCCTATTATAACGATACTTGAATATTTTTGGAACAGGTCATCAATATGTCCGCAATGTGTCAACTTGATTACGGAACCACTTCAGTATTAATACAGCAAAACCCCTGAAAACTGCACCGATTCCTGACTCGGTCAAAAGTCCGGTTTTGGAGAATTCCGGTTTTCGGATAACTATTGATTGTCGGAAAGAAAAAAAATGGACTTGAAAAATCGTCCGCTTTTCGGAGAATTCCGGTTTTCAGAGAGTCCGGTTTTCGGGGGTTATACTGTATAAAATATTCGAGATTCCAAAGATGGTCTTATTATTGGGGTATTACAAATATTTTGAAAATAGCCTCATTTTTCACCTCAGTACTGTAGCTTAATTCAGTGACTATTATAGAAATCGTACATGATTAAAATCATTGACGCAAAATGCAAATCTAGTACATTGTCTAAATATTCCATTAATTGACGTTACATTTATTCAGCGTATGCTGGAATAAATAGTTTATACTTCTGAACAGATGTTGTATAGTATAAGTTTACAAATAAATAAATTATGCATAAAAATAGTTTATCATTGGTAGAGCTAATTCTCTGCTTGTATAAATATTGATCGAAGGAAAAATAACTGTCTTGTCGAATAAAAAAACTATATTATCGCAGGTGCGCACCCGTTTCTTTAAAAATAATATCACTAACTATTTTTCACCGTCAAGTGAATTCATAGAAATACGGCGCAACCTCTCTAAAACAGACATTTCTAATCCGGGCCTCTATAACCCTGGCCCTTATAATCCGGACCTCTCTCATCTGGTCCTCAATAATACAGTCGTCTCTAATCAACTTGGTACGACTTAAAGGATATTACAGTATTGTTATACAGAATTTAATTCGTACAAATTGACTACTCCACATTTTTGTCTAGACCTATGACTATACCTGCACACAAAGTTTCACCGAGAGAATTATTTCAATATCTTAATGCACATTTTTGAAAATCTGGACAATTATTTCCGTATTTTATAGCTTTCATAAAGCAGATCACGCGATTTGGGATGTAGTTAAATCAGTTCTTAATTGGCCTATTATTGCATGGTGTAAATTGATTTACGGAATAGACGAATTCAAACAAGCAGATAACTACTTAGATCAGCATAATTTGTACAACATTATTTTCATAATTACGAACAATAACCCTGAAAGTCCTTACAAGGGTTGATACTTGATATTTTCATCACCCCACTAAAAGATTTAATAGTTTTAAGTCAAGTGGGGTAGTCATTATATCATTATATACATGAATTCACGAGAATGTTCATTTATTGAGATTTAATTTCTTAACACTTATCTCATTTTTTGTTCATTTTGACTTACAAGAATACATATACAATGCAACCTCTCCAGAGCGCCCCTCTCTTGAGCAACAACTTCCCTTCAACAACGACATGATTTTTTCCCACTGTACGATTTAATTATTTATTTAACCTCTCTAGAGCAACAACCTCTCAACAACAACAACATAATTTTGCTTCTCGCAGAGCGTGTTGATTTGGACAGGTTGCACTGTACTATATTAAAACGTTCATCCATAATTTAAAACAATGTACCAAAGTGAACATATTATTTTTAACGATCAATCTCCTCTCATAATACCCGCCCTCGGTCCCGTGAAAAAAATACAACTAATTTACGACCGCGTAAAAATGATCGTAAATTTGTAAAAATACATTCTGGCCAATAATTCGATATAAATATAGAACCAACAATCAGGTCAGCTACAATAGCTGCTAATTACATCCTTAGGGAATTCTTGAATCCGCTTGTTTCCTCTACCTCAGATAACAGATACAATAGTTCCACTTCTCAATATTAACCCCTAGAAGTACATTTTTTGTTAAACGAGGTAAAGTCATTGATTTACAGACCGGATATGACATTTTTTCACAGTAAAATTAAGTTGTGATGAATCATGAAGAAATACGTTTTATCCTTCAATGAAATACATGGATTTACTTGAGGTGATAAATAATGTTCCATTAACACTCATACCTTACGTCGCGCCAACAACCAGGGTCATTTTTAGACTTTCCAGCTTTAATCGAAGAAAGAAATCAGGCTTACCCCCGACCTCCCGTAAGCTAGCTGGACAGCCTTCTCACATGTGAAAATTGGTTAGTTCGATACCCTTCCATGAAAATTTGACAAAAATGTCGATTTTCCTCCACATGTGGAGAAGTTGTGGAAGGGTAAGTTAGTACTGGTTGGTATATAGTCCAGGAAAATGGGTTTGGAGAACCGGTCGCCGTATATAACTAAAAATTGTTGAAAAAACGGCGTTAAACCCCAGTGACTATAAGTCACATAAAAAAGAAAAAAAAAAAGAAAAAAAAACACTGGAAAATTCGCCAAATGACACTGACTATGGTGCAACTTTAAACCACAGAGAAAAAAGAAATACTTCTAGCACACAGACATTGTATTCAGATTAAATTTATTACACTTACTAAACATGTGGCTTATTAATTCAATATTTTTTCTTTTATGATCTTTCTTTGGAGTGACTGTGTTTTCATAACGTGACTAGAAGTTAACATGTTTCGGATGATAACGAAATGTGTCATTTTCTTCTTGTCACAGGTTTTCCACATGTACCGCTTACACGTACCCATCTCCACATAACACGCCTCTATCACACAAAATTCAAATGTCAAATAGAACATTTTTCATTTAAATCCGTGCCAGACCCGAGCAACAAGAAAACATTACTACCACAGTCTGTAATCTTTTCCAAATTGCAGATGCAAAATTTCGTTTAATGTCGAAGTTTTTTTTTGTTAAACTTTTGAATAATCTTTTTTTCAAGAGTGGCAAATTGCTAATCTATGATTTTTTTTCTTTTGGACAAATCAGGCATAGCGTTTTTATTCTGTTCTTGGGATATTTCAGTGTGGTGAACAAAACGGGTTTAATTAACTAAACTTTAACACAGTAAAACCTCGATAATAAGACCACCTTTGGGACACAAAAAATCGGTCGGGATAATGAGGTGGTCTCATTATCAAGTTGAATTATTCAGGAGTTATTGAGATCCGGTCAGAAAATAAGTGGTCTTTGAAACAAGGTGGTCGTAATATTGAGGTGGTCGCTATGTAAGGTTTCACTGTACACTGTCGCGTTAAGTTACCTTCAAAGTTGGTCGCAATATTGTATAGCATAACCATGGTTACGATTCCGCAATTAAATATGAAGCGGACATATCTAGAACACGAAAAATAGAGAAAAGATGTTTTATTAATAATGTTCACATTTTTTTCTTCATCATAACAGATGAATAAATCAGACAACGGCATTAATGATTTTTAAACAATTCTAGTGTAGGCGAATAATCTGATAGCAACATCAAAAAAGTCAAGTAGACGTTAGATAATCATGGATTTATTGTAAGCAAATCATCAACATCTCATTATTCACCGTTGGTACCTTCCTTTAAGAACACACCACTTACCTAAGTCAGCTGTTTTCTGTAAAACTGTTTTACAACCCTTTCACTACCGATAGTTCCAAACTTCTGGTCGTATTTATCCTATTGTAATTTATGTATTGGACATGAAAGCGGATGTATACAATGAATGACGCATAAAACGTTCATTAAACAAACAAATTTCTCATAACGAAGTAGTAATCCGCTCTTTTTTGTGCGTTCTGTTAAGTGCTAATTATCTATGCATTAATTAAAGACTGTGGTTGAAATAAAACAAGGTTAAAGCCATTTGTTATAAAAAAATACAGATAATCAATTCTTTATGGGTTTTGTTCATATAGCTGTATCAAATAACGACGTTTTATCTGAGAATAAGTGAAATGTACTAATAAAATTACAGTAAAACCTCGAATATTCCGACCACCTTGTTATAACGACCACGTATATTACCGGCTTCCAATAACTCCCTAATAATTCAACATGATAATGTGACCACCTCATTATTACGACCGTGTTTGTGTCAGGAAAGTGGTCTCATTATCGAGGTTTTATTGTGTAAACACTGCACTCTTCATACTGTAAGGGAGAAAAAACACTGTATGTCCGGCCATTACAGATATTTGCTTATGTTATGATGAATCAATTTTATTTTTTGTCATTTTTTACCGTGGAACCCGGTTAAAGTGAAAATTTATGGACCCGAACAATTATTTCACTATATCTACATTTTAGCATACGTGTACAGTGGAGACCCTCAAAACTGGTTCCTCTATAAACCGGTTTTCCCTCTAAATCTGGTACCGACTTCATTACCATATAATTACAAAATCCCCCATTAAACAGGCAATCCCACTAAACCGGCCAAATGACCTTATCCCGGGCTAGGACGATGTGGAGGGGTTCCACTGTATACATAATATTGAATTAAAGAAGCGTGTGTTCGAGAGGAGGTAAATGATTCACTGTATCCGATTCTTCGCTAAAGCCGAATTCACTATAACCGTGTTTTACTGTACCATGAATTAAGTAATAATGTCATAGCAGAATATATTGGTATACGCACAGTTTATTTGTAATCGTAACCTGTAAAACGGTGTTCTACTGTAAGTTCCGATACCTGAATTAAACATGGTAAACATGGATCGTGAAGTTGTACAAAACGAAATATTTTTGCACAAGATTGTATCATCGGAATTTTCATTTGAATTTGATCTATATTTTAAGAGCAAACTTTTTACATATGATATCAAAGCCTTAAATCAGATGTTGAACGTTTATTCATTAACAACCAATCAGAAAATCTTCTACAGTAAATATGTTGTAACTTAAAATGATGTGCATGTAATGGCTCTATTTTTTCTCCAGTAGACGTCCAAAAATGAGTTTATTCAATTCGTTATACAGTCAAACCAGTGTTTGCAGCCACCTCTGTATAAAGACCACCTCGTGAATAAAGGGAATTCTTTGAAGTAAAAAAACATTATTGATTATCTAGAACAAACTGACCTCTGAATAAACTGACCATCTGTCATTAAAGACCACATTTTGTTTTTCCCAAGGGTTACCTTCGTTCACAAATGAACCAGCTGACACAGAACTGGACATTAATCATCACGATTCTCATCGGGCAAACCTCGTCAGATTTATTGGTTGTCTCTTGTTATGGAACAATACTGAACACGACGACAAAGCCATACACGGTTATGCATCAGATAAAACATTGTCTGAACAATACTTGTTTTTTCCTGATTTCTGGAACACACAATTACGGTGCTCGGTATGTGGCTAGTTTTATGTCTGTTGTTTGTGTTAAATGTCTAAGTCCCGAAATCTCATTAGGTCAGAGCGTTTTATGAGTAATCAGAAGTATAAAAAATAACAACAAAACATCCTTGCTGGCAATAAAATCACGTCTTGTTATCATATTTTCTGAATGTAAAGAAAACACCATTTTGTCAATGTTCATGGATTGCTTACATTAACTTTTGACCCATTTATATCTCCGTTAAACGGTTGTGTTTTATTCTCACTATCCACCCTGGCTCAATAATTCTATCTAGGCCTAACGAAAAAGGTTTGTTTCCAGTTACATGCCCTAATAAATATGGATCGGTTGGTAGGGATTTTTTTACATATATCGGCAACGCTGTATATGTGCGCTGTAATATTATTGAGTTGTGAAAATTACATTACAGCACTATAATTTGGTTGCAGTAAAAACTTATGAGTCGGCTGGTAAAATATTGGGTCAGTCGAGTAACCAGAAACAAGACTATTTTAAGGCCTTATTTTCTTCATGGTCGCTAAAAGCAGTGTTGTTTAATATATTTGACAAAAACAATTAACACATTCTGAAATTAATATTGAAATAGTTTTGGTACATTGATAGAATGTTGGTTCAATTAATACTGCAGTTTTCTTTGCGTAACTTGATGCAATTTTATTGCTGTGTCATTTATGTAAGAGACAACGAATATTTTGAAAGTCAGTGCTATTCTGCGCAGTATTGAGTGGAATGGTAAATGTAGTGTTTGCTTAGTGTCGCCATTATTAAATCGGGGGAAAATGTCAACAAGTCAACAGACATCCTAACAACAAATTGACAAATATCACTTTGTAATAATTGAATCATTGTTACGAATGACTTGAGATTAGATTAAGGAAATGAAAACACCACAACCTCTTTAAAGCAACACCCTTTTGCTTTTGAGAAAAGCAAAATTATGTTGCTGATGAGAAGTTGTTGCTCTAGCGAGGTTAAATTAATAGTTACTTCATACAGTGGGGGAAAATCATGCTGTTGTTGAAGGGAGGTTGTTGCTCAAGAGAGGGCCGCTCTGTAGAGATTGCACTGTAGAACAAAATATGTCATGCTACTGTACATTTCCTCTACAACATGTAGGACCAACCAAAGGTTTCATTCAAATATCCCAATTCCCTTACAACAATATTATGTTTCAAGTCAAAGATCTGATTTTCTCTTTCTAGCATTTATGTTTTGTTGGTTTTCTTTTCCAAACCCATAGAAACACAGACATTTTCTGAAATATCGTTACAGAGAGCGACATTTTACCATAGGAATTTTAACCTTTATTTAGCCTTGTTTTTGTTGAATCAAAGTAACATTGTTACTGTGTATAAACCATAAAGTGTTAATTTTGTTCTGTCAATTAGTGCATTTATTTCTCTATGCGTATGTAAAATTTGACGCACAGGCATTTCAGTGTTTCATTCTTCGATATTTACATACATTTATTATAGTATAATGTATATTACTGGTTACATATATTTGGTTATAGACAACCAAGTTCCGCTTTTTTTATTTTGTTTGTATTTAAGTGACATCGTCACTGTGGTTTAACGCCGTTTTTCAACAATGTTTCAGTTATATACGGCGACCGGTTCACCTAACCAGTTTTCCTGGACTGTATACTAACCAGTACTAACTTACCCTTCCACAAGGAGCCCGCAAAACATCGACATTTTTGTCAAATTTTCATAGAAGGGTATGAACAACCGCGACCGAGATTTGAACCCGGATCTCCGGGTTACACGTCCAGCGCACTAACCACTGATCCACGGTCGCGGTCCTTTTTATTTTGTACCGAGCTACATTAGCGTCAACACCAGATCCTTCGACAATGATTTAATGATATAACAAAAATGACATATGTGCCAGAAAGCATTAATAGTTTCCTTTAAGAAAATTAATCATTAAAGTAATACTGTTACAGTAGTTTAATTAAGTATTGATGGCTTTGATCACCAACACATTAAAATGAAACGCTGCTTCCCTTTCGTAAATTTAATTTACAGGATACATAAACAAAGACCATGCCAGATATTTGGACGAACTAAAGACAAAAATATATTTCACTGTCGATCATGCATGCAAAATTGATGAGGCAATTCATACAACATGCACTGGATAAATGTGTGTTTCCTGAGCCATAACCGGAAATGGTTATAGAATTGCTCGTGTTTCTTCTCTTGCCAGACATTCTACGAGGCTAACCTTTTGTTCTTATATTAGCCCAAGAATATATTCTATCCATTGTATTCATAATGAAAATAAATCATCAGGTCTGGTAAAACACGTATACCTACAAGCTACTTCCGCATTTATTTCCGCAATCATATCATTTACAGACATTCTATTGCGTATTTGTGTAAGTACAGGTAATTGTATTGTAATAATACGTGCAGCAATTATTATTTTTAATATAGCCTACTTACCGATCATCTTAATTATAATCAAACCTGTGAACAAAGGCCACCCTTGGGAAAAACAAAATGCGGCGTTTATTGACAGATGGCCTTTACTCGGAGGTCAGTTTGGTCTAAATAATCAGTGACGGTTTTTCAAATAATGGCATTTATTCATAGATTGGTCTTTATTCGGAGGTGGCCGCAAACACAGATTTGACTGTATATAGTAATCGTAATCCCACATGTTCCCATCAACAAGTGACATCGCAAGCATGAAAAAAGTATATAATAATTTGATTGTAACAAAAACTAGGATTAGACGAAAATTATTAGTGGAATTAGCCCTCAAGGTAAAAGTATTTGTATAAAAGACATTGTGTGTAGAACAACCTTGCATAAATATTCCTCTTTAAATATCTTCAAACAAGAATACCGTGTGCAATGTCAAATTAGTGATAGGAATGTTAAAATATACAAAGACAGAAACTTTAAATAGTAACGGAAATAGATCCAATGTCAAGGTCATTAAGGTTCACGAGCCATATGACCTGGTCCCGGGCCCGGCCGGTTTAGAGGGTTTTCACTGTAATACCAATGCCGCCGCGTAGATTATACATATTTTCTTATGTATTTTCTTTGAGAATTGTATTATGATAGTCATTACTGCAAACACATTGGATATACATGAATATAAGACAAGAATTCCTGTATGAAAACCCATACAAACATCCCACCTACTGAAATTGAAAATGGGGAAATCATTACGAGATAGTCTTGCAGGTTATAAAGACACTTTTCGTGTAACGATGACCCTACCTTTGACCTATTTGATTACTTAAGTAAATGTCAGGACCCAACCCTACATGATTTGTTCAGACTTTGATCAGAAACATGGAATATGTCATTATCCACGTACTTGTCCTAGGAGGTCTAAATTGATACTTACGACAATCTAAAAATCCTAAAAGATGTTTTAAGGTATAATACTCCTCAATGTCACATACAGAATAGATTCTCATTTCATTGAAAACTTGGTTGGTGTGTTTTTCAAATATCGCAACGTCGTCTTTGCGAGTTTTAACTCATTTTCCGAGGTTGGAAATTAAGTACACTTGTGGAGAAAGTTTTTTAGTCGCGTTGTCATTAGCAGATGCATTGCCCCAGAGAGACGATGCTAGAAAAAAGACGCCCCCAAGTTTTCTGCGGTCTAAAATATTTAACAACCTCATTATTGAGAACATCAGAACATGGCATTTTGGGTTCTGAATTTGTATCATTGTTATGTATCTTGTTCTTTCAGAACCAAAAATGCCATGTTCTGATGTTCTCAATAATGAGGTTGTTAAATATTTTAGACTGCAGAAAACTTTGTTCAAAGATTTAACCCTTCAAAACGAAAGTGAACGATGATTTATATGTTGCTTAGGTTTGGAGCAGTTTCCGTGCAGGCGATGAAATCATTCATATCATTACTGACATGAATTTCATCTTTTATGACTGTAATATCTTTATACAAAACAAATATCTTTTATTCGATGAGGTCTAACAATATTATGTGCACCGTTTATATACTCTACGCTTTTAGGGGCGCACGACAGGAACTTTGATGTACAGTGTTTGTACTTTTATGTGGTTTGTGAGGTGAATACATACTAAGTCTTCAACCGTATGTTTTACTAGGTAACACCAAGACATATGGCTGACCCCCCCCCTTTTTATTTGTTTTATATTTTGTCGCTATAACTGCAAAATTTGATATCATTACATAGCAAAATAATTAAACGTTTACAATTATAAATCGTCACCTAAAATAGGGCCTGTCTGCACTGTTTATAAAAACCAGATAGACCCTTTTCATTTTAAAGTGGCGAAATATAGAATATACATGTACATTGTTCGTTTGTCTGCTCATTGTATAAGGATACAAGTACTGTGATGGAAGGGAATCCAAGACGACCAAGCAGCGAAAACCTTGGCTGTAGTGTGTCTTTAACGACTAGAACATAAAACAATCACCCTACAGATTGGTGTGTAACAAGGCATGAACGGGAGATTATACCCCCCCCCCCCCTTTTCCTTTGCTTTCCGACATCAAAGTCAGACATTTACATAATAACATACTTCATTCACAAATTATTCAGAGGCATTTCAACCTCGATCGTTGATTTTTTTTTCTTTTTGTTTCGAATGGCAACGGTTGAAATACATCAAACAATACTGTAAATGGTAGAGTTTACTGGTATTAGCTGCCCGGAATGAATGTGGTAACCTGGTATTAGAATTTACACTTCCTCTTGTAATTGGACGGTTTTTTGCGGTCGTAATCAGAGCATGTACTTACTACGAGCTGGGGAAAAATGTCAACTGGGTCTATTTGACAAATTCTGAGATAAAGTATAATTATGTCAACATCATTGGGTACTTTTGTCATACTGATTTAAGTGTGTATAACTGGTATTTTCTGATGTGCGGCGTATTGTGAACAGAAAGGAATATAATGAAGTGGTAATAGCTTGTATCACACGATGGCATATTTCTGTATATACTTTGCGAGTTAATTTTCGTGAAAGCTTTCTCAGTTTTCGTGAAAAAATGTTTGATTTTCATGAAAGTATTTTATCGTTCACTTAATAAGCGCGTTTGAAGAAATCTTATCATGAAAAGTTATTGAATTTTCAGGAATATGTCTTTGGTTTTTTTTCATGAAAATCTGTTAGATTTTTTTGCGAAATATTCTGATTAACTTATGCAGAAATATGCCACCACAGTATCACAATGTATGTTAGGCATAAGTGACTTAAAATAGCCGCTAGTTAATGCATACTGTGTCATTAGCTAATCAACTTCATGAGTCCTTTTTTATAGTGTTTCATATCTGATACGTTATAAATTGATAATCTAATTTTAAGATATTCCGAAACTTTTTTTCTCATTTCGTATATTGACTTAGTCTAAAGGACTATTCTTTACCATACAGTGCAACCCTTCCAAAGTGACACCCTTTAGGAGAAGAAAATTCAGGTTGTTTTTGAAAGGATGTTGCTATAGAGAGGTTAATTAATAGTTAAACCGTGGGAAAACCATGTTTTTAATGAAGGAGGCTGTTGCTCAAGAGAGGGCAGCTCTGGTGAGGTTGCACTGTATTCCCGATTCAAATGAAACAGACCAGCTCAGAGAAATGAATTCTACTTTGAAATATGTATTGAGTCGCCTTCTTTAATGTTCATCATGACGCAAAATTATATTATGTTCAATGAGGAAAGTCATTCTACACATTGTAAAAAAAGCGTATTGCGTCATTTACAGATAATAATTCCGTATCACGATAGAAACTTACGTAATTCATATATTCTATTTCACACTATTTTACGGTAATTCAATCAAAATTGTTCTCTTTTAGATCATTGCAACGCATTTCAGTAAACTGATATCTTCCTGACGTCACAAGACATGTGGTTGACCACGCCATAACTGAAAACGTTTCCGAATTCTTTGAACTTTTTAAATTAATCATTTTCACCAATTAGATTTTAATTTCATTTTAAAATGTCAGAATGCTTTTTGTGACAATATGCTGGGAAATTGGGTTGTCTTTAAATTTAAGAAAATATTTCTTGGAATAATCTTGGGTTTTCTTTAAATGTATGAAAATATTTCTTGGAATAATCTTGAAGCGTTATTTCATTCACTTTATACCGACACACAAAAGCATATATGTTGACCATTCGAAAAACTTTTCAAATTGCATAGTTAAATGAAGCAACTACAGTGGAAACACTCTAAACCGGTTCCTCTATAAAACGGTTTCCTCTCTAAATCGACCAAATGTTCTGGTCCCGACTTCAGTACTATACAATGTAAAAATCCCCTCCTAATCTCGCCAAATGACTAGGTCCCGGGCTCGACCGGTTTAGAGGGGTTCCACTGTAATCATATTTTTTACAATTTATAAGCTCATAAGATAATTCTACTTTGGAATATGAGTAGAATTAGGCGATCTGACAAGGAAACAGTTCTTCGGAATTAAATTTGAAACCAACTTGGAGTCTGAAATTTAAAATCCCTAGAAAACTTCATGAAATCAATTTGGTTTCATGTTTGGGTATAAGAAACACATCAATCCAAAAACAGGAAGACGCGTCATCTTCAGTACACATAATATCCGACAATAAACGGAGAGAAAGGCAGTCATTTTCACAAAGTTCCCATCAAAATTGTGATTGCTTCTGCTAGTTCACCCAATACAAAAAACCTCCCAGACATGCCCGCATTTCGCATCACCTTTTAACGGACATAGAATTGACAAAACGCTCACTCAAATCTGGTGATTAATTTAGTGTGCAGTCGCTGGATCTGTACGCAGACACCTTGTTCAGTGATTAGCTTTCCCGAATTGCCTATCTTACTTTTCACAGGGTGTATGTCGCACATTTCCGACAATACATCCCGCTTGACAACGCTACATTTGAGGGTTGCCACGAATATAAAGGGTAATACAGTGCAACTTCTCCAAAGCGACATCCTTTGGGAGAAGCAAAATCGTGTTGTTGAGAGGCTGTTGCTCAAGAGAAGTTGCAGTGTATACACAAGTGTTAGTTATTGTAAAGGAACCAACTAAAGACATGTGATCATTTCCGGACAAAGGTATCCACTTTAGAATGTCAACCGCTAACCTCAAACAACATTGACGTGCAATTGTTACATTCGGGTCGTTTATAAATGCATTTATTCAATGTATAGTCAAACCTGTGAATAACGGCCATATTTGGGAAAAAACAAAATGTAGCCTTTATTGACAGATGGCCTTTATTCGGAGGTCAGTTTGTTCTAAATAATCAGTGAGGGTTTTTCAAAGAATGGCATTTATTCAAAGGGTGGTATTTATTCGGAGCTGGTTGACTGCGCAAACAAACGTGCAAAATGCTGTGATAATTATTACAACGATGTTGCCCGTTACAAGTGATTAATAAAAGCGGTAAATTGTCAATGATCAACATTATCTGGAGGTTTAGTGGATCATAGAACTTAGAAAAAAACAGAACATAATCTCGGAATAGCCTCTACAACAGACACATTGTCTTGCATGTAATTGCGTATACGATAAAAAGTGTCATTCCAACGTTTACTGTTAGACTTTTAGTCATTTGTGTTTTAATTTTGGCATCTAACAAGCCCCAACATCCAATTCATAAGGACCTCTGTGCTAGGATTGGTCTTGGGGATTTGAATGCGGCCATTCCTATGTTTTAAATGTGAATAGACCCATAACGGATAACAATCTTTAGGAATGGGAATGTATTCATAGATAAAATCGGCATTGAAAAATAATTATTGCCTCAGACATTTAAACTTTCAAACTCTATCAAATTCAACTGTGGGGAAGACAAAATTACCGCAGCAAAATTAAATTAGAAGTCAAAATCATCATTTAATTTAGTTAATGTTAGATGTGGTTATTGAACGCATATCTCGGCTTTGGGCGAGTACTCTTCGTAAATATTTCTCTGGGGTTTAACGTCGTATTAACAGCCATGTTCATTTCGTGAATTTTCCGGCTTTAATGGTAGAATAAGAACCCAGGCTTACACCTGGGTAGAACCTTGCGAAATCTAGCTGGACAGTTTCCTCGCATGTGAAATTTGTCTGTTCTCGGGTGGGTTTCGAACTAACATCGGTGAATGGCTTGTGATTATTAGTCAGAGACCACAACCACTTGACCACGGAGGCTGCTTATATATCTGTAATATTATACATTGAAACTCTAGATAAATGTCTAAAATGTATATTAGTGAGTACTGAGTTTGAGAGTAAATTGGTGAAATAAATTTCAAATGTTAAATCAGATGCAATTAAACTACAGTGCAACCCCTCCAGAGTAACACCAGTTAGGAGAATCAAAATTTGTTGTTGTTGTTGTTGAGAGGTTGTTGCTCTAGAGAGATTTAATTTATAGTTAAATCGTACTAAGTGGAAAATATCATGCCGTTGTTGAAGGGAGGTTGTTGCTCAAGAGAGGGTCCACTCTGGACAGGTGCCACTGCAGTATAAGCGCGTGTCGCTTCCTGAGAATGCGATGTAAATGTACATGACGGAGATAATGAAGATGAGACAAGAGATTCAGCCGTCCGTAATCGATTCAGGAATTAACCAGCATTTTACTGTTAATTAGACATAAATCTACCGATATAGATCGGGACACGTGCTTTGCTTAATTGCTCGGTTTTAATTAAAATTTGACATTTATCATCTGCACAGAAAACTGCTGTGCTATTTTCTGTTAATACAGCGGAACCCGTCTAAACCGGTTCCTCTATAAACTAATTTCCCCTCTAAATAGGCCAAATGTTCCGGTTCCGACTTCATTACTATATGATAAAAAATCCTCTCTTAGCTGGCATACCCTCTAAACCCAAATCCCAGTTGTTGCAGGTCATACCCTTCTCTGAAAATATGACTAAAATGTCGATTTTCTTCCATAAGTTGCCGGTTCCTTGTGGAAGGGTAAGTTAGTACTGCTTAGTATACAGTCCAGGAAAACTGATTTAGTGAACCCGCCGCCGTATATAACCAAAAAAATTGTTGAAAAAAACGGCGTTAAACCCCAGTGACAATGAGTCACATAAAAACAAAAACAATATATATATTAATTATAAGTCATTATATATTTGAAGTCTCTAGTATCATTAATTTTCTTTAAGTCAACTCTACTCAAATGAAATTAGATAATTCATAACATGTAAAGCCGACCCCCTTTGTATCAATAAATATCTAAACAAAACATGTTTTCAGCACCCTGGGGACAAAAGAACTTGAGCACTTTCGCCTATTCAGACTTTTCTATAAAAGTAACAACCTCCTGCATAGTTTCAAAATTTTATGACCAAATTGGGACATTATATAACTTATTCAATGTGAATATATCAATTTTGCTAATATTTATCGCTATGCACTCTAAATACGAGCTTATGGTATTCTAAGTGGTAAAATTGCACTGAAATAAAAGTAATATATATAACCCTTCGGAAAAGTCATTCACGAATGGACGCCGAGGCTTGTTTCTTCAATGTAATTTGGTAAGGAGAAAAATTGACACTGTGTTTTCAGACATTTGGGGTTTTTTTTACTTCTTCCACCCTTGCACTTTTAAATGTTGTAACGAGTAATATGTATAACCGGTTCTTGACGATGGAAACAAAATGATTCGGTCGAATCTCTCTAATCCGAACCTTTCCAATCCGGAATCCTCTCTAAACCGAACACGCCCGCTGGTTCCGATGTTTTTATTATGTATTTAACGCTAAATCAACCTTTGTAATCCGGAACCTATGTGTTCCGAAAACCTCTCTAATCCGAACATTTTGTTTGTCCGTCCGAAAGTCCGGATTGCGAAGGGTCTGCTGAATATAATGTACAATTATTTTATTTTAACCCTGCATTACATACGCCTTTGATATTTCCATTAAAAGCTGGGAAAGCGCCATGTCACCCCGGCTGTCGGTGTTAGCTTAAAGTCCACTCAAAACAAATGTTTTTAATTGATCTTTGATGCTTTGGGGAAAGCAAAAATACGATGTTGTTGAGAGGTTGTTGCTCTAGAAAGGTTATATTTATAGTAGGTAAATCGTACAATGGGGGGAAAATCATGTTGTTGTTGAAGGGAAGTTGTTGCTAAAGAGAGGCCGCTCTGGAGAGGTTGCACTGTATACAATATTTATAATTGACTTAATTGATTGGTAATAAATCAAGAGAGTAATAGTTTGTTTATGTTACTTGTTGACTTATCTGAAGAAATATCGGGTTTGGTACAAGATTGGATGTCTGGTTTATTTGATATACATCAAAATACGATATAAATCTAGTTTGTTCGTCAGAATGTGGTTGACGAGACAAATATACAATTTCCTTTTGAATGAGGGCTATAAGTTATGTGAGAGAACTACCAAAGTATAGCTACGATTAACATAGAAATGTTTGTTTTGAGGTAATACACGACATGCTTAGACACTGGTTCACCTCCCTGTATTGTTGTAAGGCTGTTCAATGTCATTTTCATGCAAGTGTGTAACTTCAAAAAAGTAGCTTGCATTCCTATACAATGACGTAGCGTCAAACGTTGCAATTCATTAAGTGTAACATAAAAGTATGGCCCAATTTTTTTTAAAAGCTTGTTGAAATATGACGTTGTAATATATTTTTTTGTTAAGTGATACTTGTATTACTAATATTACACATGGATGTGGAAATTATGTTTTCAAATAAACATTTTTGTCAAATTTTTTATAGAAGGATCGCCGGGTTACAAGTCCCGCGCACTAATCACTGGACCACGGTCGCGGCACTAATGATTCTGTGCAAAACTGTTTTGTAATCGTGACACTGTCTATAATTTACTCCGAAAGAGATACAGCACGTAATTTTAGGTGACAGTAATTATAACAACATCCCCATAATATCATATTTTTGTGTTTTGGGAATTACAGAAGCGCAGTAAATGTCCCAACCCAGGAATTGTATTGCGAAATATTAGATAACAATTAGTCATGATCAGAACTTACGTATAGTAATACGATACACTCACACTGTTGACAAATATATGTAACACTACCACTAATGGGAATTGGACAGTTTTTGATGCCCAGATTTCAATATTTTATGCTGAGGCCATTATGAGAATCAGAAAGACCAACTTCTTTCGTGTTACAATTGGTCGAATACATCAATCCAGTCCATAGCGTTGATCAGATAATTCGACGTAAATTTACTTATTGAAATTCTGCCAAACCTTTGTATGTAAGTAAGAACGTACCGACAAATCGGATCCATTGCTAATATTACATAAAAACAATACTAACAATTGCAATTAATTTGTTCATTTAAGTTGGAAGCACTTGACTCTGAGTTGAGTTGTGTTACAATTTTGGAGATTCACGAATACCACAAGATTAAGACCATTTTAAATCTACTTCATTTCTTGACAAGACTGATGAAATTATTGAATTGAATGCACTTGTCATCCTCTTGCATAACAGCTGATGAATCACTACTCAATATCATTTTGTTTACAAAACTCCTCATAACACATCGTATTTGCTACACTGCAGCATTCTTTCTAGACACGTTGTATGGTGTTAGTTTTTTGTTTGCTTAGAGAACCGTCACGTCTAATGTCATATAAACATGTCATTTGACGAAGAGAACGATTCCTACAGTTGAACTTCTGTCAACATTTTTTTTGAAAAGAACCTAATGAACAGCCCTAGGAAGCGTGAACAAATATGTTTTAAATGTGAGCTATTTTTTTATCACAGCGATATTTGATTTTGACGAATTACCAGAGTTCTCCTCTAGAAACTAGGTTTGGACAATAGCACTTAATTCTGAGAATGGCTTGCTAAAATAAATCAAAATTTATTTTGTATTAGTGACTTTAACATGAAGCAGTTCTGAAAAGAAAAAAAAACGAATAAAAAACTTTGAAAATTAAAAAAATCTTTATTTGACGAATATCTTAGGTATTTCAACCGCAGCTGATTTCCCGTGTGGGAAGTTCACAATTGTTTGTAGAAGATGGGGTTACTAATTTAACATGATCAGGGTTTCTAACAATGCCCATTGTATTAGACACATTTATTACGGACTTCAATTTCTTACCATTGGTTAATTTTCTCTTTGAGTGACAGATGTTAACGTATGAGAAGTTACAAGGATATTACAAGTATTTACTTCATGTGTAATAGTTTTATCCTTGTTGGCTAAAATTTGAGTTTCATTAGAACTGTCCATACTAGCGTCATTTAATTTAGCATTTAGAAGAATGATGGGAAATTCATTTATCCAATTAAATCCATTTTTTCACAATTTCGTTCAAATAGGCATTACTAGGGATCAGTTCAAAATCCTTTAAAAAACGTTTTTTATCAGTTTTTTTTTCTAATCAACGGACTGTCGTTTATATATTGTATCATATAATATTATCTCACGCAACGGTCTTAATCGATTTATCGTCTCAGGTTATTCTATTTTACATTGAACAGTGCTAGTTAATATCGCTTTCATAGAATCATATGCGAATAAAATACATTATCATGATTTTTATATTGCGAAGATTTTTTCATAATCGCGAGAGTTATGAGAAATTATCTCATTGTGACTTGATTTGTTTGATTTTTTTTTATTTCGAGAATTGATAAATTAACGGCTTAGAACCAACAATGCGTTCATCCAAACGGCATACATAGGAATGAAGTACCATACAACAATGACCCAGGTGTTCCTTTACATTTTTTTCCTACCCGGTGACATTCAGCGCAACCCGAGGCACCAAAAAATGACATTGGAAAAGAAGTCTGTTTTTCTTTTTTACTAAAACGCTAAATGTCCCATCCACCATTTAAAATGCCGAAGCAAAAAAAAGAATAATACGCAATGAAGACAGAAAGAAAATAAGGAATTATTCGCTTATAATATTGAATCACAAAACAGGCTTATGTCGTGTATTTAAGAAAGGTTATTGTACTAATCGTCAGTGTACGAGCTACATAAGGGGCGGTGTAATTAGTTTTTACTAATCTTTTTAAGCTGATTTCGGAACAAGCAGTTTTGTTTATATTAATCACGCTCGAGTCCGCTTCCTTGACACTACACCAGTACTGCGTCCGAAAAATGTGATTGTGAAGTTCATGAACGAAACCCATCGAAGCCAGGATTCGAACTCAGGACCTTCGGATCAGTGGTCGGACACACTACCTCTGGACCACAATGCCTCCTCCGTTGCAATTATACCTTATGCATTAATAATAGGTGAATGTTTTGATCATGTCAAATGATGATTGAGACGGACACTTAATATAAATTTGAATGAAAAATTGTATATAACTTAACATCAACTTTGATTAAAATGTAATTAAATAGGATAGCCACGTCGGCGTTCAAGAGGTTAGTCCGCTGGACTTATATCCCGGCGATCCGGGTTCAAATCCAGGTCGCGGCAGATCATACCTTCCTTTGACATAAATGTCGATTTTCCTCCATATGTGGAGAAGTTGCTGGCTCCTTGTAGAACGGTAAGTTAGTACAGGTTAGAATACAGTCCAGGAAAATTGGTTAGGTGAACTGGTCGCCGTATATAACTGAAAAATTGTCGAAAAACGGCTTTAACCTAGTGACAATGTCACATAAAAAACAACAAAGCAAATAGTGAAGTGGAGGTTATTGTAATGGATATGTTTAATGAGGTTGACGTATATTTTAATAATATCATTTCTTCGTAAGTGCTAGAATTCGTGTATTATGCCATTGTAATCCACAACCTGCTATGGCGAATCTTGTATACTTATCAATATATATTTACCCCCTACTATTCCTAACGTGAATATTTAAAGCAATCAATGGATGTTTTGTTTGCCACCCAGTGTTTGTTCTATATAAGACCTGAGCCATGTTGGTAAATGTATGTTTTTTAATATTATTATGCTCGGGTTGATGAAGGCTGGTGAATGACCATACATTATTAAATCTGTGTGGAATTTAGAATAATTTAGCAGTCAACAATTTCTGAGAAACTGATTTTAATTTTCTATGCATAAACTCATATGATAAATATATATTTAAATATTCTGAGAATATTAATGCATGATTATCTTTCATTGTGTGAAAGGTTACACAAATTTGCCAAACGTTTAGGAATTAAATTACGAAAATATATACACTGGGCCGAATTTCTGAGTGTCCAATTTGTATTTTATACAACTGGAAGAAAATCATTGAACACTCTTGGGTGATTACCAGGTGGACTTCTAATGTATTCAATCCAGTAGAGATCGATTGTCCGTATTGTGAAACAATATAATTAATTAACTTTTTTTTTCAAAGAATCGGCTTATATAATGTAGACGTTTAGAAATTCGACTCAATGTGAGCAAACTATTGCCCTTGATGCATCAGAAGTCTTTCAAACTGACGAATTTGAACTGATTTTTGCCCTAAATGCACGAGATTTCAATGCCATGCCCAGTGGGCTAATTTTTGTCTGAAGTTGGCTCACATCTTGTTGTATGTAATGAGACGTTGACATTTTGCTTTAGGGGAAACCAATCTGCTTATCTCTATAGAACGATGGCTTTGTCTTTAGTCTTAAACGCTATCACGGTAAGATTGTAATATCATGTAAATGTATATTGCCATTACAGCCGAGTGGCAATGTCATAAACTAACACAGTATGTAATTGTTGTGAAATTAGGCGTGAGGTCCACGATTACAATGTCACATCGTATGTTTTCTACGAGACATTAGCATAACTAGTTCGTTCACAGAAGCCGTTGGGAACTTTTTGAGCGCGGATGTTCTCAATGTAACATCCGATGTAATCAAAAAGATGTCAAGAAATATGTTGATTTATTGCAGAAACAATCTGCGATACTATGTTGAGTGAGTCTTTTGTCTCTTATTTACTCTTCCCCGTGGAATCAAAAAATTAAAACAATTCAAAACATTTGATATTATCCCCCATCTACCAGGCTTAAAATAAAAAATAACTGGTTTTCTCTAACCCGATCGACCCCTTATTTTTTTCTGTCGCTGTCATTTTTTCAAGTGGATAATTACATAATTATGTACTAAATCTCAGAACCTAGAAAACATATTTTTGGGGGAAAGTTGGATCTTTGGTACGTTTTTTTTCAATGAATCCTTTTCTATTATCGTATCCTTTGGGCTTGGTACAAATAGATTTTCACAAGCATTAAACTAACTGGCGATGTCAAGTGTAATATCTACTTAACAATAAAATGGATGAACATTACTCATACGAGATGATAATACACATACTTGTCCTCTTTTGGTCGGTCTACATTTACCTTTTCTATCCAGGCTTACGTAGTTTTACACCTTTGCGCATGAATTGCAATGTTCTTTGAAAACGGCTTATCAAGAGATGAGTTGCAAAGGTCAAAGAGGATTTCATTCCATCTTGCATTGGCAATTCTTTCAACCATTTGCTTATAAAAAGTTCGAAGTTATCTCAATGGAACAAACTCATACAATTGGAGGATATCGTATATCTGTTAAAAGTTGCTTTTAGGCGCATTAAAGTTGTGCCAGCTAAGTAGAATCGATTAAGGAAATGGTTCTTGTTTTGGAGCTATGCTTTAGTTCAATTCCATCTTCATGGACTTCCACACAAATTGAAGTTTCAAGGCAAATATCGGATATCCAATTCTTTAGCCTTCTTCTTAATTGCCAGGAAGCTGATATAATTGATTTGCGTTTATTTTGGCTAATAGCTGAAATAATTGTTCATGAACAAAATAGTTTACGAGGATAATGAAGTAACAAGTTTTGATACACGACACTGTTGTCTTAGGGTCCGTTAATTTTAATCCGATACGTCTTGTAACAGTTTGGATACTAAAATACGGGGCTATTAGGGGAATATAACCTCACTGCACGTTGACTCATGGGAATTTAATAGCCCAATCCCCTGAAAGGAACATTTACAGTATCACACATAATGGTACAAACTTCTAAATGATGTTAAATAAAACACAACTGGAATACAAATGTTCACAAGAAATAATGCCAGACTCAAATAACGTAATATTTCTGGATTACAAGTGTTCTTGAAATCGATATAAATTTGTGCAAATCTTTCACGACAAATAGTTATCAATCATTTGTTATTTCATAATCAGTTGCAGTCTCATACAAAGCGTGTCATTTTATTTATTATCCTTAAATTCGTGCTGCACAAAGACCCCGCCTTTTACCAATCCATCACACCAACGTTCTTTCAATTTTCCCTAGGATCGATGTTGGCTTGATGTATGTGGTTTTAAATTCCTTCATTATATGTACACTAGCTCAAATATATTGGCTGCACAGTCAAACCTATGTTTGCGGACACCTCCGAATGAAGGCCAACTTGTGGATAAAGGTCATTCTGTTTGAATCGTCATTGATTATATACAAAAATGACCTCCAAATAAAGCCAACCTGTGTATAAAGCCCATTTTTTTCAAAAGCGTCATTGATTATTTACCACAACATACAGACCTCCGAATAAAGGTCATCTGTCAATAAATGTCACAACTTGTCTTTCTTAAGTGTGGTATCTATTCACAGGTTTGACCCTATTCCGACTTTGATCAAAATTATTAAGTTGAGAATATGGCATGTTTATTTGGACAGATCTGTTCTGTAATGTGATAAATTCATTTTAAAATCATTATTCATAATTGTGCGTGCAACAGACCATCCATGAGTCAAAGCGGTCTTTGATGTAAAACCTGTGAACAAAGGCCACCCTTATTTGAATGGTGATCTTTACTCGGAGGTGGTTGCAAACACAGGTTATACTGTACTAAAGAACTTCATTTGTTTTCGGTAAAACAGTTAAATCTGAGGTGTAGTTTAGTGCAGTAATTTCATTGTCTTACAGACAAACTAAAACAATTGATTTGTATTTGCATAATGAATTTGTTTAACATTCAAAGCTTCAGTGCCCTTCCCTTGCAATTTAATATACTAGTAATTCATGACGAAAATGTTATCTGCAGTTGGTAAGATGTTGCCATTCTCTACCACGAAATCAAATTTTCTTTCTGCATAATTCGCTCTGTAAAACAATGTTTCGTCGAAATGTCTTCGATAATTTTTGTCCTACGTTAAAAATTTGATATGCTACGCTCGGTTCAAATCCTACGTGCTGAGTGATATTCTGAGAAGCTAAATTCTATTCCGGCGATTTGGGACTATAATAAAGCTATGTGAAATCTGAAAAATAATCCACGGCTTTTAACGTACTGGTCAGCGTTTTTGTTTCTTTAAAGCGAGCTAAATCTTAGCGTAAAAATGGTTATTCTGAACAATTTAGGACATTTTTGAACGGCATCGTTTTACGCAAATATTTGCTCGTCTTATTTGAGGATCCTTGTGGAGACTTTTATTGGGAACAATTTAGTTATTTCCGATTTCTCCTTATTTCCAATCGATAGACAATAAGAGTCATGTCTCTATATCGTCCCAAGTAGATATAAATTGTCAACAAAACTGCTCAATATGTCAATGGACTAAACATGAGTTATAGCATGCCTTAACGGGGAATGCTTCTGTTGTGAGGATGTAAATTGCCATACTTTACAGCGATATGGGCAGATTAATATCGTCATGTTGGGTTAAGAATTTAATGATGTTTGTCGTGACATATTTTCGGTTCTTGGTTCACAGCAAATGGTTTTGTGTGTTAATGACTAGCTATAAATAACCAAAGTATTCTGATTTTCACCATTCGGAACTACTTGGTCATTATTTATGATCCAAAATGTATATAAAATTGTCCAAAAAATGCTTTCCTCCATTTGTGAGCAAATTATTGTAATTTCTTGCAGTGGTTACGAATATTCAGTACAAAAAGGCATTTTTTCAACTGCTAGTGTATGTATTTTTGCATCTGTTTGTTATTTATTTATATATTTTTTTTTGTTTCCCTGACGGTAAGTGCGAGGTTGAGCTATCAAGAGCTTAAAACCCTGTAGCGCCGAATAGAACTAATGAATAAAGACCATTCTTTAAAAAACCGTCACGGATTACTTAGAACAAACTGATTAAGGACCACTTGTCTATAAAGACCACATTTTGTCTTTCCCAAGGGTGGTCTTTGTTCACAGGTTTGACTGTATTCATATAAATAAAATATTATGAAGAAAGAAGAAAGACATTTTAAGCCACATATTTCGTCTACAGAATGTCTTTGCATGAAATTGTGTGAGCGCAAATAGCGCAAGCATTGATATGTAATTAATTACTTCATTGCTTAAACATACAAAAATGATTATTTTTTACGCTTGCTTGATTTCTACGCAGTGCTTTGCAATGATGAAAGGTTTGTTTTCGTCTGTTCAATTAGTTTCAGTTGATAAAATCTTCAGAATGCACTCGGTTTTGTGTACGTTAAGTAAGTACAGTACAACCTCCCTTCAACAACAGCATGATTTTCTCATACAGTGGGATTTAACTATTAATTTAACCTCTCTAGAGCAACAATCTCTCAACAACAACATAATTTTGCTTCTCCCAAAGGGTGTTGCTTTGGAAATGTTGCTCTGTACTGTTAACGTCTCCAAAACTGACAAAAGACTTACACAGGCTGTAACTACAAAAGAAAAAACACTTTGATTGTCTTCAAGAAAAATGTTTTGGGTTCACTATTGTAAATACTGGAGTGATTTATGTTAAATCTAAAGTGAACTATAATGAACCTATAGCTCTTTCTTAAATGTACGAGTATTAACAAGTAAAACATGGCTTACTTTTGTATCATCTTCATCCAAAAATAATTAAGATACTTAAAATTATCACTTCTACTTTGTTTGAATTTATACTAATCCTTAATTAATCTTGTTTTCTTTTGTTGTAAGAAGTTAATAGCAATTAAGAAATAACACGGGAACTTATTTGTTATTCCAATTCTTACTTTATATCATTAATTTCCTTAACGCTGATTTTTAACTGAAAGAACTACAGTTAAACCTCACAAAGCTACCACCTCAATAGTGCGACCACCTTGTTACAACGACCACTTATTACTCTCCTATAATTCAACTTGATAATGAGAATTTTTTGGGTCCCGAAGATGGTCTCAATATCGAGATTTTACTGTACATTTTCCGTTAGGTCTTCGATGTCCCTTCTGGGAATAAAAATCGCCCGTCTCTAGCGACATTGGTTATCATAATTTGAGTCTTTGATCTTGTTGAAAATGATAGAAGGGAGATAAAGTGCTGGGCTGATATACAAAGTTACTGATTCTGTTATTTGATGCATTTGTTTTCTGCTGTAGCAAGAAATATGCTAAATAAGTCAGAAATGCCCAATAGCTTTGTACTACAGTCAAACCTGTGTTTGTGGTCACCTCCGAATAAAGACCACTCTGTGAAAAAGGCACTTCTTTGAAAAAAAAAACACCACTGATTATTTAGATCAAACTGACCTCCGAATAAAGTGCATCTGTCAATAAATGCCACATTTTGTATTTCCTATGGGTGGCCTTTGTTCACAGGTTTGACTGTATTTTGTGCTGGATGATACATACTGCTAAAAGTAGTTCAATTCTACATGTATATGTGATGTCTGAAACAAGGTTTATTCAGAAACTGTTTTATCTCCCCCCTCCAGCATCTCGAAACGTTTACCAGAGACAAAATACCCAGTAACAAAATAAGCCGCGTAAATCGTGTTACAATGATCAAATAATTCTTCCAGAAAGTAATCAGGCGCTTGGACAAAGAATATCAAATTACGACTCTTTAAATCACGCATACTTCAGATTTTATCTGTTTTCTAGGACGTAATACGCTCTCCTCAAAATCTTTTCTACCAAAATTACTTTGTTGTGTCGAATTAATAATCCTATACATTAGTTTGTTACATGCTATAATTAATGCAATCATTTCCGAAGATTTTCGTTTCGTCATTTGGTCTGAACGTTTATTAAATTTACTCAGTTTTGTAATATTATGTTTATACGACAAAATGTGATTACCGCAAAATGGATTGAATGAAATATTGAGGCCAGTATGAAATAAATATCTCTTCTGGATTTTCGTAGCAATATAAATCACAAAAATCTATCAAAATCAAAGTTATGATACTACAACATATTCAAACAGAATCACGTAAGGAGATTGGTTGATTGATTGATTGATTGATTGATTGATTGATTGATTGATTGATTGATTGACTGATTAATTGGCTGACTGGCTGGCTGGCTCTGTAAAACCACATTCATAACAGGTTTCACAAATGTAGCGGAATTCAACATATTTTGTGACGAATATGATCGATGCCGATTTTTATATCACTTGTTACAAATATGATCTGTAAAGAATGGGTCTTTTTTTAAAAGTCTTCTATCCAAAATGTCTTCAAAGATTTCTATAAGTTAAAATGAAATCAGACTAGATGACTGTTGTGTGGACTCTCTTTGTCAAGAATTTATCACTTTATTTACAAATTTACGATTTTCTAGTTTCTTGCTTCGAAATAATTGGATTTCTTCATCAAGTTTACGTTGTTTTTGCATTAATTCTCAATACTTGAATGAAGTCATCGCTCTCTGAGTTTCTGATATAAATGCGAGGTAGCCCGCATATGGTTATTAAAAAAAAAAAAAAAAGCTCGGAATAATATATTTCAATCATCATAATTACTGCTGGTCGATGTCTGAATTATTAAATTTATTTCTGCATCTTCTTCATATCCTAGATTAATTCGTTCTAAAAAATGACAATTTCAATATCTTGCCCGCGTACATTATTAATTTGGAATCCCATATTCCCAGAATTAACTGAATATATTTGATTTACGCCTTACAAAAATACGAAAGAGTTTTACCAGGGATTTAATAAAATAAACATTTTCCGATTGAGAATGTTCGTAAAGATTTGGCATAACGTAGGAGCCATCCAATTAATTATTATTTGAGGCATACCTCGAGTGGCGTATAGAGTCATCTTTGCTTTTGCTAAATTGATCCAATTAAACTATTTCCGGTAAAAAATACAATACCCAATATTGAATAAATTTAGTACACCACACTACTATCAAACAATTTGTTATTAATCCTATAATAATAACAATCTTTTATTGTTTCTTCAGAACAAAATGATTATCATATCGTAATATGTACAGTAAAACCAGTGTTTGCAGCCACCTCCGTATAAAGGTCACCCTGTGAATAAAGGTCATTCTTTGGAAAACGGTTAATGATTATTTAGAAATAATGACATCCGTTTAAAGGCCATCTGTCAATAAAGGTCATATTTTTATCTATCCCAAGGGTGGCCTTTGTTCACAGGTTTGACTGTGAAATTGCAATCTATAAAGTGATTGTAGGCTAACCATTTTAGAAATATGTGGTCATATATTATATTACATATATGATATTGTAAATGCACAAAGTCTCGTTATTACGACCCACTTTTCGGGTCCCGAAGGTTGTTTCATGATCCAGGATCTACTGAATGTATGAGTTCTAATTTTCACGTCTATATACATGGTCGTTAAAAGATGTTATTATATTGAGGTGAGCGAAAATTGAGGTTTTACTGTATATGTAAATTTTGCTCATGATCTTAACGCAATTTAATGTTGACACTTTCACATTTCATGTTGATCACAATCTTCATGTAAACTGCTTGAAGGAATATGCATTTATATTCTCTTATCCACCAGACCCAATAACAATTCACATTGATTTTATTGTTTATCGCATTATCGTATGAAAGTATGCCCAGCTGTTGAAAGCTTAAGGTCAAGGTTAATTTAACTTTTTCACGAACAGCTGTAATTTGTTACATTTCGCCATCTCTGAATCCATTCATGTATGAATATTGCATTGTTCAGCATTTTGCTCGCTCAATCGTTAGATTGTTTAATGTGTAAAATACATTTCAACACTACTAGCCTCGGACTTTATTTGTATTATTTCAGAAATACGTCATGGAATCAATATAACATTCTTAGATGTTTATACATGAATCTCTTATGAAACTATTTGAAACTCAACATTAAGCGTACGATTGTTTTCGTGTAAAATAGAGTAAACTCTAGATTTATGATCCATTTTTTCTGAATCTGATGTAACTTTCTTTTGATGGTTAGCGGTAAAATATATCCACTCTGAGTCGCATTTCTAACAGTCCAGTTCATAAAACACGATTCTTGGAAGAATCCAAATAAGTGAATTAATACTTACATTTTACAATACAGAGCAACCTGTCCGAAGCAACACCCTTTGGGAGAAGCAAAATTATGCTGTTGTTAAGAGGTTGTTGCTCTTGAGAGGTTAAATTAATAGTTTATACCGTACAGCGGGAAAAATTCAAGTTGTTGTTGAAGGGATGTGGTTGCTCAAGAGAAGACCGCTCTGTAGAGGTTGTACTATACTTACAATCTGCCCAAAGAAATCGGGTATTCATAGTAAATGTTGGATTGAATATATCAAAAGTCCAGCTGGTAATCAACCATGTGTGTTGAATAATGTCCTTACAGTGTATAAGCTAGGCGGAAGTTTAGAAATTCGGTGCAGTGTAGAAAGGCTACATTTATGGCTTACAACAGGGCCGCGACCGTGGTCCAGTGGTTTGTGCGCTGGACTTGTAACCTGGTGATCCGGGTTCAAATCCTGCTCGTGGCAGGTCATACCCTTCTATGAAAATATGACAAAAATATCAATTTTCCTCCTTATATGGAGACGTTGTCGGCTCCTTGTGGAAGGGTAAGTTGGTACTGGTTAGTTTACAGTCCGGGAAAACTGGTCAGCTAAACCGGCCGCCGTATATAATGATCATTGTTGAAAAACGGCGTTAAACCCAGTGAAAAGAGGATAGAAGCAACAGATTTCCGAACTTTTAACAGCGTTATCAGTAATATCTGGAAAGTGGAATGAACGCATGGTGCACATGACAGTAAACAGGACAATAAAGTTATTACTGTCCACAGTAATCACATTGTTTCATTTGTAACAAGTCTCTTCTATTCCCTGTATTGCCCCTTAATTTAGAACATCGCAAATCGACGACTGGTAATGAAATAAACGCCATCTTTGATGTTATTGCATACGTCAACAATTACAATATAGATCGTACGATTGTCTGAATAAGCATTAGCTCCTTGCGTAACACAGTCGGCTATTACAGCTGACGAAGTCCAACCAATGCCAATTCTACGAATCATAGAATGAAAAAACTGACATTTATCTTTCGGCGCTATGAGTAATTGTGTTAAAGCAGCTTAATAATTCATTATTTCCTCACAATTTAATCGAGCAAGTTCGCTAAAAGCGCCACTGGAAACTCCATTATTGAGTACAAAAAGTCAAAATAAGGCGTTTTTATTGAACGATAAGTATCACATTTGTGACCCTTTTGGCGGCCATTAGACAGACATGGACTGGGTTAATACACTTTCTTAATGAATATCGTTATTGTCATCTAATGTTTAAAACATAAGTTGGACATTAAAACAATGGAGCTGTTTTGTGCGTAAAAATCATAGATACAGTTCAGCAGTATAGGGGATTTCGTGGCCAAGTAGGTATGGACTCCGAACAGTAATTACTAGCCCATAACAGCTGAATTCGAATCCCACCCGTAACCGAATTTCACATGTGAGGAAGCTGTGAAGCTAACTTGTGGAAGATTGGTGGTTCTATTCAGGCATACACGTTATTATCAAAAGCACATTTGTCCAACTCCATATACATGAACTCCATTGTTGTTAAAAAAAGAGTCTATTGCTGAACCAATATACATAGATACTAAGGACCTGTATCATAAACATACCGTAGCAAAGATAACATTTTCTAACTTAAAAATCTCAATGATGACATGCATTTCAGACATTTACCCATGCCAATTAACAGTAGATTCCAAAACAATCTATGTTAGCCATGATGTATCTATGATACGGGTCCCATGTATATTTATAAAGGTTTTAATCATCTGGTTCAAGAAAGAGTATTGCTAAGAAATGGCATAGAAATGGTAACAACACTGAACATTTTCAATAATCAGACTTTTAAGCTAGGAATCGGTGTTTTTGTTTATCGAGGCTGAGAATTCTTAGAAATGCAAAGAAAATGTTTCTAAAAGAAGTGACGTATTCAGATGTCACCTGGCGTTCATGTCTGAAAGGTCAAAAGGTAAAATTGATCACGTTACGTATTAAAGCGTCGCTAATTGCTTGGAGAATACAGCTGCGGTGTCTAATATAGCACACACACAAATAGACTTTGGTATTAAGGTGTGTGACTAATTCTTTTAATTAATTTATTTTTAGCTTATCACATTGTTTTCTTTGTAACATTCGGTGACCTCAAGGATCATCAAAAAGTTTTATAGAGATCACAGCCAACTTTATTTTGAAGTGTCTTTATGTCGTGGTATATATATCTCATGAACAGTTTCCACTAGCTGTGATAGTTAACAGTCTACTAATTCTACTGATTCGTGATTTTTTATCTGTACGAAGAATGTTGTTCACCATTCACATTCTTTCTGTAGTGTTCTCCTAGACGTTGTCCAGTGGTTAGTGGGCTGGACTTGTAACCCGAAAATCCGGGCTCAAATCCCAGTCGCGGCAGGTCATACCCTTCTATGAAAATTTGACAAAAAATGTCGATTTTCTCCACATGTGGAGAAGTTGCCGGCTCTTTGTGGAAGGGTAAGTTAGTACTGGTTAGTATACAGTCCAGGAAAAATGATACAGTGCAACCTCTCCGAAGCAACATCTTTTTGGAGAAGCAAACCTATGTTGATGTTGAGAAGTTGTTGTTCTTGGGCTGTTCTTAAATTAGCAGTTAAATTGTAATAGAGCGGGAAAATCATATTGTTGTGGAAGGGAGGTTGTTGCTCACGAGAGGGCTGCTCTGGAGAGGTTGCACTGTATTTTGGAAAAGATGGGATGTTTTGTTTGTGTTTTTATTAGGATTCCTTTTCTTATGTGTGTAGTTGATGCGTTTGTTTGTTAAAAAAATCATCATTTTACCAATTATTTAAATACGAATATATTTTATTTTTTTTTGGTAAAAAACAGAACATTATAATAAGAAGCATGCAAACCACGGGCGGCTTCCTTATCATGTTTTGAAACATCGTCAGTTTTATGTTGGCTGTATTTATCGCCGCCTTTACACAATAGGCAGGCAGTAATGAACATCATATGGAAAGATACAATGAAGCCATGAAATCCTCTTAAATTCTTACATCGTCATACCAATGACCTCAGATAGTATCGCTGTCTTGCATGCAATGGTACAATAAATGCATATTTTCTTGATTATTCCAACGCATTAAATGGATGAACAGACATCGCAGCCATAAATCATTCTAACATTCACAAAATGAAACAGCAATGAATAAAACTCGTGTCAATATTGCAAGACTGTCTGATTAGATCCAACTAAAACACAATAGAAGATTCAAAAGCGGATGTTTATTTTGTTGTCTAGAAATATCTAACCGGTCTTTATCATGTTTTACGTCATGGCAGCGATATCTTTCTTCCTTTATACCATAGATAATGTCAGCTGAATTCACAAAGACCTTCTAGCGATCATATTCCAGCGGCTACGTGAGTCTAGTCTTAAGCATATTGCCTTTCAAATACTTTTCAGTACATTGTGCTTCGTCTACAAACATTTCCCGGCTTGTGAACGATTTTTAGTTCTTGCCTCTTTTATATTTCAAAACCAAGAAGTGTTCGGGGAGGCAATGCTTTGGACATGTGACTTTTCCCGCCTAGTGTCGTCAACAATAATACATGTATTACCATGCATCTATTTATCAGAAAAAAGTTCTTTAACGGTTCATCGCTGTATACATATACATGTATATACATTTACATAGTTGATTCTTTCGCACATGTACATTTTATATCACATAATACATGTATTGTCAATTAAAACACAGTAAAGATCTTAATTTTCTCTCCACTTCAGATGATGAAATGAAAGACACTACTCATATGGAAGAAGGAGTGTTAATAATTGGTCTGAATTGAACTCCTAATATATGCGAAGGTATTTGTGACACACAACAGGATTTTTGAAGGAATATTCGCAAACAACATTATCACAGGAAAATTACATTTTTATCACAGGGATTGCTCCGGTGTCAGACATTTTAAGTGTAATAGGGAAAGGTCCAAAGGATTGAGGTGAAAATTGTTTAGCCAAGCCTATAACAAATTTCAATCCCACATGCGCGTTACGAATTGCAGCGGCTACGAATGAATAAGTTTGATACCAAATATTATAAAAGGAATCTCAACATAATCCTTTGGCAAATGTGATGTTAGAAAGTAAACGACAAGTGCCGAGATGTGTTAATTCTGTGACCATTCTTGAAATATTTAGTGAGGAGAAGGATAATATAAACCAAAAAAGCTTTACAAATTCATGGATTGAAATAACAACAGGATAAATCTGATACCACTGAAATGAATTTATATGATATTACATTGCTAGGGAAAACGGAAGAGCTGTTTCTATGATCACGCAAGCTGGGAGAACGTCTTTACCCAATTACGCTTCGCGGGCTAGGGGATTTGTTGCCGTTGAAACTGAAAACATCACGGAAATTAGTTACATATCTGGTAACTTTAGCACGCTACGGTATGACCAATTATCCCAAATGTTCCAAAACGCAACAGAATCTTCAGCAGAGGTGTTCTTGGAGCATAAGCATCCTCTCATAGGTGTAATTCTAGCCATATTCTCATTCACTACAGTTCTTGGAAACTTGCTCGTTATCGCTGCCGTTGCTAAGGAAGTATACCTAAGAACGGTAACTAATTACTTGATTGTCTCCCTTGCTATCGCGGATGTGATGGTAGGTGGCATTGTTATGCCATTTGGCATTAGTTATGAGCTCAATAATAAGGTATGGTATTACGGAGTACAATGGTGTGATTTGTGGCATTCATTTGATGTGCTCGGAAGTACGGCGTCCATTTTAAACCTATGCATAATATCACTGGATAGATATTGGGCAATCACAGATCCTATCGCTTACCCCACCCGTATGACCACTTGTCGTGTATCGATTCTCATTACGTTTGTGTGGCTGTGTTCAGCCGGAATATCTTTTCCAGCCATTGCCTGGTGGAAGGCTGTGACACCCCCTGGAATACCTGCTACTGCATGCATATTCACTGAAGATAGTGCCTATTTGATATTTTCTTCCATGGTATCTTTCTACTTTCCAACAATTGTTATGATATTTGTGTATATTCGAATTTATATCGCAGCTCGTAATCAAAGAAAAAGCATTGAGTCGGGGACCAAAGTGTTAACATCAAATAGACTTTTTGGCCCAAGTGGCGTAATGACGTTGCGTATTCATAGAGGGGGAATGGCTAAACTTCGTTCTCCGTGCAAAACTCCGGAATCGACGCCATTCCGGAAACAGAGTGATAGTGACGAGGAGAAATCTTCTTTAGCATCCAATATGGCGTCCACTCAACAAACTCCTTTGCATCATACACATAATGACGTCACTTTAAGTGATTCAGGCGAGCATTCTCATTCGGATAGACAACATGATCAAAGACCAATGAAATTCATCACAAAACGTTTGCGCCACCTGGCGTTAAGTAAGAAATTATCCAAATTAGCCAAAGAGCAAAAAGCAGCAAAGACGCTTGGAATCGTTGTGGGTGTATTTATTATCTGCTGGCTCCCATTCTTTGTAACTAATGTATTATTAGGAATCTGCGGCGCAAAATGTGTCGCGAAACCAGATGTTATAATGCCAATATTTACCTGGTTCGGATATATAAACTCCGGGGTCAATCCAATTATATACGCATTGTCTATGCGGGATTTTCGTCGAGCGTTTGGTAGGATAATATTTTGTTGTTGTCCTAAGTATAGATTGTACCATGCGCGACGAAGACAGAAAACATACAGGAACAGCAATGTGACAACATCGAGTTTTATCGGTTCAGCACTGTTGTAGTTTTGTTTGTACATAATTTTCAATGAAATTAAAACAAAGCCTTGCTTCAGTGTCCACAATGAGATTTTATGCCATTAACACATGTGCTCTCAACACTGTTTTACCCTTTGCCTCATAATACCGCAATTCCCACGTCTGAAGCGGACGACTTTTGAAACATTGTGGCAAAAGAAGCCATTGCTTGTAATGGGTAATAGCTACTTTTGCCACAATGTTTTACACTCAGTCAGAGAGAAATAACCAAATGTTCTGAAATAAATTGATGTTTTGTATGTTAGCTTTGAATTTGGACTAGTCCAAAATATACTTATGAGGCAAAGGGTTAAACTTGCTCATAAAATGTAAATTCACGTTAATCGAAGGAGCTAGAGCTGAATTGTCGTACACATGTACATTGTTTGCTTCAAGTTTAGTTAAAATTATCAGACGACAGTCGTGTCTTTTTTTTAATTTGTTTGACAAAATTGTATGTATTTTACAGGTAAGTTTTAACTATAAAGGCATGAAGCACAATTAATATAGCTATTATTTAATTGACACATTAACCGAAATAAATATGATATAACTATATTGCATTAGATCAATGATGTTCATTGATTACTTATTCAATAATTAAAGATAATCCTTTCTCTGAAATACAACCTAATTTTCTTTTTACAGTGGAAACCTTCTAAACTGGTCTCTCTATTAACCGGTTTCCCCTCTAAATCGACCAAATGTTCTGGTCCCGACTTTATTACTATATAATTCAAAAATCCCCTCTAAACTGGCATCCCCTCTAAACCGGCCAAATGACCTGGTCCCGGACTCGGTTGGTATAGTGGAGTTCCACTGTACTTGTTTTCTTTTTTCGTTCGCTGTTTATCGATTATTTCCGCTCCAATTTCTTTCTGCCTAAATTCTTTCAGATAAATCTCACTCGACACACCTCGGCCATGTTTTACGTTAGATAGAGGTACGGAATCGGCCGAGATATTCCGAATGAGATAGATTTATAATAATTGTGCATTATGCCGAAGGTTACCGAATAGACCCTTCTCAAGACTTTTTTTAGATATGACGTTTTTGCATTTAGATACATTCCAACACCCAGACACCCAAATTTTATGTTCAGTGACGATCAATAGATTATGTTTGTGTTGAATACGTAGGCCATTACGTTAAGGGGACACAAATTTGTCAATTTGTCAATAAATCAAATACGAACATGTACAAGTTGTACACATTTTGTGTAAGTGGTGTTAGCGTATTGTTTTTTTTTTTGTTGTTGTTGTTGTTTTATATTAACGTACATTATAAATGCCTGTGACAACATAATCCATTCAATAGGTTAATTAGAAATTTACGGTCAGTGCCAAACTTATTTCAAAATTTGATTTTCATTTGTATTAACGTTTATTTTTGCTGGTAGTCTTAACATATCCATTGCTGTTTTTTGTATTTTTATTTCGTGTAGCATTTGTAAAGTGATCACAATTTGTCATACATTTATCTGATATAAGAAAAATAACATGCAGAAATGATTGATGAGTCGGTGGAAGCAACTATTTATAATTTATCTGATCTAACCGTATAGGACAGAGGCGAGAGGTCTAAGAAAAGCAGATATTTGATCTGTGTTGTTTATTAAGCTATTGTAGTGGTCAGTTCCTCACGGAAGAACATGTGAGTATTGACCTGATTCCCAGGGGAGCAGGGTATGTCAACTGGTATAATTGAAACAGAATTGATAACTTAGGCCAAATCCATCGTACAGAAAATGACTATTTTCAACTGGAGTTTAACGTCGTCCCAATAGTATCAACATACACGATTTTCTCTCTACTTTTCCAGCTTTAATTATGGAGGAAGACCCCATGTCCCTATCTGGGTAGAACCACCGACCTGCCGTATGCTAGCTAGACAGCTTCCTCACAAGTGAAATTTACCTAGTACCGGATGAGATTCGAACTCAAAGTGGTGGTGGGGGTAGTGAATGACTGTATTTAGAAATGGTATCCGGAAGTAAAAAAAGATACCGGAAATTGTTTTTCTCTCACACCATGCATCACACATTTCCCTAATTCTTAAAGATTACAAAAATAACATTGTTACACTGGAACATTATTGCACGACGTAATACTTACGTCATGATGACGTCATGGATATTTTTATTGTTTTCATGTCTCACTAATTTTTCATGACGAAAATAAAATGTGAATAAATGAACAATTGTTAGTGTGCATGAATTTCCCCTCTTTCACTGAAGAGCAAATAATGATGCACTTAAACTATTGAAAATTTTAAATCACCGGACGCGTCCGTGATTGCTCAGTTATTGGTTTGCGCATGCAATAGTAACGAAAATGTGACGACAAATTTGTAACAAATTATATTAAAACACCCCAATTTAACCCAAAATTGCCTTTAATGAAAAAGACTTATTACAAAATGCGACCCCTTTTAACAGATATATGCACATCATATACCAAGGTAATGTGTGGTTAAAGTTTGATGTTTTTGATAAAATTTATTTCAATTTACCGTCACATGTCTGTTACTATTGCCTGAGCAAGTTTGTCGAAGTTTCAATTAAAAAGGGTATCCAAATATTAGGGGTGTAACGGTTAACCGGTATGCCGGTTAATATTGCAATATGAATTTTGACGGTTTGTACTGGTTCATTTTTCTATGAACCGGTTTTTGTAGTCATGGCGACGCTACCGATGAAAATATCTCAGAAATAAGACAAATTTACAATCATCATCATCATCATCATCATTTTGTCTTCATTCTGCCTCTATCATTAACTTTTGAACGTTAACTTGTGCATTTGATTTGCTCGTAAATTAAACGCTATTTCACTTTGAAACTACATGTGAATTTCATATATAAATGTATAAAATATTGATCCATTTAAGACGATGCGTGTGCATCAATTCCTGCTTCGCTTTTCTGCCCGAAACACGATACGTATTGCAATATATTGCAATACACCCATACCAAATATACAGGAACAATGTGCGAAAACAACGGAAGCCCTGGGTAATCAATATTTTTTTCACTGGAGTTTGACGCCGCACCGACAGCCAGCCTCATTTGGAGACTTTCCAGTCAACAATGGAGGAAGACCCACGTTTACCACTACATAGATCCACCGACCTTCCGCAAGCTAGATGGACAGCTTCCTCACATGAGAAATTTGGTCCAGGGTGAGATTCGAAGTCACTGCGGTGATGGACTAGTGTTTATAAGTCAGAGACCACAACCACTCGACTATGGAAGCCTCATAAGTTAACAGATATATTAAAACGCATGATACTCGAATTATTCACTGTTTACAACGGGAGCCATTAAAAAAACACCGCTGGTAGAAGAAACTGGATTTGCTAACAACGAAACAATAATACTGTGATATACTAAAAATATGTGGTATATTTGTTTACATCTTAACTTTGTGTCTTCACCATATCAAATGAAATATTATATACAAGTAATTCGCAACCGTAATGGTTCGCTCATTAAATTGCAACACTGTCGACAAAATAAAAAAAGAACTACTTTGTGATTGGATATTTATTTTAACTGTTTATTGGAATCTTGTACCAAACAAGCATAATTTCGATATTTCAAAGCTTTAATAAAATGTTTTATTTCCAGATCAAAACATCTCAATTCCGATCAAAATTCGAATCTGCGAGACAAAATGATAATAAATTAACAATAACGGTATCACAATTAAATCAAAATAATCTAATGGGCTAATAGCGTGAATTGATATTGCGCGGAATGGAATGGGACTTGAATGCGCATGCGCGTCCATCATTCTAACACGCACATAATGGGCCAATTAAGTAAAATGATATTGAAAGATACTGAATTGAATGCAGCTAACTAATAGAAGAAAGAGAATGACAAAATGCAGTAGCGTGTATTTACCCATCCCAATCATAGAATAATTACTGTAATGCCGATATTCATTTAATTTCAGAATTCTACAATAAGACGAAAAACGGCCATAAATTAATGCTTCAATCTAAAATATCATTGAAAAGTACTGAGCCAAACGTGTAATTATATCCTTTAATTTGTATGAACATATAAATGACATTAAAGCATCTATTTAATTAATGTCTGGCTGGACTTTTATATCTTATTCCTGGTATTCAGAAATATTGACACAATAATTGAAACACGAGTTCGACCGCATGAAGCAGACAATAATGGTATCCCTTTTACTAATTTAGAATCAGTGACGGATAACCAACAAGACCAAGCCAGTGACTGATTTGCTGCGTGAACAACTGTTGCAGATGGAATGGAATACAATAAACATGCAAATGATCGGGAAGTTATTTACATTTTGTTACGCAGTTGATGAAAACTCAAGAGACGAAAAGTTACATTTCTTCACTGTGTTTAACACCGTTTTTCAACATTTTTTTAGTTATATACGGCGAACGGTTCACCTAACCAGTTTTCTTGGACTGTATACTAACCAATATTAACTTACCCTTCCACTAGGACCCGGCGACTTCTCCACATGTGGAGAAGAGTCAACATTTTTGTCAAATTTTCATAGAAGGGTATGACCTGCCACGATCGGGATTTGAATCCTGATCACCAGGTTACAAATCCAGCAATCTAACCACTGGACCGCGATTGCAGCAAAAATTTACTAATTTTTAAATATTTTGACAATAAATCAACGTCGATTTATTAATAAGTGTTTCATTTCCAATTGATAAACATCTACATTAACCACGAGCTGTCTAAGACTCACACAAATTACATCGGAATAAACTTGTGATGGTGTGATTCGTCGTAATGTAGAAAATAAATCATAAAATAAAGCGAAAGAAATAGGAAACAAAGTGTTAGCGCCAGAATGACTCAGTTTCTACGGAATTAGTACGAAAAGAACATAAATAATTCAAAAGTTTCGGGCGCTGTTATCGAAAAGATTTCTGAGTGGCAGTAAGTAAAAGTAATCGGGGCGAAAAATAAATTCTCAAGAAATGGCACGTACAAATGTCGCTCTTCCGTAGCTGTTCAATAAACAAACACGTTACTATACTACAGTGCTTCAAGTTATTCACCGCTGTTTGTTAGAGTGATCGCGTATACTCCCGTATCATGAGAACGCAATCTTGAGTACTTTTTGATTGGTTATTGTGTCCAGCTAGTTATCTCTCGTGTACCTCACTTTGTATGCCATTTATATCGCAAACATAATTATTGTATATCATGTCCTCTACCCCAGCCCCGCCCCTTAAACTTACTAGATTGGGGAAATGTACAGGACGTATTTTATGCAATTGATTGAAATCCAGTTTTTACCTCTGTAAACCTTCTAAATATTACCCTTATAATTGTCACCTATTTTCACGACCTAAAATCTACCCTTTCACGTAAGGTATATGAGTACACCCTTGCAATACACGCGCACATACACACACCCTCACCCACTTACATATAATACAAAAAATACATTATTAAGAAGAATTCGAACTGTCCGGACTAAGAATAGTAACATTTCTAACTCTACTTTTTACGTCATAAAACTAGAGAGCCCACCAAAGCTCTAGATCGTTTGATGACTTGTCTGTTAACGTGATGAAAAAAGATTATTATTTCAAGTTTATAGAAAGTACTCATAAAACTGACAAAGATATCAATAAAGCGGCAATCTAAAGATGGGATGCAATAGAATGTATGCGCTTCAGTGTTGGCGCTTATCTTTCAAGTTTCACGCGTTAAATAATATCATGTGTCTTATTGATTCATGTTCAATACCGTGGTGTTTTTTTTCCTGGAAACTCAAGATATTTCCAAGTATGTCTATCATAAAACAGTAATGATTTAAAGAATTTGGACAGGCTATCTTTAAATGTATTTTACGTGATATTATTTACAGTAAACTTTCTGCGGTTTAAAAGGTGGGTTCTCGGGGGTCTCCGTGGTTGAGTGGTTATGGTATCAGACAAGTAATTCCACCGGTATGAGTTCGAATCCCACCTGGGGCCAAACAAATTTCACAAGTGAGGAAGCTCTCCAGCTAACTTACGGTAGGTCGGTGGTTTTACAAGGGCTTTCATCTGAGGTTTTCATCCACCGTTAAAGCTGGAAATGTTGCCATATGACCATTGCTGTTGGTTGGTTACGACGTTAGGTCCAACACAAAAACAATATCCTCAATTGTAAATTTGAACACTAGCTTCAAGGATGGGACTATAAAAACACAGTAAATAAGATATTTCTGAATCCATTATCTGTCATAAGAATCTGACCGCCTACCTCAAACTATGATTTCAAATTGAATGCAAACATAATACAGTATAACCCCTGAAAACCGGACTCCCTGAAAACTGGGATTTCCTGTAAACCAGACTTTTGGCCCAGTCCGGAGGGGATCCGGTTTTCAGGGATTATACTGTAATGTATGCGAGATTTTGTGAAGAGATTCAATAAGTTTTACCGAATCCAAGCTCAACCTGCATGCAGCGAACACAAGCGTTAAGAAAATCAAGACGAAAAGTTCTAGTGAAGCTGATGAATAATATCGTCAATGTCCCTACAGGTTTTGTAAATTAAAAAAAACAACATCAGAAAAACGTGTCTGGAATATGAAATAGAACGGCTATGGCGCAAGTGAAAAACTCAAGCATATAAGTCATAAAATTTGGACTGTCGGGAAAATTACATAAATGAAGGTTAATAGTAATAAATGTTAATTGCAGGTTATCGTTAATGACTATCTGTTTGATGGTATCTAAAACTATCAAATTAAAAAAAACTACTGATCCACGAAATTACTAATGACATTGGCAAAACAGAAACACATATTAAGAATGGCGATTCTGATTTAATATCGGCCTATCAAAGATGGATCATCAAACATGGTTATAAATGACGTTAATTGCTTGACGTGTCAGTCACACAAATATATTCTTTATAAAAGAAACTTAATCAATGCTCGTGAAACGTCAAATATAACAAATTGATTCGAGAAATGATGGCAAATATTGCAATAATTCACTTACAAAATAATTGCACGCTGTTATATCAAAATCCTCCCACATATAATGCACTACAACACAGATTTGTCTTCATTTGCAGATGGCCGCGACCGTGGTCCAGTGGTTAGTGCGCTGGACTTGTAACCCGGAGATCCGGATTCAAATCCCGGTCGCGGCAGGTAATACCCTTCTATGAAAATTTGACAAGAATGTCGATTTTCCTCCATATGAGGAGAAGTTGTCGGCTCCTCGTGGAAGGGTAAGTTAGTACTGGTAAGTATACAGTCCAGGAAAACTGGTTAGGTGAACTGGTCGCTTTATAAGACTAAAAGAAGGGTTGAAAAAACGGTGTTAAACCTCAGTTACAAAAAAATCACATAAAAACACATCGTTTGGAGACACAGAAGCTTAGCATAAGTTTGTTATTTCATATATCAAATCTTTCAGCAGCATTCGGGATTGTTTCATTTGTATACTTTATTTATTGGTCTGCGTCGAAATGTGGTGTGACTTGGAGTGTGTCGAAATCTAGATTACACCCGCCAGTTCAGATTCTTGCACAATAAATACATATTTTGAGATTTAGATGATAAGTAATGTTGTATTCGTGTCATATCACCAGGAAATAGCATGAGAAATTTACACGAATTTTGCATCACATTTTCTTTCAATCGCAAGATTACACAGTGATCTCCCTTACAAATATTATTTCCTATGCATTGATTGAACTGGTCCCCGTTCCATGTTGCAGTGCAAATAGAGTCAACGGGAACCAATTTACGCAGTGACCTCGCCTTACAGACATCATTAAACTGGTTCCCGTTGACTGTGTTTGTACAGACGCGCCTCTGGTGCACTGCAACATGGAACGAGAAACAGTTTAAGAAATCATTTCCTACGCATTGTCCTCCACTTACAGCTCTCCTTACAGACATCAGAGAATTTTGCAAGATTTTAGCCGATTTTTTTCATTTTTTATTTTGAAATATTTGTGCAAGTTGGTTCTGTTTCAGATATGTAGTGCGTTAAATTGTATACAAGTAAAAGTTAAAGGCAAAAAAGGAAAAATAAGCTTATGGTGAAGAAACTTAATCATACATAAAAACAAATGAGGCATGCAATTGTACCATTTTTAGGCTATTGCTGATTTGACTTCATACTAGCACTGAAATTCTACTTAGTCTAATTCTAAAGGGCGCAATATGCAAAACATTTGTCATGAAATATAGACGAGAGGGATTCAGTCAACATGCAACAACGTCAAAAATGTAAATATCCCTTGGTTCAGACGTACCCTTAATAATATCGCACTTCTTTTCGCGCACAAAACAAATATTAAAGATGGCGGTGATATCACGATTCGCGATGTAACAATAGTGATTTTTGGGCAATTAGACTAATTTTACTTCACATTTGGCGACGATGTTAAATTTCGAACAAAAATATACAACTGTTTTTCGCCACTGACTGACTTCTGTTTTATTAACGACAATCTAGGAATTCTACCAATTGTTGTTAATTGAGAAAAAATAAATTCGAATAAATTCATCTTGTGTTTCAGTTCTCCAGTAAAAAAAAACAAATTTGACAGTTTCGCCCCACGTGGGCTCGTCAATTATACAAATCAATCTCTCATCAGATAGGAAGCCATCTATATTGGAGTTAATCATGTGCTAAAAAGTTGTCAGTAATGGATTGCAATGTCTGAGTAGACCACTAAAAACAGACAAAAAATCACAAAAAAATAAGGACACGTCATAGCGGAAGTTTCACACCTGCAGAGTCAATATTTCTCAAAAAAAATAAAAGATCGACTGTAAGTAATTTACAGTCAGTGCGGCATCTTAATTTGCCTGTTTTTATAATTATATAATCCGGTCTACTTTGCAGAAACAGTTCTAAGAACTTTTAGAACAAAAAGCTTAACTAACTGTCCCATATGTTTAAGTATATTGTGAAATGGGCGAACGAACAAGCGATATCCATAACGTACAAGTGTGCACGTGAAAATAGGAAAATACCCTGCAATCTCTCCAGAGCGGCCCTCTCTTGAGCAACAACCTCCCTTCAACAACAGCATGATTTTCCCCACTGTACGATTTAACTATTAATTTAACCTTTCTAGTGCAACAACCTCTCAACAACAACATAATTTTGTTTCTCCCAAAGGGTGTTGCTTTGGAGAGGTTGCACTGTAGATGATAGGATCTTTCTTAAAGATTAAAACTAAGTGATACAACCGTAATGAAAGTACTTCATATCTTTGCCAAAGTATACAGTCATACAAAGACAATTAGATCAAAGGCAAATGAATTTCTTCCTCTGATTCTGATTTTGAGATGTTTACAAAACCATTCTGAGGAAGTTGATGGCTTTGACTGGTCACCCGGAAACTTAAGCTAGTCAAACTGATTACCTTTCAAAACCCCGAACATGACAGAAGACCCTACACAAACAAACAGCCAGTTACACGGTAACATATGTTTTCAGAAAGGCAGAAAATAACGTTAAGCACGTGTTGAAACTGACATTTAAATGTTTCTATGGTGTTTATTTAAACCTGTTACATCTTCAACACGTCAGATAGATATATCATCCATGATTGTAGATCATAATTATGTAAGAAGCTCCACTATAAATGTACGAAGTACATAAAAGTTTGTTATATTTGAAGAAACGGGACATGATAAACGTGTTGCATGCTTTACAACTTCCGCATGACGACAATATTCTTTTTTAATAGGAATGACGCGACTGATGGCCATATTCTAGAGCATTTTTCACACTTGCAAAATGAATAAAATACGATTTCTTAAAGAATTCAAGTATAGTCTAAATAAATGGCGCAAAATATACACGCAGAAATAAATAAGACAGTTCAACTGAAAAAAGACATTGTAAAACATTTAAATACATACACTCTAATGCACTCTCTCATGGTTCAGTTTTATGTTCACTTAAAGGTGCTCTACATTTAGATGTTTGATAGCTAATGAAAAGAGAAAACAAGTGCAAATTGATCAACTGACACATTTTTCTATCTTGAAATAAAATGTATATACTCTTCCATGTACAGTGCAACCACTCTAAATCAACGCCCTTTGGGAGAAGCAAAATTATGTTGTTGTTGAGAGGTTGTTTCTCTCTAGTTGAGAGGTTGTTGCTCTAGAGAGCTTGAATTGATTGTTACAGTGAGAAATCATGCTGTTGTTGAAGGGACGTTGTTGCTCAAGAGAGGGCCACTCCGAAGAGGTTGCGCTGTAGTTATTGCTGACAGTTTGATGTTTACAGGTAAGTGCTACACCTTTTAATCTTGGAATCATTTGATGAAATATTCCAATGTGTTTGATGTTGTTTCGTGTATTTGAATCATTCTTTTAGCATTACTGTTTACGTAATTCATAATGAGCTAATATGTTGTGTGGAGGGTGTATAATACAGTATTTAGGCCTGTTTTTATGGCCATCCGGGCCAAAAACAATTTTATTTCATATATAAACAGATTTACACATGATTGGTGTTTCTTTGGTCTGTGTGGTTATTTAAGGCCTAAATACACAACACTGTGTACCATCCGCACAGCGAAATATTCCCCTGTGATGTGACGTTTTTATTCTCCACAGAATAGACAAAATACAATAGTCTGATTTATTCGCGGGCGTTGTTCACTTATTTAAAGTATTATCTACAACATATGTCATATCAAACAAAAATAAAATGATGCATTTCTCCGATGAGTTCAAATTCGACATGATAGTAATGAATATGATATACCAATGTATACCAATGGTAATCCATTACCATCAATTAATTCTCTCGGAATCATGGGCAGTAGTTATTTTATGACGTCTACTCTACTATGAAGACCCAAGTCAAAAATTGAGATCTAGTGTATCATTGGAAACCTTTTTTAGAATATACCTCTTATCAAGTGCTAGTATCCATAATTAACAATTAACATAGCTCATTTGACAGTTTCAAATTTTTGTTGGTTTGTTTGGCGTGGCACAAGTTTATCACAAATTGGCTTGTCAGCAAATTCCTATAATAAGATTGGAAATTGTGTGAAGACACTTATGTTTAACATGCGGGGCTTCCGTGTTTGAGTGGTTATGGTCTCTGACTAGTAATCACTAGCCTCTCAACGCTGTCAGGACCAGACCAGACAAATTTCACATTAGAGGAAACAAACATATTTTGGTAGCTTACAGAAGTTTGGTGGTTCTACCAATGTAAGCCTGGGGTCTTCATCCATCCTTAAAACTGGGAAAGTCGCTAAATGACCCTATCTGTTGGTGTGACATTAAGTCCCAATGAAAAGGGTTAGGTGTAATTTATTTCAAATCAATTTGAAATAAAGTAGTACCGTAAAACCCCTGAAAAACGGACCTTTTCCGGACTAAGCCAAAAGTCCGGTTTTCTGAAAATTCCTGGTTTTCAGAGAATTATTGATTATGGAAGAGAAATAAATGGGGCCTGAAAAGTCATTCAATTTTCAGAGAATTCCGGTTTTCAGGGGTTTTACTGTGCAATTCTTATGGTGGCTTCCTGGATTACGTTCCAGGGCACCTTTACTTATACCACAGCATACACAATACCATATCCCTTTGTAAAAATTATCTCTGATATTTTAAATAAATGTCTTTCATTTTATTAATAAAAGTGCCAACATGTCAAAAATGTCTGTCATGGTTGTAGTACATGAGATTTTAATATAAACACTTATTTTAAACAATACATTAATTATAAGGAAGTGCTTCGTTATACTCTAATTAGTTGAAATCTGAATCCTTAGTTAAAACAGGCATTGCTATAATTTTTTGGAGTCTTGACCAGTTTTAATAATTAAAGGAGTGAGTACAAGGACATATCTCATTCTTTGTCAAAATGGAGATAAACCCTTTCTGCACTAACCCCTTCAATGGTGTATGTTTATTCAATGTGTGGTTGAGGTTCAAACTTTTATAATCCTATTGAGAAGTCTCCAATACAATTATAGTCAAATGTGTGAATAAAGGCCACCCTTGGGAAAGACAAAATGTGGCTTTTATTGACAGGTGGCCTTCATTTGGAGGTCAGGTAGTTCTAAATAATCAATCATGGTTTTTCAAAGTATGGCCTTTATTCACAGGGTGGCCTTTATTCGGAGATGGTTGCAAACGCAAAAAATCCCTAGAAAAGAAAAGACCGAAACCATATAATGAACAACAGACAAAAAAAACTTAGACTTACATATCAATTAATATGATAAAAGCACAGGTACTTGACACAAAATCAAATTTTAGCCCAAAGGCTACTAATACCTAATAATGTTATGAGTAGCCTGTGGAGCTAAAATTTGATTTTAAGGTGATGATTAAAAGTGGATTAAAGTGAACAAGTCAGAGTAAACAAAGTATAATGAAAAAAAACGAAGATTATATCAAATATAAATTTATTCAAGATATCACAGACATTCTGGAGACGATAACATAAACATTACGTACAAATAAACACAATATCATGATAATAAATGCATGTACATACAACAATTATTTTGCTATTCAGTAATGAATAAATTCATTCCATAAACACAAATATACAGCATATATCAAGAAAAAATAATGAAAATCAAGAATTAATTCAGCTATGTCTTAATTTGAAACATAATTAAACATTGTAGACTCATATAGAATTACATATATATCAGGGTTTTCGCTGGATGCCAAAAGTTAAGGGTAAAAACAACCCTTGGCTTATAAAAATTTGGAGAATCAACAAAATTTCCTTCTAATTTTATCATAAAATTTGACCCTTTGGTACTAATTCTCAAGAGACAGAAGCTTCATTTTACTGAGCCCCATACTCCACATTATCTGCTTGAATATAAACAGTGATAAATACCATACAGATATTGGATTAAACAAAATTTATCAAAATCATGAAATATTTAGTAACCAAACCCTACAATGTTTCACTCTCTATCACCTATCTTGTATTTCCTACATTCAGTTCTAAACTGAAGAGGCCAGAAAAATAATAGTTGTGATTAATATTACTTGACCAAAAATTTGGGATAAGTAGGACACAAAACATTTCTGTTTTTTTCCTCAGCACACTTTTTGTACTTAGGATGCATGATTCGTCCCTACTATAAGTGGTTGCAATATTTTTTATGTAGTGGTTAGAAATTTTAGGGTTGGTGCCAAAAAATAGAACCAGTCGGGTAACTGGAAACACAACTAGTTTTTTTTCTGGCCTAAACAGAATTTTCAAGGGTCCCAAACCAGTGTCCCCATTACCAACTAGTACTAAAAAAAGGGTGCAACAAACAGGCAACTTCTCTGTAAAAAGGTGCCGTCACAGAAGGTAGACAAATGACCTTTGACACAAAATCTTTAGTCAAGAGTACAAAAAAAAAATTATATATGATCTATCTTTTTAAAATTAATTCAATTTTATTGTAATTTTAAGGAAAAGTAAAATCAAACTGCATCAGGAATTGAAATGTTGCATTATTTTTTCTTCAACACTTGCTTTTATCTTAAATATGAAGAAAATATACATTAAATTAGTCTCAAAGTAAATAATAAAATCATAAAACTTGGATTTAGAACCACCATACTTTCTAATCAACAACACACCAAAAAAGTAATATTCATAGAGGACAACCAACACAAAAAGTGGATTTTTTATGTTTTTTCTGTTACAAAATTAATATCCTGCAATCAACTCAGAGTTATGTCCCTTGATTACATACAGAAAATGAAGATTTGAATTAAGAGATAAAATTACATCAGAAAGATGGATATCTCCAAATGTTCACGATTCTTCCTATGCTGATGATTGATTCTAGTTTAGAAACTTGTCACAAAAAATAGAATATGCATACAGCCAAGAAATGTAAAACATTTAACATTCCAACAAGAAATATATAGCACTAGTTTCTTTGAAGTCATAGATGGACCTGATAATGATGTAGCACTGCGTCAAAGCAATGCCTGTCAAGTATTTAATGTGCCATTCAACACATGGTTACGATTGAACACATCATTTGTCAGCGTAATTTCAAAATAACATCTGCAGACACAAAATCAGCAGCTCACATTTCTGACAAAAGTGCACAATAAAATATAAAAAAAAATATTTAAGTGTATTTGTCATACTACAGTAGAAACGAAGAATTTTATCTCGGAAATTAATCACTCAAATGAATTCTTCAAAGTCCACCATTCGTGACATTATCTTTTAATGCTTTTTGTTTTAGGTACGGCTTGATGACTCGTTCGTGCATTTTTTCTCTCTTGTTCTTCAATCAATTTGGCGATGTAACGTTGCTGTTTCTTCTCAATATCTGCTTCACTGACTTCTTTCTTGTACAACGTCTCCTGTTGTTGTAGTTTTTTCTCTAGTTTTTCTATTTGTTTATTCTTTTCACTCAAAATTTCATCTTGTAGCTCACACTGACGGGATATTTCTAAAATGAAACAAAAACAGTATCTTAGTACCTATACACTGAATTGCTTTTTTTGTCTAGTATACATGTTGTTGAATGATAAATGTCTAAAGTCAATGTTGGATTACTTGCTGGACTGTTGCTGGGACTGTTGTTTTATGCCAATGAACCAGTACATCATGACACTCTCCTCAAGTGATTTTTTTCCATGGGTTTAATGTTTTTTCAACAGTTTTTCAGTAAAATTCAGTGGCCAGTGCACCTAACCATTTCTCCTTAACTGTATACTAACCAGTACTAACTTACACTTCCACAAAGAGCTGGCAACTTCTCTACATATGGAGGAAAATCAACATTTTTGTCAAATTTTCATAGAAGAATGTGACCTGCCACAACTGAGTTTTTAACCTGATCATTGGATTTCAAGTCCAGTGCACTAACCAATGGACCATGGCTGTGGCCTTAGTGCTAAGTGAATCATATAACCAGATTATAAGTATCAACAGTCAGTAATGTGGTCAAAATGTTTCAAACTAATTTCGCTTCAAAACAGAGATGGTAGAATAGTATGAATGCAATAAAAAAACCACTCACCTATTTGCTATTTTTATACTTAAAATCAAAAGAAAGGGGCTTCTGTGGTCAAGTGGTCATGGTCTCGGACAAGCAATCACTAGCCACTCAATGCCTTATGTTTGAATCCCACATGAGACCAGACAAATTTCACATATAAACATTGTCTAACTCCAAGAGGCATCTTTGCAGGTCTGATAGTTCACAATAACAAACACAGGAATTAATATTATTTGGATGGATGTTTATAATGGATGTTTATACAAAAATTATTGATTGTTTCTGAATACATGCTTATTAAAAATAAGGTAGGAAAGGTAAGAATCTATTACCTGAACATTTTGACTGTAATTTCATCGTTTTTGATTCATCCATTAGAGCTTTACTTTTCATTGTACTTTTCCTATAAATGTAATAACAAGTATAAGACCAAACAAATAAATACCTGGTTTCCACTAATTTCCCCAAAGAAAATGTTTCTTTTTTTTGTTCATATGAAAATGAAAATAATGGCAAGAGATAATTGCTTGATTTAATGTTGATAGATCAATTTAAAAATCAATAAATATACAATATTTCCTTGCATGTTAATATTAATCATAAATCCAGATTCACCTTTTTTCAAGGTTTTGTTAAAATAAACATTCAGACAATATGCATAATGCTACACCATCTGACAGCAAAATAACAAACAAGTCTCAGAAACGATATTTTGCTCGGCACAGTTATTATTGCTTCATTGTCAAGATCTACTTGCCCAATCGGGCAACTTGTCCAAAACCAAGATCATTTCCAGCAACTGGGTTACAACCACAACTGCTTAAATGCAAGGGTCTAGTTATTTAACAACCATTAAAACTATTGTTAAAATTCTTACGTTTTTTCATGTGACTGTTTATGCTGGGCTATCTGATCTTGTAGAATATTGATTTCTGTCATAGCTTGCTCAAGTTTATCAACAACTTCACTTAATTTTAATCTTGTCTCAGCGTGCTCAACTTTTTCCTCCTATAAAAAAAACAAACAAATATTTAGATGTGTCTTTCCAAAAAAGGGCAATTAGGCCATCTGTAAAAAAGTATTGGTTTGCAGTTATGTGATCGACTTAATAAAAAAATATCCGGAGACAAACATTTTTTCCAATTTTGGATTTTTTTCTTCTTTATTCCAGATTTTCAATTTCAGAGCAATAACATGATTAACAAATAAAAAATAGCCTCCAACCTACCCACTATTTAAAGTTTGGTTTGCAAACCAACATTTCTTTAAGGATGGCCTTATTTAGAAGTATTTGGAACACATCAATCAATCAAATCTACATACATAGAAATGTAAATACTGTAACACAACCATGAAAATATTGGAAAAAGAATTTCTGAAAAAGAAATTGGTAGTCAAATCATTAAAAAAAACACAAAAAAGTCAAGCAAATCTGGTAGGGTATGCCAAATTTATCTTATGTGACACACTGTAAGAATTAAATTATGATTAAATTGGCATCTCCTGATAAGCAAAGTGATATTATTCAGTATGGTGATGGCTTGCTTAATGTTGCTTTCTCTGACCTGGACTACTCAAATAAGCCAACAACACACACTATATTATTGATAACACACAATATAAATCTGAATCATGAACATAACTGTAGCCTTATTTTCTACAGATCAACCATTTCTTGTAAAATGATCAGTACTAATCATACCTCCAGTTGTTTTACAGCCAATTCATAATGATCTCTGGGAACATAGTCACTTCTCAGACTTTCCTAAAATGAGAAAAAAATATGAAAAGAAACTAAAAGTCAAACAAAAACAAAACTTAGAACACATTTTGTAAACCTTAACATCTAACTCTCAGAATATTCATCTCGTAAAACTACTCTAAAAACTACTCAGTTGATAGAAATTTATTAAGATAATTGAATTTATATAATGTTCTCTATCACAATTTTCATGTAACACTAGCCTAATAAAGTAAGTCTACTAATTCAAATGAACTACACAAAACAACCTTGCTTAAACAAACAAATCAAAGTACAGGGGTGTAGAAATGTTTTCATGTAGCCGGTAAGCTACTAAAAAGTTGAAGGGGGGTTGTGAGGGTTCCTCTCCAGTAGGGGTAGGGGCAACACCCCTTGTGAGGAAAACATTAGTCAGTGAGAATGCTGAAAGAGTCAGTTGATTTTTTCGGCTTCTGGCTCATTTCTACACCCATGTAAGTAGACTAATTGTGCAGTGTTAAAAGAATTATGACTTACTAATGCTAATTACTGAATACAACATTACCTGTAGGGAACTCAACTCTGTTTCATACTGATCTTTAGACACAAAGTTATCTCTTACTGTTTCGTTCTGCAAGGTTACCTGTAATAATTACAGATTCTATAAACACAAATAACAGCATGAATTGCAAGATTTCAACTATTATAATAATGTATGAACAGAAAAATACAACTTCACAATTAAGTACTGCAGTCTGTAAGTACAGGAAAGTTAGTGGAGGGCACCAAATCTGTTAAACTAACTAGAATTCAAAATAATATGTGATTTTATATTTAACATGAAGCTCCATGCAGCACCACAATGAGTAGTTGTTGTCACAGGGGGGCTAGCACGTTGAAGGGATGGAGTATAATGGCGTATTAGGCCTAATATGGCCACACGGACCAAAACACGTATATCATATATATACATATGTATACAAGGGTTACAACTTCCGAAATGACAGTTTCTGCACCAAGTTTGTTTACATGTAATATAGGTGTTTTTGGTCCATGTGACCATTTTAAGCCTAGTACACCATTATACACCATCCCTTCAATGTGCTAGTACCCTATGGTTGTTGTAGTTGTTTTGGCTTGGCTTCCTAAGATCTATGAAGAGGACAATAAGCATTAAGCATGAGTAATTTATGAGCCAAATCAATTACAGACGTTTCATTTCTAAATTGGAATAGAAGATTTCAATTTCAATCGTCAACAGATATTTTGCAGAGCTTTTATAAGCGAACTTCATTGTGAACGATTTATCTTAAAAGATCGAAAATTGAAAAACTTTAAAAACACGTCTTGACTTGAAAAAAAAGGCAAACAATGCTTGAAATTAAATAAAACAAAAAAGATTTTTCAGTACATCTTGTTCAAGTCTTGACACTCGGGCTTTCTGTATCGCAATTAAGTCTTGCAGTTGTCTCTGGACGACAATATGCGATGGAATAGGACAATACTCAGTGGAGTTGCCGTCTGAGTCCGCCATATTGTTTACAAAGATGGGAGATAACTCTAAAATTATGCATGTTTAAAGGCCGTTAGCCGAACCGTCGTCTAAACCGGCATCTACCAGCGATGCGACACTATAAACCTTCCCTTAACGCAGCAATGAGACCTGCAGAACAGTAAAAAATTAGTTGTACAGAATATAAAAAAAACTAAACAAAATATTCGAAGATCTGGCAAATAAAAAAGTCAAGATGGCTCGCACACCTGGACACAGCTCTAGACAACATTGTCGTAAATCCAGTAGCATTAACAACTATTCTCCATTCTTTAACATTTACAGGGTTTCTTCATCACACTTAATGTGGAGTCCCTGTCGAATGAAAATAAAACTTTTTTAACCAAGTCAGCTCAAGACCTATTTGTATGTCCCAATTAGGCATTGCTATTTGATGATAGTCTGTGTATATTTAGGTCCCAGATAATATTACCTATGGAATCAAAAATAATTATTTTAATCTAATTCCATTCGTTAATAATGCACAATAATGCTTATTCGTTGCAACTGCAATGGAAGAAAAATATTTCCATTCTGAATTCATTTAAGCCGAGAATAATTGAAAAGGGTCATTGTGAGTCTCAATTTTAAGTATTTGGTTGTGCTGATAAGTAGCTAGAGCTACTCTTCTGTTCACATTTTGAGGAGTTTAAATAAAATTTCGCGTGTATATTTAAATGTTTAACTCTAGAGCACGTCTTCATTAGATTTTATGACAAGACGTCGCTGTCTCCGCATCGGACCGTAAACTCCTCATCATCAACCGCGCAGTAATCGTTTCCCGCCAAATCGTCTGCGTGATAGTGACGACCATGTGCTGCGTGAATTTGTAAACAAATAATATTGAAAGCTTTTTCACAACTTCGGATCGACTTTCGATTGGCAGACTTATCTTTGTGTATAAAAGCACGAACGTTTTTGTTGGTAAGATGTATATGAAGGTTTATCCATGACTATGTGATTGTACGACGCTCTTGTGCGCTTACGAAGTTACTTTTCTCGTGCAATAAGCGCTCAAATGAACCAGATGTTTATGTAAACTTTAACTATTCATTATCGCTTAACATCCATTCATAATAAATGAAAACATTAAACATATAATTCTTAAACGAATTCTGTATTAGAGCCACGCCTACAGATACCCACTCCAAGTTATTCCTTGTTTCCACTTACAACAGGGATGAACTGTCATCCTAGTTATTGGCCTTGATTTATCAATATACAAATGTCTACTATGTTTTTATTTCATTTTATATCAAGCATATTTTCCTGCATATGTAGTGTATACTAAAATACTTGGCAGACAGGGGTTCAAAAGTGTGTGCACTACTGAAGATAAAAGTATAATCTTTTTGTAATATATTTTATGGGGTTTAATGTCGCTCCAATGGTCAGGGTCATTTGGCAACTTTCCAGAATTAATGATCGTGAAAGAACCTTTGCTTCTCCTGAGTAGAATCGCTATTATTATTATTGTTCCCCATTATTTGCCCACAAGTGTACCTTTATTACCTTTTTAGATACAAGTTAATTAATATTTATTCTGGTGAGCGATGCAGGGCCATCACTGCCCTCATGTTTTCAATTGCTGGAAGTGTCCAGTACACATGACTGCTAGAGTGTACAGCATCAACAAGTTGTCCACACTGGTACTTGCTAACTGTAACCTTGAATTGATGAAATTTTACTGCATTAGTTCGTACACTCTTGATTTAGTTTCCTTTTTGTGTTTGGAGGTTTCCTCGTTTCTAGTTTCCTAGCTAGATTACCATTCAATATTCACGTCTAAAAATGCTTGGTAAACAATTCTAATTCCGCTAAAACCATCGTCTAAATGATTACTCTTTAGTCAATCTAACTTGTGAGTACAATGGAAAATATTTATTGCAAACTCAGATATAGTGATGTTATCGCTCAGTCATCAGGATGTCACGATAACCATGTTTTACTCTTGATATAAAGTCTCCTTTTACCCAAATGGTGATTACAGGCTCATATTTAAATATAATTTAAATTGTTGTTTCTCTTTCATAGATGGATTCCAAGGCACCAACTTCGATAAAGTTCACAGCAGAAAAGTACAAGAACTCCAGAAAGAAAAAATCTGGATGTGTGAGCAATTTAGCCTTACCAGACGATAAAATGAAATCTAAAGACTTGACTGAGGAGGTAACCTGCACGGAATATGTTTTTGTTTGTGATTCAAATCCAGATGATAAATATTGCTTAAGAGGTAGAATTGTGCGAAACAGAAAAACAACCAAACCTCTGGAATCTGATGTTGATAAATTTGAAGTTCAAGTGTGCCCGAAGAAACAGATCGAAGTTAAAAGGCTTTGTAACTGGCCTCCATGTAAAGGTAATAAAGCAAATAAAGGAACTAAGAGTTATGGAAAAAGTCGATCAAATGTCAAACATGGTTTTGATGCTGATGCTATTGTTAGTGAAAAAGATGATGCAAAAAAACACCAGGCGGAGAGTTGTAACCTTAAAGTGACTGTTAAAAATTGCCATGATCAAACTGAATCTAAGTCTGAGTATGAAGTGTTAAGTAATGAACCGAAATTCAATCATGAAGATAACTTTATCGTGAAAAATCCTCTTGAAAGTAACGCTATATGTGGTGGAAGTGGTCAGATTCAGACATCAAAAGAAATGATTGTGTTATCTGAATTAAAATGTCAGTTTTGTAGTGGAGTTTTTAAGAATCAGGCAGATCTCGAATATCATTATTTTCATCACTTTGGCTCATTCGAAGAATTGTTCACATTTTTGAACGAGCTAAGGTCAAATCGTGAAAAACTCGGACCTAAATGTCAGACCAGTAATCTGTCTATAAACTCTAGTTCTGATATTAAGAATAGTCAAAATGTTTCTATGTTGAATTTCAAAGAACTTGTATCTAACGATGGAATAAGTAATGGAGATGGAAACAGACATGTTTGTGAACAGCCCAAGGAAGTATTGATGGAAGAAAATATTGCACATTTTGTGGGTAATATTGCTGCTAATGTAGAGGGTACTGTAACAGCTGGTGCTGAAAGTTGTGAGAAAAGAAAAACAAAACGCAATGGTAACAAAATGTCCTATGACTTGTTAAATAGTGAAAGCAAAGACTCTGATGAAAAAAATTCTAAACAGGTAATTGTAGCGGATGTAACGGAAGTTATTGGTCTTCCGAATGACCAAGAAACAAAAGATAGTCCTGACAATGAAAGGGATACTGGTAATGAAGCTCATTATTATGTTCAAATGAAAGAGGTGCTGAACAAAACTGAAGATTCAGGGAGTGATACTTGTGAAAAAGTTGGATTTACTGATGCTAAAGAATCAGATATTGCTAAAACAAACTGTAGAATTAAAAGGAAACCTTTAAAAAGTAGTGGCCAAAGTGCATGCAAGAAACTAAAATCTGAAAAAGCAGAAATTCATAATTCCTTGATTTCAACATCCTCTCATTGTTTGATAGAAGATGATGAACCCAAATGGATATTTAGCTGTAGTGAGAAGGAAATCCCTCAAACTCCTTTATGTTTGAAAAAGTTGAGGAACATTTCAAATAGAAAGGAAGCTGATAATTCAAGCTCACTACAAAGTATTGCATTGAAAGTTCCTCAGTGTATTGACAGATTAAGTGGAGATAAGAAAAGTACTGGTGAGAAAATCAGGAAAGGCTCCAGGAAAAGAAAGTCAGTGAAAAGAAATAATCAAGATCTCGATAGATCTACTAAACCAACACCTTCATCTAGTACAGAGCTGGTAAAAAATTCAGAAGCAACTAACACAGTTGATGATAGTATAGCAGAAGGAAATTTCATTTCACAATTTACCAAAGCTAAAAAGTGCAATAAAAAATATGAAAGACAAAATGAAGTTCAGTTGAAACTTTTCGGTATGAGAAAACAGCAACAGGATCAAGTGCCATTGAGTGGTTCTGTTTGTAATTTTTGGAGTAACAATGATACTTTAGATTCTGGCTTTGGTTGTACACCATGTGTAGCTGATGATCTTTCTGTGTCAGATGGTAGCTCAAGTAGTTACTGTTCCTCTATTATCGATGATGGAGATTCAATTTCTATAAATTTTTTGGAAGATGTGAATGATAAGAAGAAGGAGGAGAAACATCAACAAGTAGAGACACAAATAAATAAACCAATGACTAATAGTTTTAGTTATAAAAATAATCTTGATGATGAAGGTGAAATAGGAAAACTAGCTGGTACTACAAGAGGACCTATAATTCTTGATGAATTAGATTTATCTGAACACAGTGATTCTTCTGAAGCTAATGATAATGATGAACAAAGCAGACATACAGAAAATCAATCATCCATAGAAGATTCCTCTATGAAAGTGAATCCAAAAGAATTAGAAACTTCAAACGAAATAGGAACTAGTAGCAATGTAAATTCCAGAGAATTAGACATTTGTAAAAAAGAAATTTCAGAAGTAGAAGCTAATGCAGGTGGAGGTAAGCCAGAAAATGGTTTGAATAAAGTGTCTGATAATTGCGATGGGAATTCTCAACCTTCTCAGATTGTTATTGAAGATATCAAATCGAGTATGATGACTAGACAGAAATTGAAAAATGGAGGTTGTACAAAAACTTGCCCTTCTACTAAAACTACTGGTGATAAAATCCCACGACAAAGAAATAAATCGAAGGCAAATCCTCTGCCAAAACTTCCATGTCATTCAAAGGTTAAATGCTCCACTGTAAAAATGAATGAAGCTTCAGATGACTCATTTTATCATTGTGAAAAATGTAACCGACGTTATAAATCGGTGGCAAGCTTACATCGACATTGGCTGGACAATGAGCATTACAACCTTACACTGGAACCAATAACGTACAATCTCTATACTTGTTTATATTGTGACAAGAAGTTTATGACAAAACTTATGATAAATCTTCATTTAAGGACATGCTGTGATAAATCTAAGTTGAAAGTAGCTGAAAAAATTCCAAATGAATTGGTGTGTGAGGTAGGAGGTGTAGAAGGTTCACAAAACAACTCTGATAACATAGGATCATCTCCAGAATTAAAGCAAAGTTCAAGTGCTGATGATTTTGACAAACAAATTCTAAGGCAACATACTGATGAGAAACAGAAACTGGTACTTTGTTTGGAAAGGTTGAAAATGGCGAATTTCAGATATAATAGGTTGATGTACGAATTTACTGGATCTTCCAACATACCATGCTGGAAAGTGATTGGAAGTATAGGAGAAAGTAAAAGTGAAGTTGCTGAGTCTGAAGATACTGTGGAATCTGTTCCTGAGCAGCCTTGTGGCACAGAAATCGAAAACAAGGTACCTGTGGAAGTAAGTGAAGTCGGTTGTGGTTCTGTTAACGATCAAGATACTCTGTCTACATCTGAGGATGTTGTTAATGTTAATGACAAACTTGGACATGTGGAGAATAATGTGGAAATGAAGGAGGAAGACCATACAATGAAAAATAAGTACATCATAACTGACATACTTGAATCAAAAGATAATGCAGTTATTTGTGCTTCAGATGTAACTGAGGATGTTGGAAAGGAAGAGGAATCCAAGATGGATTCATCTTCAAGTGCGACGGATAAAAATTTAAACTCCCAAAGTAACGTGACACTGTTGAAGAAATCTGAATTCATTGATAAAGGGAAATTGTGCAAGATTGTTTCTCCATTTCTTACTGAGTTTGAGAAAGCACTCATTGCAGATAGTGACACACTCGGTCCTAAAAAGGTCAGAAGAAGTAAAACAATGAAAATTAGAGAGAAAAAAATGGATGTATGGGTCATACCGAAGCCTAAACAAAGTGGTGATGCTGGAACAATTGAAACCAAAAAACATTTTAATGCCTCAAAAACTGCTCAAAAGATTTTCAGTAAAGACCAAAGACGTGCAAAAGCTGTATCCAATGATATGCCAGTGACAATGTATCAAATTTCCACACCTTTTGTTAGACAGAAGTCCATATTCCCGATGACCAAAGTTATCCAATCAGATTCTGAATTATCGTCAATGTGTCAGGACTTCAATATTCGTCCATCATTACCTCAAAAGCAAGTCAATGACTGCAAAACTGACCAACAAGTGTTATCCATTCGTAGTTTGAAACGTAACTTGAAATCTGCGCTTGGACTAAAGAACCCATGTGAAGATGACCCTAACATGAAGTCTTCATTCTCTACTGATGCTGTTACATTTTCGTCTCCACTGAAGAAACAGAAAGACGACGACGAAAACAAAAACTACAAACTTCCTTCATTTTCGGAGAGTTTTTCAAAGTTAAGGTCAGCTAGTAAATTTAAGAATTTTAAACAATCGGATTCTTTTTATTCAATGATTAGATTAAGCGAGTCGTCTGATATAAGAAGTAAAGTACAAGTGTCATTGTCTAAAAGTGACTATACCAGTTCATTATCCTACTGTAACAATGTATTGAAGGTTTCATTCTGCATGCTCAAGTCTGAGCCGACCAGTCATATCAGTTCTCATGGTTCAATATCACGTGGCCTAGATTGCACTAATGTTCACTGGAGTTCACTGCCAAGGTGTATACCATCAGTTTTTGAGAGTTCGAATTTAAGTCAGGGTGCAAATTGGTTGCCTGTTTGTGATGAAGACACCTCTTCTAGCATTGATGTTAACTTTCGACAATCTGATCATACTACTGTCTGCTCTGTAATGAATGGTTATGATCCAAATTGGGGCTCTGAGTCGGACCGAAGACAATTTACAGGTAATGGTCAGGGGTGTTGAAATGAACCAGAAGCCGAAAAAATCAACCGGCTATTTGAGTATTCTTGCCAGCTATTTTTTCCAAAACATCAGACTCATTACTGTATTGAACCCCTAGACCCCCACTTCTACTTTTAGTTGCTTACTGGCGACATGAAAACGTTTCTACACCCCTGAATGGTTTAATTATGACTTGCACATTGATTTCTACTTTCAGTGAACTCTTTTTTACCAGACATAATTTGTTCAAATTGACTCTTGTATTAGTGGAATAATTTGTATTAATGTTATAACACTAAAACTGTGAAATTACCATTTTGAGAAACTTTTCTGTGTACACATGGTGATTTATGTAAATTACGTAATAATAATTATGTGCATAATATATGACCCTATGGTAAGTTGCTCATAGATTAATGTTTAGTTACTTTCGATTCAATCTGATCAATTTTTCACACAAAAAATTGGAAACTCACTTGAAAAGATGAGTTCATATTCATAGTTCAGATTATAAAACTTGAGATCGGTCTCCAAGCTCAAATCTCATGTCTTCTGATGTTTCTTAGGTAATCATGATCAGACAACAATGATATTATTGATACATTGTAGTGCCGCATAATTCACCTGAAAATGTATTTAATTACTCATCAGCTCTGTCTTTAAGAATGGAATTTAGAATTTGTGAATTTAGTGCATCTCTGTTTTTGTGTTTTTGCATTTCAACTTATAGATTCACTTACTGGAAGTACAGTGGGAGTGTATCAACATTCACTGGAAGATATTTCTGCATCAGATGAATTGGACGTTACTTGTAGTGCACAAAATGTAAATCAGGCTGAAACATCCAACATAAGTCATTATTCTTTAGATATGTCGGAAAATATTAGCGATGATAATTCTCTTAATGGTGGAATTGACTTTCTGGATAATATATCACTGCTTGCTAATGATGATAACTCTTACATGCTGAGTGACGTGACTGGAATGTCATCATTTGATTCGTTGGGGAAAGGAGATCAAATGTCGGCTAAGTTGTCTGTACCTTTGCCTGGTACCCCAGCCATTAATGCATCAGTTCTTATGACATCAAAGTCACATGAAGTGTCTTTTGAAAAGTCTATTGAAATGCATGAAGGAGAACATTCAGAAATATCAACACAACAACTTGAAGAAACCACTGAAAAACATTTAATGTCAGAGCCTACTGATAATACAGTAGAAAAGGATTCTCATGTTTTAGAACCGAAGAAATACTCTCATGAGGTTATGGATGCAGAAAATGACATGGAAGATCCAGCAGTAAGTGATAAATGTAATGAACTACAGCATGATATTGCCACTGATAGAAGTTTAAAGGAATTCGGGGAGATGGCTCAATCAAACGATGTGTTGCTTGATGACAAAACAGGGTTTGTGTTGGCTAAGAATACAAAAGATGTAAACTTACTTCAGTCCAATGGTAATGATGTCAACAGAATTGATTCAAAATATAATTACTTATTCAATGATGACAATTTGGAGTCAGAAAGTGAAATGTCCTATGAGTTGGTAGTGGGATTAGAAAACTGGTTGCATGAAAATTCATTTGATGAGTTCAAAAAAGATACTGATCAGATGAATGGCAATGAGTTACAAGAACAAAACGAAGACAATTTATTACCTAACTCCGAAGACAGTGAATTTGATAGGGATGATCATGATGAAAATAACAATATTGACGTTAACAAGAAAGACCGTGATTCTAGTCAATCAAAGGGTAATATCAGTGATTTCGGGGATAATGATTTGGGTGAAAATAATGAGGAAAAACCGAAAGTAAGATGTGATAAAAACATGGATGAAGAAAGTGAGACTCCATCTAATCTAGAAGTCAATAAATCCTTTACAGAAAACAAAATTGAAGGTGATGAATTTGACAATATTGAAGTAAACAGGGATGTACACATTAGCAGTGAAGTTGATGGAGAAAATGACAAGAATAGTGAAACTGAAAAGAAAGATGATAATGAAAATGATGTCAGTGAGGAAAAAGATGATCCAGAAAGTGGCATTGATAGTTCCTACAATGATGGTGACATGCTAGAAGAAATTATAATAGACTCTGATGATGAAATTCCTGATAATTCAGAGTCTGTGAATGAGGAGGAGGAAGAAGAAAATGATGATGCTATTAGTATTTATGTATCTGATCATGAGACAGCTTTTCTGTTTGATGATATGATGACTAGTGATGCTATGTGTGAGAATGATCGGTAAGTAGACGGAGATTTTCTTTGCAAAAATGGGTGGTGTGATGCCAAAATTTGGGAATTTTTAAGTCGGATAGGAAAAAACGAAAAAAAAGGGAAAAAATCTTTGGTAGACCATAATTATTTTAAACATATATATGATGTGAGCCTGAAAGCCGGGGTCTTTTTCCACTGTTAAACCTGGAAAGTCACCAAATGATCCTGGTTGTTGGTGTGACGTTAAAGTCAAGTGATGAGAACATATTTGGTCCATTTGAATTGTTGGTTTTCTTATTTGTGAAAATGACAGCATCATGTTCTCTGTTATAGAATCTGATTTTTATAACCTTAATTTGTCAGGCTAGTACCCACATCCTCACAGATATTGAAATATTGTTTGCATATTTTAGAATGATGACTACTACACCTTTGGGATCTGATACAGGTGAGATAGAGGTACAAATCAACTCTGAGACAATTGACACATTGAACAAAGAGGCTGCTGTTCCTTCTGAGGTGTTGGAAAATGTGAGTTTTTTTTTCAAGAAATAATTCTTGCCATATGCTTGACTGGACAATTTACTAATTTGCTGATAAATTAGACACCTGTTGTGGAGAACATCGATGCACAACCATAAGCCAGGAAAAATTAATAACCAAACACCTTTACATCTTGATGTCATTTATTTCCTGCAACAACTACAGAGTGGGCAGAAGTAACAGACAAAATAGTAGAACATTCAGACCTCTGTCGTTTTGTAAAAAAATTGATGAGATCTTGTAAAATTTTGAGAATTGCTGGCCCTCATGGCCAGTAAAATACCTTTGGTGCTCATAATAATGAAGTTTTACAGTAATACCTAAAACTCTATTTAATTGGAAAAATTACATTTTTTCATTTATCTTATTGTAGAGCCCAGAAAATGATGACGTGACCATTGACTGTAAGGATGATGTTCTTTGGTTAACACAGTCCAGTACTTCTCAAAATGAGGAACAAAACATAGAACAAATAGATGAGGGTTCATTTAAAACAAGCACAAAGTTTCAACCAACAGATAATACTTCAGGTCATAGTGATGAACAAATGGATGTGTATATGCCGAAAACCAGTTCAAATGCTCAATTTATGGAAGATTTTCCTCAAATAAGGTCACAAAAATTCCATCGTAAGGTTAAATTAGTGGCCGAAATTCCACAGACAACTTGTCAAAATATGAACAAAATTGATATTTGTTCGTATAGTGTAGACGACCAACATCAGAATGGCCAGCTAACAGAAACACATTCTCAGAAGGCATGCTGGGTTCCTAAGGGATATTGTTATCAAATGTTTAATCACGGAGGTTGCGTGGGACAGTGTAACTACAAACATACTCATCCAACAGAAGTAGGTCATCACCATGGTTACATTAGTTAGCTCATCTGTTTCAAAAAAAAAACACAGTTGCGGCCCTTATAATTGTCAAACTTACATGTAACTCAACCATATTCTTTTCTAGCCTTAAGAGTATAAGAAGAATAAGGTTAATGTATTGTCAAGGTTAGGCAAATCCATTTGTCCACTTGTAATTACAAGAAGAAATTGACTGTAGATGAATTGAAATTGCTACAGTAGTTAGAATTCTAAGCTGGTAGTTTTGCTGAGCTGCGACGGTGGTTCAGTGGTTAGCACACTGGAAATGGAGCCCAGGAATCCGGGTTCAAATTCCTGTAGCAGCAAGTCATACCGTTATATGAAAATTTTAATAAAAATGTTAGATTTTCCTCTATATGTGGAGAATTTGCTGGCTCCTTGTGGAAAGGTAAGTTAGTATTGGTAAGTACACAGTCCAGGAAACTGGTTACGTGAACTGGGTGCCACATATAACTGAAAAATTGTTGAAAAAATGGCGTTGAACCTAGTGATATAAGTCCTGCTGGACAAGTTGCCTGACAAAAAATTGTCAAGCCCAGATTGTTCATATCATTAGTATATTATTTTCCTTTCAGACTGATCTACAGAAGTCTATTCCATTCATTGTCGATTGTATAAAATCTGGGGATGTGGATAAGTATGTGGAAATTCAATACTTTGTAGTTTACCCTGAAAATGATACTAGACAAATGATGAGCTTTCTGCTGGATTATAGCATTTTACTGTTTTTTCACTGATAAGAGGAACTTTGCCTCTGAACATGAATTATACAGCATAATCTTATTGTTCATCAGTATAATCATATACTAATTTGTCTACTTGTCTGGAACAAAATCTCTAAAACTTGATTAACAATGCAAGCACGGCTTTCATTTCACCCTGAAAACAGCATTTTGACTCTAGATATCAGTAAAATAAATCTTTTGACTCTTGAGAATAAATTTGTTCTAGAGATCCATGGTCATGTAGCTCAAAGTCCTGTATTTCGTTTTTTTATTGCACAATCAGTTTGACATTTTGTACAAATTTCAGAGTAATGTGCATAATGGAGGATCATATATATTTTCAACAAAACCTAAATCCCGAAGTACTCAATTCATTGTTTGATTTGTGCTGTCGATGTTGTCAACAGGTCTACTGTCAGAAACTTCTCTTCCTGTTCTTAAGTCGGGGATTTGTAAATAGAGGGTAAGTTTGGTTGATTCTAATGCAGCCATTTATCCCCAACTTCATTTATAACTTATATGGTGAAATTGGACTTCATTTTTTAATGAAGGCTTTTTTCGATCACTGTATTTTGGCCCTTTTTTAATTCATATGAAGTGGTTGTAATAAATAACATTTATTCATAAGAAGACGTTTGTCTGTTGATTTTTGCCCCCTTTTTTCAATTAGTAAAATAACGGTTATGACAAATATGGGTATAAGAAATAATGAAATTTAAGGGCATTAGGATACCAAATTTTGTGTCAAATAATGTGAGAATTTGAACGTACAGTCTAGAATCCCTCCGGTGTCACAAGAGCTTGTTTCATTTCAATATTAATACATAATCTAGATGAAGTTATTTCCAAATTGTTGAATTTCAGTCACATAGATCGTGTTATATTCCTTTGGAAGAACTCGTGTAAAGATGTTGAAGATTTATCCCCTCTTCAGAATGCTCTTACTGTCGCTACACGAGCTAATATTCTCCCCCAGAAGGATGCAGTACACATATTATTGCAGTAAGTATAATATTCAAGCTATTCTATACCACAAAAATGCTGTACAGTTAGACTGGAAAAAAGAAATTGTTGTCTTTATAGTTACATTACAAACTGACCCACCCTAATTTTTGGTGCGAACCCTAAATTTTCTAACAGCAAATTCTAAAGTTTGGAAATTCCAAAGTACAAAAAGTATGTTTAGAAAAAATTAAGTTTTGCTTCCTACCTACCTTATTTTATTGTCAGGTAACCATTGACAGGACTATTTTTGTAGCCTTATTTAATTGGTCCTCTGTGGTGGAGTGGTTTTGGTCTCTATCTAGTATTCACTAGTCTCTAACTGCTGTGGGTTCGAATCCCACCCAGCTCTAGGGAAATTTTATACGCATGGAAGCTGTCCAACTAATATGGGGAAGGTTAGTGTTCTAACCAGGTGTACAGGGAAAGGTTAGTGTTCTAACCAGGTGTACACTTGGGAATGTCCTCCACTGTTGAAGCTAGAAAAGCTGCCAAGTTGGGAAATGATCTGATGGATCGTGACAGGGAGGCTATCTATGTCAAAGCCTGGTGTTAATGTTGTTCGCTGAATTGATAGCCAGCCAGCCAACAAAAAGTAGTGAAAAATATTGTGCAACCTCTCCAAAGCAACACTATGGGAGAAGCAAAATTATGTTGTTGTTAAGAGGTTGTTGCTCTGGAGAGGTGAAATTGAAAGTTAAATTATTCCATGGGAAAATAGCATGCTGTTGTCGAAGGGAGGTTGCTCAAGAGAGGGCTGCTCTGGAGAGGTTGCACTGTATTACATTTTTATTATCTTTTCTTTTTTAGATCTTTCACTGAATACAGCAATGTGTTTTGCCTATGGGAGACTATAGTATTTTCTTCAAATCATGGATTCTTGGTACCTCCACAGTACACTTTGTATGGCCTGGATGCAGCAATTACTGGACCAAATGTAGCTCTCCTGCATAAAGTTATATCATGGTTGAAATCCGTTGATCGACCAGTGTTAGAATCTATCAGTGATGAGGTAAGACTTTCCTTTCCAATCTGTGTGGAGTAGAACTGACAAGATGGTTAAAAGATCTTTCAGGCAGCTGAAGTATGAAACATTATTTTTATCTATTTTGACAGCAATTGACCAATCAGCGTCTTGATTTTTTGGCATTGACTGGTCTTGATTTCTGTTAACTGGATTAACCTGAATGTGTTACATCATTATTGAAAGTTAATGTCAGATATAACATTGGTATGTTAAATGTTAGTGAAAGCATGTTTGTAAGCTGAAGTATTACCCATTATAGTGAAAGAAAATAACTTTCAGCTGAGTACAATTCTTCCTAGCTGATCAAATATAGTCATAATTGTTAATTATCCAAAGTGTTCTACTTGACATCAAAAGCAGAGGGTCAAAAATGTCTCCTGGCGTATGATAATTCAGTGTGTCAACAAAATTCCCTTCTGATTTTATTGTAAATTTGACCCTTTTGTACAAATTCTCAAGAATCAGAAGCTTTATTTTACTGATTTCAAGAGTCAAAATGCTGTTTTAAGGGTCAAATGAAAGCTCTTTATTTAATATAATTATGTTTTCTTGATCATAGTGTTTTTCTTTGTAGATGCTTATCAAGTTGCAGAAAAAACTTGAGGAGCTGAATGACTATGACACAGCTTCCTCAATACAATATCTGATTGATTCTAAACACTACGAATTTACTAGTACCACCTCGGCTCCTCTGTGGTCTAGACCCGTGACCCCCGTTTTACTGGGTTCAACGTCTCACATTCAGGAGCACCAAGAATTGTTAATAAGCAAACGACTAGGCCGCCTGTCTGGCACTATGATAAATTCATCCTCTTCACCCCCACTGAACAGAAGGATTAAACTAAATTCACAATCAGTTGTGTGTAGTAAACCTGTAGAATTACAGACAAGTATGCCACTTATGACCAGCATGCCTTCCAAAGATGATGTATCATTTTCAAAGCTTATTGAGGTAAATTTTGTCTTGCTGGGCCTTTTTTCCAAAAATTGGGAAGGGGCCTTAGCCTTTCATTTTGGGAAATTCGGCTGCGATTTTCTGCCAAATCCAGAAAGGTGGACAGATTTTCAGGATATAAGGAGAATCATATTTCAATATATTTGGAATTTCAGAATTGTATTTTGGGAAATTCTTTCACCAAATTGGGAAATAAGAGGCTTTTTTGCAATTGGGAAGTCACCAAATATCGTCCTGTATTATAAAAGAAAAAAGGCCCAGTCTTGTTAAATTTACACATTGTAAAAGCTGGCAATCTTACCTCTTTGTCAGTGGAATATGTTTTCTGTATCTTACTTATTGTCACTGGGGTTTAACACCATTTTCAACAATTTTTCAGTTATATACGGTGACCGGTTCACTTAACCAGTTTTCCTGGACTGTATACTAACCAGTACTAACTTACCCTCACAAGGAGCCAGCAACTTCTCCACTTATGGAGGAAAATTGATATTTATGTCAAATTTTCATAGAAGGGTTTGACCTGCCGTGACCAGGATTCAAACCCGATCTCCAGGTTACAAATCCAGAGCATCAACCACTGGACAACAGCTCTGTATGTTACTAATGTTATTCTATAACCAAGGATGTGATAGAAAAATTCTCCTGTTTATGAATGAACTGTGATTTCTTTTTGCAATTTTGGGAAAGGGTTTGTGTCCAGTCCAATTTGGAAAAACAATGTGTAGTGTGATGCCAAATTTGGGAAATTTTAGGTCGGGAATTGGAGAAATATGTCTTTATTTTCGATTGGGAAGGGTCGGTTTACCAGACCCAAGTAAAGAAGGAAAAGAATCGCTGATTGTCTATTTCAGAATGCTTCTAAAACTAACAACTTGAAACAGTTAGCTTGGTTGTTTATCAACAGATGTATAACACATGGTACAGTTCAACCTTACATTACCCAACAGTTCTTACTAGCCCTGTCTAAAAACAGTAAAGTGTTGGGGGACTTTTGGAGACAATTTGTTGAACTTGTTTCTACTTCATATTTCCAGAGTAAGTTTTGTTTTTTTGTTTTCCTCATAGGTTTAATGTTGCTCCAGGGTCAGTTAGCAACCTTTCCAACTCATAACGGTGGAGGTAGCCCCAAGGCTTACACATGGGTGGAACCACCGACCTTCCTTGTGCATAAAATTTGGTCCCAGGTGGGATTTGAACTTACTGTAGTGAGGGGCTAGTGATTACAAGTCTGAAACCATTATCACTTGACTATGGAGGCTCCATCACTTCCCCCAAAAAATAAGTTGTACATGAAAATCTACTGTATGCTTTTTCACAACAATACACATTTATTTCCTTATTTGTTTCTTTTTTTTAATTTATTTCAGTAGATCAATCTTTGTGGGGGTTTTGTATACCCCCCCCCCACAACAAAGTTGTAAGGGGGGGGTATAGTGGTTTAAGTTTGTCTGTACGTCTGTGTGTCCATCCATCCATCTGTAGATGAAATCTGGTGTGCGCTGCTCTGAAATGGCTGGTTGGATTTTTATAAACTTTACCCAACACATTTGGCATTAGGTCTACTTAGCATGTTATTGAAAAAAAAAATATTCAGATTTATTTTCATGGAGTTATGCCCCTTTTTTTTTTTTTAGAATTGTCCAAAAATTCTGTGATGCTAGATACAACAGCACTGTCTTTCATTGGCTCTGAAATATTCTTCTTTGCCTACAATAAAAGTATGTGGAGACATGCCAGCAGTATATTGCTTACTATTTTGGGTTCGGACCTTCTGGAGTTAAGTCCCCAGGTTGAACGACAGAGAGGTATTAGTCTAATAGTACTGGCCATGGCAACATTCATGAAAGATAAATTACCTGAGAAAGCCGCTGAAGTTGTACAAGGTAAAGTATATACGGTAAAAGATCACCTTACAGACACCCCACAATTACAGACACCCCGATATTAGGGACAGTTTTTGACAGAACAGACTCATTGTCACCATTCTCCTACTGACAATTGAGCGTCACTATGAAGCACACCATGCTATTAAGGACTCTTTTCAGCAGAATCACAACTGTCCGGTTTATGTAACAGTTATGCAGTTGTAATCCATACTAATGCTCAAAAAGTCAAGTTCTGTGTCAAATAGATTTCCACTTTCACTCTTGTGTTATCAGTATTTAAGTTGATTTGCAAATAATATTGATTAGTTCTGATCCATAGTTCTATGATTTCAGTGCTGTCTAATCTTTGTGGCTATGGAGGACATCAGACTGGGATATATTGTAATTTTTTTTCACTTGGGTTCAGCATCAGTTTTCAACAATACAGTCAAACCTGTGTTAAGCAGCCGGGCAAGGGAAATGACTAATTTGGCTGCTTAAGACAGGTGGCCACTTAACGCAGTTAGTGGTCATTGGAGACCAGATTGCATAATCAATCTGTATACAACATACAACATAGTTATACTGATTGAAAAATAAACATAATACAGTAAATGAACTTTAATTCTTGTGTTTTAAATTAAACATTTATAATTTATGTAAATAATACATGCATGTTTGTGATTAAATACTAGTATGTTGGAAACACAACAACACCTTCATTGTTATTGCTAGTCTAACATGTGAATGTCGACCAAATTGTCTTTGAAAACAAAATTTGATTGGCTGCCGAAACAATACGGTCTCAATCAGCAATTTCCATTGAATCAATTGAATGGAAAATTCCAAACCTGGTAACGACTTGTTTACATGAAGTTATTATGGCCGCGCCTCGAGTAGAAAAAGGTGTGAAGTGGCCGTTAATTGGGGTCATAAAATGGATTTGGGTGTGAAAAACGTGGCCGCTGACCGCATGAATCAGGTGACCACCTAATGCAGTAATTTTAAAGAAGGAAATTTGTCGGGAGGAGTTCAGAGCGACCGTTAATGGCAGGTGACCGCTTATACCAGGTGACCGTTAGTACAGGTTTGACTGTATTTCATTTATATACAGTGACCGGTTCACCTAACCAGTTTTCTTGGACTGTATACTAACCAGTACTAAATTGCCTTTCCACAAGGAGCCAGCAACTTTTCCACATATGGAGGAAAATCAACATTTTTGTCAAATTTTTAATTAATGTATATTTCAGTGTTTGCTAGTCATCAGTTGCGAATTGATGTGAAAACAGAAATGATGTCCATGTTTGTCACGTTAATGTCCGAGTTATGTGAAAGAAAGAAGTTTGACTTGGCTCATCAACTATTGAATACTGCTTTTGTATGGAATTTTCTAGGTAAATATTCCAGGAATTTACATGGAACATTTAGTTTTGCGGATTTCATGGATGAGCTTATCCACAGATTTAAGTACCCACAAATTAGATTATTCTTGAATTTTAGAATGTATCCAAAATTGCATTTATCCGAAATTTGATAATCCTCGAAATTATGTACTCATGAAATTACCAATTATGGTAAATCCATGAAATTTGATACCAACGAAATTAAAGCAATTTAAGTACAAAAAATAGAATGATGTTAAACAGACAAGCGTTGGCGCTGCTCTGCAGAGCTCTTTTTAACTTGAAAATTTTGGTCCAAAGTGCTTATTTAGTAGAATGATGTAAAACAGACGAGTGTTGGCGCCGCTCTGCGGATCTCTTGGTTGTTACAACATTCTCTTGTTTCCTTCTTTGTCACATGCTAGTTTTCATTCTTGTTGAGACATTTTTATTTTTATGGTCCCTTTCAGGTGCGCATGAAATGTCTTCGGAGCTGATTAACAGATGTCTAAGAGTGAACGAATTAGACATTCCTATTGAGATATACAACTATTACTTATCGCATAAAATACCATTTTCTATCCCAGCAAATGTGAAAAGAATCATGATGAATATGTTACTAGCCAGAAAAGAGTTTCCTATGCTGGCAGATAATTTGTACAACGATATTAGATTCAACTCTGTGTTGTATACACCGCAAAGCTTCATCAAACCTAGACGTCTTGTGTTACCTACTCATTATACATGTTACGAAGTGTGTCTGGTTATCAGAGATTATTTGCTTGGCCTGTATTTCTATTTCTGTGATGTTTGGTCAATGAAACATAAACTTGCGTATCAAGAGTTGAACTTAAAAGTTGTACTTATAACTGAAGTTGATCTGTCAGGAGATTCAATGGTAAGTGCAGGGGTGTAGAAATGCTTTCAAGTAGCGGGTTAGGTACTTAAAGTAGAAAGGGTGATCTGAGGGTTCCCTAATAGGAGGCTAAGTGGCAGAGTAGTCTGTGAGAATGCTCAAATAGCCGGTTGATTTTTCCAGCTTCGGCTCATTTTTATACCCCTGTGATATTATTATGTGCTTTCGTAAAATATGTTTGGTAAAAACGTAGCTTTGGCCGTCCTTAAAAAAGTGTTTGTTTTTAGTTACACAATCAGTTCATAAAAAAATTCTCCTGGCCCAAAAATGTTTTTCAGCAATTATTCTAGCTTTTCAGATACAGTACTAGCAAATAGCGTTTACAAAATTTATGCCTACCTGCGACCCACTGTTAAAAGTTTGGGTCGCGTAACTGCTAACAGACTTTTTAAAGGCTTGTTTGTGTTGTTGTTTTTCAAGACCCCTCAGCATAACCTTATTTATTTTCCCTGTGATACAGGGAGTCCTCTCACTTTAGTGATTACTAGCCTGAAACCATAATCACTTGCATTCAGAGGCCCTCTCATTAATTCTTTCATAGTTTTCCAGTGCAACTAAAAACCATTCAAACATTAATTCAACAAATTGGAAGAAATTTTTAGCTCACCAGAAACGAAGGTTCAGGATGAGCTGTTAGGATGGGTAGGTGGATGCTCCGGCATACGTCCTCTGGCGTCAACAATGGTCTTCTCCTCAGAAAATACCAGTCGTATTTACTTTAAATTTGCTGTGCAGAAGCCTTTTGACGTTCTAACTGCAATTTGCTCATATTGTTCTGGTTGACCGCTTCTAGGGGTCACCAGAGCTAAAAATAGAAAAACCTTTAATCATCTTCTTCTCATGAACCAATGGATGGATCATCTCCAAACTTGGTCTGTAGCATCCTTATATGGACTTTTATCAGATTTGCGAAAAAAAATTTGTCGGCCCCTTTGAGGGGCCGCTAGAGCTAAAAATAGAAAAACCTTTAATCGTCTTCTTCTCATGAACCGATCGATGGATCATCACCAAACTTTGTCTGTAGCATCCTTAGTAGTCCTTTCTCAAGTTTGCTCAAATAGATTTGGTCAGCCCCTTTTAGGGGCCGCTAGAGCTAAAAATAGAAATACCTTAAAATGACTTTTTCTCATGTTTCTATGGATGGAGTATTACAAAACTTGGTTTTTAGCATTTTTAGATAGTGTTCTATCAGATTTGTGAAAAAAAAAATTGGTTGGACCCTATTAGGGGCCGCTAGATCTAAAAATAGAAATACCTTCAAACATCTTCTTCTCATGAACCAATGGATTGATTGTCACCAAACTTGGTCTGTAGCATCCTTAGATGATCCTTTTTCAAGTTTGCTCAAATAAATTTGGACGGCCCCTTTGAGGGGCCGCTAGGGCTAAAAATAGAAATACCTTAAAATGACTTTTTCTCATGTTTCTATGGATGGATTATACCAAACTTGGTTTTTAGCATCTTTAGATAGTGTTCTATCAGATTTGCTCAAATAAAAATGGTTGGCCCCAATTAGGGGCCGCTAGAGCTAAACATAGAAATACCTTAAAATGACTTCTTTTCATGAACCAGAGGTTTGATCATCACCAAATTTGGTCTGTGGCATCCTTCAGTCATCATGAATATTCTTTTGTAGTATCCTTTGATGGTCCTTTGTCAAGTTTATTATTGTTCCCCATTATTTGCCCACAAGTGTACCTTTATTACCTTTTTAGTAACAAGTTAATTAATATTTATTCTGGTGAGTGATGCAGGGCCATCATGGCCCTCTTGTTTAGAAAGTTAGACTATAGGAGCAGGCCTTCATTTTTGAATATTTTCTACATTGCTGCTATTTCTGTTTCAGTTGCAGCTTTTAGGTGAATTGCCATTGACAATGTTGTCTGTGAAGAGTTTATTTTTGCGTGAGTTTGGCCTTCATTCTGTGAGTTTGGGTCACAGGTCAGAGTTTGTTTTACAAACAGCTTCCTTGGAAAAATATATCAAAGATCTGGATCAGAAAAGTAAGTAAATGAGTTCCTAGGTGTAAAACAAAGAAGAAATGATAATATTAGTATTATGTAAACTATTGTTTGTTATTGATGTAAAGCAGGGTTTTCCCTAAGAATTTCTGTTTAAGTGTCCTAGGGACTTGCAGTACAATATTTTTTAGGTCATTGAGAAAAATCAAGGGTCCCTGGTCTGGTATTTTCAATAAGTTTATTTATGACCACCTTCATCTCTGAAATAATTTCAGGTTTTGCTCAAAAGATAAAAAAATTGCCAAAGAGAAATATATCTGCGTCCCAAAGAATGTAAGGTTTTGGAAAAATCGGGTCCCATAGGATGCAGAAATTGTAACTGTGATATTGAACCTATAAAGTATAAGTTAACTTTATTGTTTGTTTTCAGATCATAACATAGGGCTAGAGTTTTCATCATCTCTTAGATATAGATAGCTTCGTGATTCACCTTGATACCCATCATCTCTTAGATATAGATAGCTTCGTGATTCACCTTGATACCCATCATCTCTTAGATATAGATAGCTTCGTGATTCACCTTGATACCCATGGCCTTGTGCTGCTGCGTGTAGTAGAAATCATCGAGGGGGGGATCGGCTAATGTTCCGCCCTGTGACTATACATTTCCTCTGCTCAGATCAGTGACCAATCACACTTTTAATCTAGTGAGATTAAATATGATATATATGCTCTGTACTGATAATACTGTTGGAGATACCTCATTGGAACTAATTGTTAATGTGTGTTATTTTATTATTATTTTTCTGCTGTTATGGTTGTGCCTATATCATGTACTCTACTTAATTCAGGAAAGTACCTCATTTTATTATAGTATTGTATTCGTTTTAAGATAATATCTTACATGTGTCTTGTTTATCTCTGTTTGTTTTATTTACTTTTTTATGGAATAATGTATTTTAAGAATTGTTTTTGATTTTTTTTTAGCCTAAGCATACAATTCTTATGATTACAACAGACTGTTAAATTACTGTTAAGATTTTAACACACTGGTAACTGAATTAATTCATAGATGGGCAAACAGCCGATGCCTTTTCATTGCATGGTTATTAATAAAAAAAAGCAGTTAAGAGCTAATTAGTTTTAATAAACTCTTTACTTGCACCTTTTTTTGTGAAGTTCAATTTAATTTAATTCTGGCAAACTGTCCAGTTGGCACCAAAAAATGGAGCCACTGCAAAAACTTGAAATACTTTTAAAGATATCAATACAACACTTGGAATACTTGATTATCATGACAAGGTGCAGTTGCTAGACAAGCGGCATTATTATGAAAGCTATATTTTTGGAGTTATACCCCTTTTTAACTTAAAAGTTTGGTCAAAAATATACCTTATCATGTTCAAACTCAAAATCTCCTAACGTTGCCCCTGTTGCTGACATGTAAATCAGACGAGTGTTTTATTATGGCCTTAGCATGTCTTGCATCAAATCGGTACATTTTCGGGGGTGGCAGGTTTTTGCATATAAATCATGTGACATGTATTATGTCTCATGCATCTTGTATTAATTATGTCTTGTTTCTTTTTTGTATGTTTTGTATCACTGTTGATATGTGTATCCATAATGCTGTTAAGAATTGAATGTCCTTGGCTGGATATTACTTACTTTATTTGTTATGTATTCCACAAATGACTGATGTACATATTTTTGTTAAGTGTTGTAATTTTATCCATGTTTTACCTTGTACTCATGATGTCTTTATTGATGTAAATGTTATGCACAGTGGAAACCCTCTTAACTGATTCCTCTATAAACTGGTTTCCCCTCTAAATTCGCCCATTGTCCTAGTCCCAACTTCATTACTATATAATTCAAAAATCCCCTCTAAACTGGCATCCCGGCTAAGCCAGCCAAATGACCTCATCCCGGGCTCGGCTGGTTAAGAGGGGTTCCACTGTACTTTAATTCTTCGTCATACTATTTTTTTAAAGTTGCAATTTTGTAGTGAAATAGTACAGGTATGATTTCTCAGCATAGAAGCATTTAAACAAATGAAACTAAAAGATCATTGCTTGAAATCATTATGAAAATGGGGTCTTGTTAAGATCCTTCAACAGTCAAAAAGTATGATCATATAATGTATAGTCATGGTAACATACGCTGTATTTATGTAAGGTTGTCATGGTGATTTAGTCTTGAGCCATTTTCAGTATAAAATGATTATTGGGCGAAAATTAATAATCTTAACCTCGGTGCCACAGAAACAACAAAGAATAGTAGGATCCGGACCGGGAAAGAGCGTCGGTTCCGGAAAGTTCTGGAAAACTTTTTACCACGATTATAGCAAATTCCTGGTGACTGGAATAATTGCTTCACTATATCTGTACTTAGCACTATCCTTAAACAATAAATAAATTCTTCACTGTATCTGATTCTTCACCATACGTTCACCATAACTGTGTTTCACTGTATTCTTGTTTACTAAAATCTGATACATTTTTGGTTTTCATCAAATTGTGTTTGTTGTAATAAAACACTAATAAAATGTTTTTCGATACTGAAGATTTGTTGAAATGAATCCTCATATTTATGTATGTTCTATTCGTAAGCATTCCTCCTTTGGTAAAAAATTATGGATTCTTTTAAAATTAAAATTATTCATGTTACTTAGAAAATTACAATGTTTGTTTTAAACTGTTATATAAGTGTTGCACCCAACTGTATTTTTTCTGACAAATTTTAATGTTTTGACTTTGAATAAAATGCAGATATTTGTTTGTTCATAACGCGATGCTGTAAAAAACAGATTACGTTACTTACATTTGATATTAAAGTATGATTTCTGCTTTGTTGTCTATTTTTCATCACCATTCCTTCATTTCTTTCTCTGAAGATTAACGTCATGACAACATCAAAGGTCATTTGGCAACTTCTAGTCTTAACTATGGAGGAAGAACCCAGGTGTCAACCTTTCATAAGCTAGCTGGACAGCTCCCTCGCATGTGAAATCTGGTAATAAGTGGGATTTGAACTTATAGTGGTGAAGGACTGGTGATTAGTAGTCAGATACCATAACCACTCAACCACAGGGCCCCATTCAGTTCTTCAACCAGTGGGCCTTTTAACTCAAATATTTCCCTGCAAGTACAGTCAAACCTCTATCTGCGGCCACCTCCGTAGAAAGACCACCCTGTTAATAAAGCCATTCTTTGAAAAACCATCACTGATTATTTAGAACAAACTGACCTCTGAATATAGGCTATCTGTCATCAAAGGCCACATTTTGTCTTTCCCAAGGGTAGCCTTTGTTCACAGGTTTTACTGTATAGTATTAGGACAATATGTAGAATTAATAATATTAATCAGACTCAGATGTAGAAGTACTATGATGAGCTGTGACCGTGGCCCAGTGGTTAGTGAGCTGGACTTGTAACCTGGTGAACCTGGTTCAAATCCTGGTTGCATCAGGTCATACCCTTCTATGAAAATTTAACAAAAATATCAATTTCCCCCTTATGTAGAGAAGTTGCAAGCTCCTTTGTGGAAGGGTAAGTTAGTACTGGTTAGTACACAGTCCAGGAAAACTGGAAATCTCTGACAAGTTTGCCCTATTAAATAGACGGGGAAAATATTGGTGAACTGATCAGTAATGCTGCCAAGTTTAATAAACTTCATAGTCAAAGGAATTAAAATACTGTTTACAAGCTTTAATCTGAATACAAGAAGCCACTAATTTATGATAGGAATGAATTTATTACAACAGGAAGCATTAACTAAAACATTTATCACGGTAAGGCCTAAAAAAAAGGTTTGTTTCCGGTTAGCTGACTGGTTACCTGCGGACTCATGTTTTTACAGCATCCAAATCTTAGTGCAATATTGTAATTTTCATAACTTATTAATATTACAGCACACATATTCCCATGCAGTGTTGCGGATATATGTTAAAAAAAACCCCAAAACATCCATTCCTACTGATCCATATTTTTTGGGCATGTAACCGGTAACTAACCTTTTTTTGTTTAGGCCTAATGCATCGTTACATCAATGATAGTAAACACATGATTAAAATAACCATCTCCTAACCTAAGATTAAATTACTCCTGACCAATAACTTCCCTGACATAATTAACACAATATTAACAATCCTATAACTAGTGATATTACATTAATATAAGGCTGTCCTAAATAAATTGACGGTATGCAGTTACCGACTATTTTTTTACTCATTGAACGACTCAATAAAAAATCCCATGCCATAATTTTGTGATTTTGACAGAAAAGGTTGAGTTCTTAAATCCACCTTTTCATTTTCTCTACAAGCATAAAATGTGTACAAAAAAGTAATAAATGTCTGTCTACTCACTGTTAAAGTGTTGATCACATGACAGCAAACCAATATTTTTAAGGATGGCCTTAAAAGCCTTTTAGAATCAATAAGCACATTAAATGTTTGAAGGTAATTTTATACAAAGGGACAGAGGCATCTGTATTGTTACTAGACCAACTTAATGAATCCAATGTGACAGGTGAGGGATGTCTCAAAAGTTCGCTGATTTTTACCATAACATTGATACTGCTTCAGAAAATACGGTATTAACTTAAACATTCTCTCTTTATGTCCACATTATCATAATTGTATACACTTTTTTACAACAACAGTTAAGTATATCTTCATACACAAATGATGCTTACTTGATGTTGGAGGATATTGTGCTTAAAACTTTTCAGAATCACAGTAAAATGTCATTAAAAATAAAAAACTTGCTATTTCTACATTTTTAACAAATACATTGATAAATGTTGCAAAAATAAGATTTAAAGAAGAATATTTTGCAAATGTTTTTCCCACAAAAGATATTTCTGCACTAGTATTTATACAGCATTTTTTGTGCACTGAGCTTGACAAAGACATTTTAAAGATAGCAACATTTTAATTCTATATACAAAGAATTAATTTTTTTTTGAAGATGTAAAAAAGAAACAATAAGAATGAATTTGACATATAAGAATTTTTAAGAAATTAAGTAAAAATAACACTGGAAAAATTCACAAACTTCTGGGACAGCCCTCATATACACAACCAATGTTAAATAAGATACATGTACTGGTTTAACATTCAGCAAGCAATGGATAAATAGACCAGGTATCCATAGAAATAATGAATAGATTTGTTAAAATCTAACTGACAAGGAAGTTAATTTTCGAAGTTCTACAATAGATCAACCAAACATGTAATTATACAATGAATAGTCTTAATACAATGAAGTCATTTTGTATTACAAAATAATTTACGATATCAATAAATTGATTAATGCATAAAAACTGTGTCATTATCAGTGAATAAGGTTGTAATGTGATAGTACAACTTGTAAGCTAAACTCACGAACATAATGTACTGAAGAGATCAGTTTCATGACTATGACATTCAAAGCATATGACTTGCATATTATACAACGAATCATATACTTATCGACGGAAATATGACTTAAATCAGCATTATGATGAGACAAAAGTTGAATGCAATAAGACAAAAAATAAATGCATCAATGACTCAATGTTCTTAAAAATTTATCCATGCATGTTAAATATACCAGTAGTTTGGAAGAATAATCCAAGTCAAGTAATGTATGTAGTGTAGTTATTATAATGCCATGATTTTAGGTTAAACAATTCCAAATGAGGATTGTTGTTGACATTTTATAAAGGGGCAGGGCTTTCATTTGACCCTTTAAACAGCATTTTGACTCTGTAAATCAGTAAAATAAAGCTTCAGACACATGAGAATCTGTACCTTTTTACAGTAAAATTAGAAGGATATTTTGTTGACTTCAAATTAACAGCTGCCAAGGGTTATTTTTGACCCTCAACTTTTGACACCTAGTGGGCTCCACTTAGGGGATTGCAGAGGATTTCTGATGACAGAGATAGATTCAATATATATACAGTTTCATTTGCCAATCTATCATAATACAGAAAAGCTTGAATATAAATCACTCAAAAATTCAGCCCACAAGTGTTTGGACTTGCTTCTATTATTCATCTATGTTACTACTATGTAATTATCAACTTGATAATGAGACCACCTCAATATTAAGACCATTGTGTTATTGACCAGATGTACAACATAGGGACAAGCTTTAACAATATGTTTTGCAAGTAGGGTAAGGGGCCTTTTTCTTAAATTTGGGTAAAAATAACACAGTATTTTTTACAAAAAGGGAAGAAAAAACTTGATGTAGACTGAATTGTAGGGGAAAACAGCATGATGTTAAAGATTTTTCCTGAGGGAAGATGCCTATAAACGGCCCCTGCTATAGGAGGAAAAAAAACTGTAATGCATATAAAAAATTCACTGATAGATGTGAAAGGAGGCATTATATCAAATTACACTAATTAGCAACCAATGCTAAAATTGTTGAAAAATGAAAATCACAGGTTATTATAGTATTCTCATTCTAATAAAAAACTATCACACTTCACATACACATTGGAAAATCTTAATGTAAATACATTCAATAAAAATAAAGTATACAATAAAAATATTTAATTTTCACCTGTTAGTGTATTACAATATCAAAGTTCTGATTATAAAATTCAATACAGTTTTAAATCCACACAGTCATCATGTTGGTACCTTAGGCCCCTGATAAGGAATCTCATTGCACCAATAATCACCAGGTGCCCGAACTTGAACCAAATAACGAATGTCAGAATTATCCACCTGTTGGTCTAAAAAATATTTACACGGTCTGTAATCAGGGTCGTTCACTGATTTATGATTGTACGGAGGAGACAAAACATCTAGAAAGGCGGCTGTTCCAGCAACTGAACTTATTTCATGAATGTTTTTACTATTGGGACTAATCAAAGAACAATCATCATTCTCAGTAAAAACTTTACAGCCTTCATATCTAGCAGGATATACCGGGATGTGTCTGCCGTGTCTATTAAATAAATTGTCACTCAATGACTGTGGAACTGGATGATTCCTATCTTCAATTAAACTGTACGATCTAATAGATACACTGCCATGAACCACTTTTAAAAGTCCTATCATTCCAGGATGGTCGTGCAAAGGTAATCTTTTTCCAGGTCTTAGTACAAATATGGCGACAGTCATCAACTGAAAAGTATTGCGATTGATCATAAAATTTGAACAAGTATATGTTAACATTTGCATTGCACAGAATTTATGAAAGATGATGTTTTAATGCACAAAAGCTAACATCTACTTAAGCAAGTCTTTTTCAACACAAAACCATTTTATAATCAACGAAGAATATCCTGTAAACATTTTAAAGGAAAACAACATAAAAATCTCAAAATAATACAACCAATTTCTCAAACAAAATTTATTCAGTGGTAGTTAGGTGTCCCAGGTTCAATCCTCAGGATCATGGATTTTCTCACTCCTAATTTATTATATTACAAACATTCACTGAAATGAGGAATGGATTCTGAACAGATCATAGTCATTGACAATTTCAATTCCTGGATTTCCTCCATACAAGCTACACCACAGGGTACCATGAAACCTAGCCTTACTTATTTGGCTTTCTGGTTGGCTGATTTCATAAATGAATTGGGAAGGGCCATCCTGTGTGGGACGTGGTCAAATAAAAATATGTTTCGCTGTCAATAATAGTCTAAATAGTTGGACTACATAAAATCACTCTGGAAATGTTTGTTAGGCTGATGGACTTGGCACAGTGACATTAACTCAATGTTCACTTGTTTCAGCGTTACTTCAGCTCTCTAAATGCCATCTGGCATTGAACAATGAACCTGAACAGTGTACCAGTTGCACTGAATAAAATTTAAAAAAAGAAAAAAACGTGAATTTACCTGATCTTCTAGAACTCGAATGTAAGTGACAGGCGGTTCATGTTCTGTCGGAGTTCTATCCTCTAATATACTCGATTCTAGTCCAAGCTCTGATTTTGTAACTTTATTCAAGTTATTCCGAATTTCGGCGATATTGTCACATGTGATATTGTTTCCATGCCTCCGTGAAAACACTTTAAAAGCGCTTTCAATTGCTTTTTGTATCGCGGCGGACATTTTGTCGGTGAGCGTGTTATTAATGTGACGTGAAAATGACTAAACCGCTTTAACGACCTTGACCTTTATTTGTAAACAGTCACGTTTCAAAGGGTGTTATTCTGCTAACATTTTTTATATTCTAACAACTTTATGATGGAGTATCCAGCTTTTGAATTAGGGAAGTCTAGATTTGATCAGGTAAGGAAACCGATTGTCTTTGAATTGCAAGATGACATTTAATATTTTAGGGAAAATTTGACTGCAAATGTGTGTCTAAAAATTTTGGCTGCTTACTTACACAAATACCTGCCAAGCTGTAACCTGCATATTTCTGTAAGTTACAGAAATATGCAGGTTACAGCTTGGCAGGTATTTGTCATGCTGAGCGAATAAACTGATCCTAATTTGACGTGCGTTGTCAGAAAATGTTTTCATTGTAATAAATCTTGATTGCTAAGTTAACATTGTTTAACTTTGAATATTATATCGTATGATCACTTAAATTAAGGGGCCAGTTATTAAACATACATGTCCCTTCAAACAGTCCACTCAATTTTAGCTTGAAAATCATGCTGTCTGACCCAAAATCATGCCACATCATGCTCAGTTGACATGGTCTCACACTTTCAAGAAAATCTGCAATTTTCTTTTAACACACAGTGGCTGACATGTATTTTAATTGATTACAATATGTTTACTTTTGTTTTCAAAAATGAATCAGCTCATTTTTCGTGATAATTTCGTTTGTGCCATTTGACAAACCTTTCTAGAACTATAATCTGGTCACAAAATATTAGCATGTTGAAGAAAAGCTTATGTTTAATTAATCCTTGCTTATTTTTTTGTTCTTTAAATTATTTTAGATATATACAGCAATTTTTCCCCTCCTTTGTTTGGGTCTGGCTAACCGACCTTTCCAATAAAAAATGAAGACATTTTTTCCTTATTCCCAACCCAGTTTTTTATTAGTCTGAATTTGAGTGGATGATAAAAGCTTCTTTGTTTAGTTTCTCTGTGCAGAAATATAAATATTTACACTATTTTTTATGTTTCAGACTCAGTTTTCAGGAAGATTACGCCATCTACTTGATATCACTGATCCGAGAACACTTTTTACTACCAAGGTAGGCTGAGAAAGTATAGAGATCTGCTTAAGAAAATCATTATATGTTTTGTATGGTCAAAGTTGTTACAGATACATTTATGATATTGAAAATTACCCCTTCAATCACTGTATGGGGGGCATCTAGTCTAGTGTTTATGGTTTCTGACTTGTTATCACTTGCCCCTCACTGCTGTGAGTTCAAATTCCATTAAGATAATTTTACATAGGTTGGAGCTGTCCAGCTCGCTGACAGAAGATTGATGGTTCTACCCAAGTGCACACTTTGGGTCTTCTTCCACCATTCAAGCTGGAAAAGTCGCCAAATGCCCCCTGGCTGTTAGTGCAACATTAAACCCCAGTGAAAAAAAATAGTCAAATCTGTGAACAAAGGCCATCCTTGGGAAAGACAAAAAAGTGGCTTTATTCACAGGTGGCTTTTATTTGGAGGTCAGTTTGATCTAAATAATCAGTAATGGTGTTTCAAAGAATGGTCTTTATTCACAGGGTAGTCTTTATTTGGAGGTGGTGGCAAACGCATGTTAGACTGTAATAAAATTGACATTAATAAACTGTATACATGTATGAGATTATCAAATTTTTTTTTCAGTCTCGTTTGAAGGAATGTGTTGATTTACTGGATGCTTTTAGGGAGAAACGTTTACCTGAAGGAGTGACCAATCAGCAGTTATGGGAAGCCCAGAAAGTGAAGCAGGTTGGTTGCTATATTTGATAAAGTCATAATGCTGCTATAGTTTACTATGATATAAGTAAAGAGTAAATAAAGTAATCATGTCATTACACTGGTTTTAACTGACCACTACAGCATATCTGTCAACATTCTTCCGCAAGTGCTGGGGAAGAACTTTTAAGTTGAAGTCCTTTTTTTCTTTTAACACAGGTTGAATTGCACAAACTATCCATGGTTTCATTATTAAGAATGGCTTCTTAAAATCTTTGAATAAAGTAAATTTCTATATGCATCAGTGTACTATAAGTTAAAAAAAAGTTCAGTATGCAGCATTTGATATGTTAACTCACTTTAGTGATATCTTCATCCACTTTAGTGATATCTTCATCCACTTTAGTGATATGTTCATCTACTTTAGTGATATCTTCATCTACTTTAGTGATATGTTCATCTACTTTAGTGATATCTTCATCCACTTTAGTGATATGTTCATCTACTTTAGTGATATCTTCATCTACTTTAGTGATATGTTCATCTACTTTAGTGATATCTTCATCCACTTTAGTGATATGTTCATTCACTTTATAGATGTCTTTATCCTTTTTGTGGAAGTGATTTCACTGTTTCAGGGTTTTCATTAAGAACCGATTGCCAATTGAAATCATCCGTTAAAAACACTTCTGAATTAGTTGTTTTTCCAAGATTTTTAAAATTTTCACAAATATACAAACCCCCAACTACTTTTCAAAATCTGTTCTTTGGCGAAAAAATTGGTTATTTAATTTCTTAATGATAACCCAGTTTTAACTGTTCCTCCTTTAAATGTTTTTATCTATTTTTAGAGTATTATACATCCAGATACAGGAAAAGAAATTTTAATGCCATTCCGTATGTCAGGTACGTGATATTGAAGAGAACATTTTAATGACTTCATGTTATACAATGAATCATGCAACAAAGAAATGAGATAGTATGACTTGGGTTTTAACAAAAGCATTTAACCTTTAATCCAAGGGTCCTGAGTTCAAATCCGGCTTTGACAGGTTTCACTCATGAACTTCACAATCCCATTTTTCAGATATATACTAGTTTAGTCTCCTGGAAGTAGACTCGAGCATCATTAATATAAGCAAAATTGCTTGTTTCACAATCGAGTTAAAATGAATTAGTATAAACTTGAAACAAATAAGAGCCAAAGAAAGGGTCTGTTGGTCACTGTGAGCAACAAATTTTTTCTGACCTGATGGTTTAAATATGTTTGTAGCAGGGTATCATTAAGGATATCATATTGTCCATTACTTTCACCTTTGAATGTGAGCCACTTTAAATTAAAGATGTTGTAACAATCAGTAAGGTTGTTTCTATGGACACGTTTTACTACACTGAGTCAAATTTTTATATACCTTATAAACTTGCTTTCTGGATGAGCCCAAATAAATGAATAAAAGTTTTCTGTTTTACACTATTTAAAGTTGATCTTGACAATGAAATTGAATAGTCAAAGTCAGTGTTATACAGAATACATTAAAAGTCCACCTGGTAATCAACCGCATGTGTTCCATCATTTTCTTCTAATGCTATAAAATACAAGACATGGTGGGCTGTGACTGTGGTCTAGTGCACTGGACTTGTAATCTGTCGATCAGGGTTCAAACCCCAGTCATGGCATGCCATACCCTTGTATGAAAATTTGACAAAAAGTGTCAATTTTCCTCCATATGTGTAGAAGTTATTGGCTCCTTGTGGGAGGGTAAGTTAGTACTGGTTAGAGTTACAGTCCAGGAAAACTGAACTGGCCACCTTGAATACCTGAACAATTGTTGAAAAATGGTGTTAAACCCAGTGAAAAAAATACAGGCTGCATGTTTAGACATTCAGTTTAGTGCATTATGATTGTGTGTAACTTTATGTATTGTTCTGTTACTTAGGATATGTTCCATTTGGCACACCAATAGTAAGTACAATGTTTCTGTATCAGATTTCATATTGTATTGTATTAAGTATGAATTTCTATAATAGTATTGATTTCATATCTTAATTTTTATGTCTTGATATTTGGAACATTTTTTTATGAAAATATTACTATTCTTAAATTGTATGAACATGCCCCGGGGTTATAAAACTTGAGACTCGTCTCCGAGCTCAAATCTCAATTTCATTCTGGTTGAAAAGATAGAAATCATAAATGTTTATATATATTCAGGTGAATTATGCTGTCAGAATAATGTATCGGTAATATCATTTTTGTATGTTCATGATTGACTTTGAAACATTATAAGACAAGATATGAAATTTGAGCTCAGAGATCATTCTCAGGTTGTATAACCTCAGGTCCAGTATTGGTTTGTATTATTACGGATAATGTAATATAAATATCATATATTTAGTCATTAATTGTGAATGATTGCACGAAGAGAATTTTTTTCTGTTTGCTTAAGCTTTCATTTAAAATTTTTATTCACTTACAGTAAAACCTCTATAATGTGATCACTTTCAAGACAGGTCGTAATAATGATAGTCTCATTATTAAGTTGAATTATAGGGAAATTATTGGAAGCCAGTCTGAAAATAAATGGTCTTCATAAAAAGGTGGTTTTACCATTTTATATTCACTATCTACCCAGGTATACATCTGTGGTCTTTCTCTGTCATTAAAGCTAGAAAAGTCACCAAATGACAATTGTTTTAGTGTGATAATAAAACACCAGCGAAAACAAACTGTTCATGTTTCAGGTTGTCGGTATGCTGTTACCAAATCTAACATTTAACCAGATGATATTCTGGCAGTGGTTAAATCAGAGTCATAATGCTTGTTTTAATTACGCAAATAGGAACGCTTCAAAGGTACGATATATCCATTATTGAGAGTCAAGTATAATAATCACGATGATCCTAAATTCACTTTATTTGAATGATAAAATTTGGTTCTGTTTCATGTACTACAATTTAATTACCTGTTATTATTTTTGTCCTTAAATGTCATTTTTTGTTACAATGCATTAATTCCTTGATGTGTATCTATTTAGCCTACCCCTACTAGTCGATTTGTGATGGGATATCTAGGGGCAGTAACTAGTGCAATATCAATAGCTGTAAGTATATGATAGAGTTACCTCCCTTACACCAAATTTTCATATCGCTAAGTTTAATTGATTTTATCTCTCTATACAGGTTGTTAATTTTGTTCCAAGCTAGAATAAAAATTTTAGCTGAATTTTCTTAGTGTAACCAGATTTTATGAATTTTTTTACTTATCTTAGAAGCTCTGAAATTGAATATCTTTGTCCTGAAAATTATTTTCTGATAATACTGCTACAGGTTGGCCTTAGTCATTTGATAAAGAAAGCAAACACATTTAGTCCAGCTACCAAGACATTCATTCAGAGATTTGTACCATACCCTGCTGTTGGTAAGTGCCGAACATGTTAAAAGTTAAAAGTTTTCCGGAATTTTCCGGAACCTCCGGTTTTTCTCAGGTCCGGTCTGCTGTTCTTATTGTTTCCTTGGCATATGCTAGCTGGACAGCTTCCTTACATGTGAAATTTGGTCTCTGGTAGGATTCAGACTTACAGCGGTGAAGAGCTAGTGATTATAAGTCAGAGACCATATCCACTCAACTTAGGAGGTCCCAAATCTACTATAAAGGATACATCAGCAAAAGGCAACATTAAATGTTTTCTTTCTGGAGTAACTTATAGTCAAACCTGCGAACAAAAGCCACCCTTGGGAAAGACAAAATGTGGCCTTTATTGGCAGGTGACCTGTATTTAGGAGTCAGTTTTCTCTTTATAATCAATGATGGTTTTTTAAAGAATGGCCTTTATTCACAGTGTGGCCTTTATTCGGAGGTGATCACAAACACAGGTTAGTCTGTATATGAAGATCTCTAATAATGAGCTATGCAACCATTTACTGTTATTAAAATACCTTGATGTATGGAAACATTGTGTGATTGTATTTATGATGACAATTTCAGCATCTGCCAACATCTGTAATGTTTTATTGATGAGAAATAATGAACTTACAGAAGGTATAGCTGTCATGGATGATAACCATAATGTTGTTGGTACGTCAAAAATTGCTGCCAAGAAAGTAAGTTTAGTACATTTATCAGTCCGCTTGATGCATCTTTATGCAGCACTCCCTGACAGAGAAAATTAGTGTTAAATATAGCAATCAAGCTAACAGTGTATTTGAGAACAGTAATTAGTTTTGAGATTAGTGATAAATCTCACTGCCATATTGAGATCACAAATATAGTTTGTATGTAGGGACAAGAAAAATGGTTATTAACTCGTCTGTTTTGAAGAAAAAGTCGAGCTATTATGATTGCTGCATTGTCATTGTCTTGTTGTGCAAAAACTTTAATGTAGCCCATTACTGAATTCTCTTAAAGACATCAACATGACATTTGGAATACTTGATTATTATGACGTGTGTTGGCACGTTGGCACTGCTTTGCAGAGCTCTTGTTTTGACATTTCTGTTTGCAAAGACTACACTGTGTTCAACATTTATAAATGCTGCTTGTTGTGGATTTTGTTTGTAATTGTGATTTTTTTTGCAAACAAAAGTTTGTAATATTGTCAGTGTACTGAAAAGTTTAATTACTCTACCCATATGTAAACCTGGGGTCTTTTTTCACTGTTAAAACTAGAAAATTTGCAATATGACCCTGGCTGTTGGTGCACTGTTAAACCCCAGAGAAAAAATACCAGCATTAAAAAAGATCTATGACAAGTATGTGAGGAATCTGTCGGGCTAGCTTACGGAAGGTCAGTGGTTCCACCTAGGTGTATGCCAGAGGTCTTCCTCCAAAGTTAAAGCTTGAAAAGTCACCAAAAGTCACTGGCTGTTGGTGCAGCATTAAACTCCAGAAAAAAGTCAACATTAGAATGATTTTATGGTTCTTTACAAAATCTATGACAAATATGATTTCTCTAACTTGGTGAAGATAATGTGACTTGATAAGTGTGACAGATAGAATTGTGTGTTAGAAATTGTCTGAGGCTGGTTACTATTTATAGTTAACTATGACACTTAAACTTCTTATTTTTGTACTGTTGACCTTGACCTTAGCAGGATTTTCAATGTGTGAGGTCTTAGATTGGCTTTTATCATTTTTCAGCTTTATTATTTTGATTTATATTTTTTTATTATTTTAATGATTATTTTTTATTATTTTAATGATTATTTTTTATTATTTTAATTGTAATTATTATTTGTAGAAGTAGTATCATTATTTTATTGATATATTTTTTTTCTGTTATTATTATTATTATTATTATGCCATCATTATTGGAAAATGTTGTATATAGTTTATTTTATGTATTATAATATATTTTTATCATCACATATTTTATTTTTTCTTTGTTACTATTACAATTATTATTATTGTCATTCTTATTGGTAATTGTTGCACATTTTTTTTTATTTCATTTATAAAAATCATTTTAATTGTTATTATAATTATTTTAATTACTATTATAATTATTAGCTCAGGTATGATTACTATTATTTTATGCTATTTCAGGCTGTGTTATCTACAGCGGGTACCAGGGTTGTGCTTCCAGCCCCTATTTTGATCATTCCACCGATTGTGATGTCATTGTTAGAGAAGTAGGCTTATTTAAGATAGCACCTGTTTCATTTGTCTCGATCATTTTGAAAACACCGCATTTAGTTATCAATATATATAAAAATTTTCAAAATTTGAGCTATTCAAAACTTTTAAATGCTGTATTATCTATAAGGGTTAATGTAAAAAAGTAAAAATTTTATGAAAAGTCCAAAGTGATGAATTTAATTATTTACTTATTTACTCGACCAGTAATATGTTTGACTGGTTTTGCTAATATTTCTAATTAAAAAGTATTTGACAAGGAACCAGGGAGCCCCTAAAGTTTCATTGTGCGTACTTGTATGTTGTTTTATATTTATTTTGACTGGTTTTGCCACTATTTCTAATTAAAAAATATTCAACAAAGTACCAAAGGGGTTTGTCACATAATTTAAATGTAAAATATCAACATTTTTGACATTGATATTTGATTGATTGATTGATTGATTGATTGATTGATTGATTGATTGATTGATTGATTGATTGATTTTATTTATCTATTTATTTATTGATTTATTTATTTATTTTATTTATCTATTTATTTATTTATTTAAATTTTGGTAATACATGTTACTTGGTGAAACATAAATTATCAGAAAACAATCAATGAAATATAAATTTAGAAAATCCCATGTACATCAGCACTTTTAACAGTTTTAACAATGACTTCTATACCGCCTTCGTCTTGGAAGTTTAACACAAAAAAAGTGGACTCTTATTTCCATTGTGGACACTAATGTTTAAATTATGTGACAAAACCCTTTTGCAAGGAATCAAATATTAATAGTATGTTGTATTATATTGTCTTTCACTTATTCTTATTCCAGGACAAGATTTCTACAGAAGAACCCCAGGTGGCATTTACCACTAAATGCTTTAGCATGTACAATATCATTTGGCCTGGCCTTGCCTGCAACCATTGCTCTCTTCCCACAATATGCTTCAGTAAGTATAAAAGCATAAAAGAACTTGTTGCATTTCCGGTTACCCAACTGACTTTATTTTTTTCTGCCAAACCCTAGTCTTTCTTACAGTAAAATCCAAATTACAACGTATTTTGAGACAAATTGTACCTCCAAAGTACAAAAGGTATGTTTAGGAAAAAAATAGAAAAGTTTGCAACATACCTGCCTTATTTGTTCATCAAGTAAGCATAAACATGGCTATTTTTTCTTGCCTGATAAGTCCTTTTTTGTTTTGCACAATCTATTTGTATATTTTCAAATAATTTTAATTTTTGTAATTTCTTCTTTTTAAGTTACTAGATCTTTTTAAATTACTAGATCATCTCTGCTATTTGTTAAATTATTTTTTATAATGGCCGATGTTTTGTACATAGTAGTGTGATGTAGTATGCTTATATATTTAAAGCCGCGACTGTGGTTCAGTGGTAAGTGCGCTGGACTCGTAACCTGGCGATCTGGGTTAAAATCCTGGTTGCGGCAGGTCATGCCCGTATATGAAAGTTATACAAAATGTCGATTTTCCTCCATATGTGGGGAAGATGTGGGCTCCTTGTGGAAGGGTAAGTTAGTACTGGTTAGTATACAGTCCAGGAAAACTAGTTAGATGAACTTGGCACCATATGTAACTGAAAAATTGAAAAACGGCATTAAACCCTAGTGACAATGTCAAATAAAAATAAAAACCATCTATTTAAAAAATTATTTAAAAAAGTGAGTATAATGTGGCATACAGAATCCTGATTCCTGCATCCTTGTTCTGGTATTAAAACTTAATCAAATAAATATCTCGCAGTTGCTGCATCACTTATGAAAGATTAGACTGAATTGAAACAAAAAATAGCCATAAATGTGTATCCATAACTCAAAGCTTGTTTATACTCAAAACATATAATATAATATTGTTAAATATACAGTCAAACCTGTGTTTGCGGGCACTTCCAAATAAAGACCACCCTGTGAATAAAAACCATTCTTAGAAAAAACGTAAAAGATTATTTAGAACAAACTGACCTCAGAATAAAAACCATATGTCAATGAAGGCCATAATTTGTCTTTCCCAAGGGTGGCCTTTGTTCACATGTTTGACTCTATGTACAAATGCATGAAAAAGAGGCAATGTAGTTACACTCATCTGGTGTTAAACATCACATATTTCCTTGTTTTCCCAGTATCTTAGAGCAGTAATGATGATTGCATGTCAATTAGTGGTAAATTTCTTACAAAGATAGCGTCTATTACGACTTCTTTATTATATCCATAAATTTGATTGCTTGACAAATTGCTTGTCAGTGGGTGGTACGTTTCTTATCTATCTACATTTGCAGTAACTAGGCTTATAATAGTGAAAAAATGGTAGAAAAATAGGCAAAAACTTGTACGGAAATGTGGCAAGCAACCGACTGATTCGCATACTTGTCTGCCATTATGGGCACATTCTAATCTAGATACATCAAGATAAGGCTTTTTGAGACGTGATATACAAATTAGACATGACAGAACAGTGTCTGAGGCATGTGTATGTTAGCGCTACAAGTTACAACTTGTCGGTTATAATCAGAACTAACGTTGCCAGAATGCTGTAAAATGTAAATGGACCTGTAAATTGTGACATATAATACAATTGTCCAAATCTTGCTTGTATTATCACCACATGGTGAGGGTAAATGTCTTTTTCTTTGTGGTAGTTCATTCGTCTTTGTGGTAGTTTATTCTTCTTTGTGGTAGTTTATTCTATCCTCACAAATATGTCTGTTTAAAACATAGCTGAACCCTTTTCCTCATAAGCATATTTTGGACTCTTCGAAATTCAAAGCAAATATACAAGACATCAGTTTATTTAAGAAAATTGGGTTATTTCTCTCTGAAAGTGTGGAAAATATTGTGGCAAAAGAAGTCATTTTGGAAGAGACCAAAGTATGCTTATGAAGCAAAGGTTTAAGAGTATGGTACTGAAATACCATGCATGTATCTACTTTGTGTTAAACTGTTGTAATACAGATATCAAATTGGCAACAATGTGCTTATGTAACTTTATTGATGTATTTTAGATTGCAACGAAAGATTTAGAACCCGAAATACAAGCAGCTACATCAGAAAAAGTCCTCATCTTTAACAAGGGACTCTAACTCTGACTTCCAGAATTTTCTTCTTTTTTTAAAGGAATGTAATAGTATATTAGAATATATCTTATTCAAATGCTTGTGATCCATTTTAAATGAATGTAAGCATAATGGTGATATCATTTAATTCAACTGGTTTGAATTTTCGCGCAAATGCTAAAAAGACATTTCTTGTGCGGTTTTTAATTTGCGCGTATGTACATTTAGTTAAAAATCATCTCAAATATCATGAGTACACACAGCACGATCATAAATTCTTCCATGGAAAAGTTTGTGCCATGCAAGTAATGATACCAGGGTATATGTATAATCAGAAATTTTATGCCTTCTAAGAGTTTCTGTTTAAGGGTCATTGGGATTCTGAATATAATATTTTTGGGTTCCTTGAAGAAAAATTAAGGGTCCCAGGTTTGATGTTTTCAATGACTTTATTTATGTCCATCTCCATCTCTGAAATAGTTTCAGATTTTGCTCAAAGGATAAAAACTCAGCAAAAGAGAAATACATAAGCAGTGTGTAATGTGTGTCCCAAGGGACACGAGGTTTTGTAAAAAATGGGTCCCATGCGTAAAGACACAGAAATCCTGTGTAAGGGGAAACCCAGACATTACTCCTATAATTTTTAAGTGTGTCTTATGGAACATTAGACATGGTGTCACAACTTACATGAATCTTAATTCAATGTTGTGTTGTCAATTTACTATCAATTTAATGGTTATATCTACAATATCAGTAATTTAGTATTTTATCAAGGTTGTCGGTACATTCATAGAATGTACTTCATACTCAAATTATTTTCTTGTCTATTTTGGTATACTTTCATCATAACATTTGAAAACAGTTATATATCTTCAGAGAAGAATGCATTGATTTTTCCATTCATACAAAGGGTTGTACAGTTTCCTCAATATGTAAACATTTTATTATTTCATTATTTTTACTCCCGAACATATTTATATTATATACTTATACACTGATTAAATGATTCTTCTAAATAATATTGTTATCCTTTTTATGTCATCCATTATTTTAAACCTATGGTGCTTTGCAACATGGAATGGGGGCCAGTTTACCATTATTTGTCAGACAGACAATGATAAATGCCTGAACAGTGGGACCAGAATTGCCACAATGTGATGAGAACTGGTTCCTGTTTACTCTGTCTGTACTGCAATATGGAACGGGCACCAGATTTAGTGTTAACTGCGCCTTGAGAAGATTGTGAGTTGTCTTCTGTTTTCTTCGATATGGAATTCCAAATAACATCAAATATAGCTACTTGTTAACATACATAAAAAACAGAACTTGCTAGGTGCATGAAGCTCAACTTTATCCATCTTCACAGCACTTCTACTTGTTGAGTGCATTAATATGTATTGTTTTTTTTTATTAATTTCATACAGGTATAATTTCACACTCAATTAGTCTCACCAATTGGCGATGATGCTTTTGTGTCCTGAGAAGCCTTACCAAACTGGTAGAAATTCTTATGTGTCCTAAATAACCCCACCAATTGATAGTGGCTGTTTTGCGTCATGAGTAGCCTAACCAGTTTACATTGATCCTGTTGTGTCTTGAGTAGCCACAGCAGTTTGAATGATTGTTTTGTATCTTGAGCCATACCAAATGGTAGTGATTGTTTTGTGTCATGAATAGTCTCATAAATTGACAATCATATTTTGATTGTCATAAGTAGTTTCACCAGTTGACATTGATTCTTTTGTGCCAGGATGATGTTTACGTGCGAGGCATTGTTTAGCCAACTGTTGTTTCAATTGAATTGTAAGTTGAAGACTAAAGGCTTCAATTTAAATTGCTATTTGAATACATGGCCAGATTGTATTCATTACGTACCCCACTACCATCAGAAGGATGTGATTGAAATATTTTGAAAACGAAATTTATACAAGTATGTAGTTATGGTGTATGGGATATAAAATTATAATCATTATTTTGGGATTGTAGCATGCAGAACCATGCAAAAGTAATGGTGGATTAGTGTGTAGAAAGAACATTTATTGCCAAATTTTGTCTACAACCTGGAAGAGACATTTGCCTGTAGATGAAATCACACTACCCGAAACTGGTCGATGAGTAGAAGACTGGAGGGAAAAGCTAATGCTTCGACAGACTAAACAACAAATTGCACTAACTTACAAATACATTCTCTGTACGCAAATAGTTTTATCACAATACAACACAATGTTCTATTAGAAACCAGAACAAGAACATCTGGCTTATCATAATTGTGGTTTTTAAGGAGATATGGTGTTAGAATCCGATCATAAAATAAAATATACAGCTGATACTTTTATGACAATGCTGACAGAAGATTTGATCAAGCAGGCACATTAAATTCTTGTTCGGAGAAAGAAATGAATAATTCTCAGATCATTGACTCATACAACAAATTAGTAGAGAAATATTCTTGATTTTTATATTGTTAGCGGAAATGAGAAATATCTTGATACATTATGGGCATTTTTTTCTCACACGAATTTCAGTTCCATAAAAAGTGTACATTCTTAGAAATTGGTTCTATATTGAACAAATTGTGAAACACTAGACCTGAAGAGGTCATATGCATTGTGTGATAGTTTGACAAAACTACTTTCATCTTGGGTCGAAGAATTCTGATATGCTTTTTCTCATTTTGCACTATGATTTCCTTGAAAGTTTTATGATCAGTTATAATAACAAGTATTTTGCATTTCCAGAAATGCTTGGAATCGCCGTTCAGTCAAGTAAAAGAGCTGACTTAAACTAGCATTCATATCTTAATATTCATCAAATAAAGTCCTCCTTTTTGTAGAAATACACTCGTTTCTGATGTATGTTTTTGAGACAAATATTCGAAATATTGTTTGCCCTGCAGGAGCCTACAAACTGGTTTCGAGGTTCATACATTTAAAAAGGTATGTCAATTATACAAACAGATAATCCGACAAAAACATGGCGGATAATATTCCCCGTAGGAGACCCTTTCGGACTTTTTTATCCGCCATGTTTTGATCATTCTCCTTTCTGATTGGCTTAAAGCAGGCGGTGTAAGGGAAGAAATGGTCAAATCTGGTTAATTGTATATGTCGCCGTCCGTGAACCGCGACAATTATACAGTAGAACCTCTCCAAAGCCACACGCTTTGGTAGAAGGCAAATTATGTTGTTGTAGATAGGTTGTTGCACTAGAGAGCTTAAATTAATAGTTAAATCGTACAGTGGAGAAACAACCATGCTGTCGTTGAAGGGAGGTTGTTGCACTGTAATTACTTTGCTTAAAGTTTGTCTTGAATTACGAACTTTCTTACCAATTATGTATAATACAGACTAACCTGTGTTTGTAGCCACCTCAGAATAAAGGCCACTTTGTGAATTTAGTCCATTCGTTGAAAAACCATCATTGATTATTTAGAACAAACCGACCTCCGAATGAAGTCCAAATGTAGGTGGCCTATGTTCACAGGTTAGACTATATACAAATAAGTAAGTGAAACATATCTATATGACATATTTCAACTTGATTTCTAGAAATTTTATACTGTAAACTGTCTTTATTGTATGGTTCATTTTTTTCTTTATGTCTATTATTTATGGGAATCAGTGGTGCCCTTAAAAGACTCGTTTTATCACCCAGTTAATTCTATCGTGTTTAATTGATGAAGTTAAAAGAAATCTGTCGACGATTGAAGATTTATATATAATTTCTGAATAACAATTTTATATTCGATTTAACAAGTTAACGTTTAAATTTCAATTTCATTATAGAAATCCGCGGCGAATAATTCAGAAAGAGTAAATTAACAAAATTATTGTTAATTACTAAAATCAGCTGTTACTCCCGGGCCGATATTCGTTCGTAATTGTTCAATTATTAATGATTTCATGCTAACGAGGCAAAATGAATAACATTTAACCATAAATCATTATATTTACAGTATATTTCAAATTTACCTCGACATTGAAGGATCTAAAAGCACATTGTGGCAATTCGCTCTTTTACGACATAAAACATAGTTCTGTATTAACCAGACTTTAGTGATCACCCTCGGTATTAAAGGGAAAGTAAAAATGAAAGCTTTTGGGTAATAACCCGTAAACAATGAATACCATATATCCATTACACGACCGTGTTTACAATGACATCCTATTGTGTGACAACTAGAATATTAAACAATAATTCTGCTAATTTTCTCATTAAATACAAACCCTTGTCAAGAAGCGCTTTCATATTTCTCATTGATATTATCGTTAGGAAAAAATAACTTGTATATTTATCGCTCCATTTGCAGGCATGACGTGAAAAACTACGGGAAACATGTAGTTTAATGTGTTAAAGTGGCGCCATCTAAATAGTTCTCACATTTGACGCGAAGGAATCGCTGTTATAACTCAATAATTCAGCCCCAATGGACTTCCCATGAAATAACACTTACTTTTGAAAAATGATATTTTATTTTTGGGTGGGCTCAACCACTCATTCGTTGAAATGTCAATTGAAATGATATATCATATAGGTTAAATTGGGTAGAAAATGGCAATGTTTAAACCATCTTGACCGTGGTGTCTATTGAGTATAAAAAAGATATATCGTCTTTGAATTGAATATACCCGATCGGGCAATCTTTTCAAAAGTGTAATAGACCAATTAGCAAATAGATCACCCGAATTAGCGCGGTGAATTTATGGACATGTCAAAAGTCGACCATGATTAATGTTATTCTAGAGTAGAATTGAGAAAATCACGCTGAATTAAATCGACAATTTGAAAATGTACCACTCCAAGACTCAATCAACATTTCTATGACCGTAACGGTGCCTGCGTTATACTAATAAAATCATGAGAATCACTTCGGTCGCCTCGTCAATTTATTTTCACCAACGCTTGTACATTTATCGTTCTGCAAATTTAATGGTGCTACAATTGCCAAGCGATTAGATACTATGTCCAGACATCAGTACTTAATTATAACAAATAGGGACCCAGTGCGTACCCAATCACTGCTAATCTAGTTTTTACAGACCCTTCGATCTCTCCATTTCGGAACTTTATTGGATTTCAACGACATGGTAATTAATTGGAATTAAATTAAGCCGCAAGACCGGCGACTATGGTACATTTTAGGATCCCAGAGATTAATGAAAGTGTGTGTCATATAATTCACTTAAGTTATCAATGAATTCAGCCACACAACTCGTTGCGCGGCTTTCCCTTTTCATTGTCTTTTATTGTCAACATTAAAACATACTCTTAGAAAGAGAGTTGGCGATGCTTTTTTTATTTTATTTATGAAAATAAATTTTAACCACCTTTGCGATCATCTAGGAAATGATTAAATTGTCTTTGGACATAGAATTAATGTTTTAATTCGTCATTGTGAGCCGCAAAGTTCGATTCAGATAAAGATTTCAAAAATGGGATAATACAGTGCTCCTTCCCATAATGTCGCCTTCAAAGAGCGATTCTCTCCAAGAAACAATACATATACACATAATAAAAACACCTGTCGCGAATGTATCAATTCTCTCCGAACAACAACTTCCTCCAAAGAACAACACTTTTTGCGACTCCGACAAGTGTTGCTCTTCGGAGGGAGCACTGTAGAACGTTGTATTGTTTTAACTCGACTTTGAATGACGGTGATTACTCATTTTCTCTCAAAAAAGCAAAAGATAGATATATTAGAGAAACGAACTTTCTGTAACCTTTTTCACTGCCGTTTAAGGCCGCACCAATAGCCAGGGTCATTTGGCGATTTTTTCAAGCTTTAATGGCGGAGGAAGACCCCAGGCGTACACATGGATAGATCCAACGACCTTCCATAAGCTAGCTGGCAAGCTTTCTCACATGTGAAATTTGGTCCTGGATGGGATTCTAACTCACAGCGGCGAGGGGGTTAGTGATTAGTGGTTAGAGACCATGATGAATCGACAACTGAGGCTCCTTAGAAATAGGACATTTGCAGTATAGCCAAGTTACGCACGATATATAATTTATACTAGTAACACAGTAGACCTTTCAATGACAACAATCTTGAATAAATACCAAAATCTAGTTCATTATCACCAGTTTTTATAACTACGCATTTGCAATTTTTGAGGATATATTTGAATCACAAATAATTTTAACAGTCCATATTTATATTATCATCATTACTATAGCATTACTACTTTTTAATGAACATAATGTTCAACATTTTTATTACAATTTAGTGTGTCAATGCGAGGTATTTCTTCTTGAAAGCGAAATGCAAAAAAAACAGTATTTTAAGAATGTAATTGTACTATTTACTTGTGACCGTTAGCAGCTGATTATGCTATCAATTATTTTGGTAATGCCAATCTAACAATATTAATTGAAGACAAATATGTGTCTATTCAAAGAATATTCAGAAAGTTAGACAAACCTAAGATAAAAGATGAGATAACTTGGGAACGATAAAAAAGGGAAAAAATACAATTGATTGAAAATGGCAGGGTTAAGGTTGTATATCAACAAATCTTGATTGTTTGGCGATGTTGATTCAACTGAGACCTTTAAAATGATTTAATTATAAATTAAACTCTTCATTACTATAGTTAACTAAACCTTTTTGGAATATTTTCAACTGTGGGGGCCGCAGGAATCAATGCTTAAAGGTAATCAGCACCTTTCAGTGTACAATGTTATCACTATGACTGGTTGAAGTATTAATTGAGTAATTTTCTGCAAAAAAAAATCAATTAAGAAACATTTTGGGAGATGTGGAACTCTGATAGCAACGCATTCTCTTATCATGAAAGTGCGAAATATGTTGGTTTGAGTAATAAAGTAATGTCAAAATTATGGAGCCTTCAATACAACAAGCAAAGATCAAGTTCACTAGATATGCATGATAATGCAATAGCCGAAGATTAATTGAATTAAAATTGTTTGAAAGCCAATAAAGTGGAAATCACATTGTTCAATCTGCGTGTTTGTAGATAGTGAGGTAACAAATAAGGAGTTAAGTGGAAAACTTATATGAATCATTATCAATAAAAAGCTAGGGCGGACTCACAGTGCTGCAGCACATTTTAGCCACAAGATAAATTTTTTGTCTAAAACATAATATTAACATGTTTTTTGACAGAAATAAAACACTTTAAAACACAAAGTTTTTGTAGTTCGATTATATTTGTCTATTTTCGTCTGTGTTTGTTTGTTGTCGGCCGCTGGTTGAATGTTTTTGTTCGCCTGGTTCCACATTTTTATAATTTTTTCTACCCCTCCCATTGTTTGCACTTTTTTAGTTCATCAGGTCAGGGGTTTGTGGACTATCACTGTATATGGGGGAGCCTTGACTTGTCTGTGGTCTAACCTGGTATGATCTTTTAGTCACTAATATACTTATATATTATTTGCATATACGCTGTACAAACAAGCATATACATTAAGTTTTCCAAGAGTTTTCAAAATAAATTGAAAAAAAAAACAAGAGGAATGGTTCACCTTCGAATTGCTAAAATTCGTCACTCTTTCTTTGAAAAAAATGCGGTCCCGCCAAAGCACCTGTTTTTGTTCGATTGAATATTCACCAGTTTCCGCGCTTGGAACGCATAACCGAATATTGGTTGTTTTTTTAACTGTCGCTAAAACCGGGTGTCAATTTACTTTAATTGAAAATATTAAACCATAAAGAGGAATGATGGTACAGATAACAATACCAATTATATCGACAGATCTTCGTGATAACTATAAGTTATTGACTAACAGCATACAGGCCGCCAACAACTGACACATGACAGTGTACATTTTATAGAAAAAAATGTAACGCACTATCAGACCGACCTTGAGGCACGACTTTGATTGAAATACATGACTTTAATACTTCTTTCGATCCATGAAGAAAAATGATGAAAGTAAACAAAGCTTGTTTAAAATTCAGTTCGTTCCGTCTTTGCTGTTGTGTGTAACTCCGATGTTTAGAGTGATATTCTTACACGGGAGTTCAGAAAATATTTTGAACAAGCAACGTAACCCTTACAATAACTGGCATTAGTTTTTATACAGGATACGTGACCCAGCAAAGTATACATATCCTTGCGAATACAATTTTATGCATTTAGACATACAAGTTAGAAATAATCATTGCTCCATAGCTGTCTAATTGAACATTTTATAGCACTGAAGACGTAATTAAATTGAAAACTTTAGGGACAATTAATTCCACTCAGTCTAGCGATGTATGTGGTCCATTTAAGTACGATATCAGATGTTACATTTGCTTTAAAATCATTTTACCCCTCTTTTATGTTTCGAGGGAACGATGAGACATTTAAGAGAGTCTTATCAACGTCTGGGAAATAATAGAATTAGCTTGTCTTTATGTTCTAGATTACAAACCAGTCTGTTCCTCCGTTACATCATGATTGAGTCTTAATTCGACTGTTCTGCTAATAATTAACAGTTTATCATCACATACCCGAGCAAACCACGTGCTCTTCACGGTCATCAACTGCGTTCAAACAAGCCCTAATCAAAATATATGAACGGAAGTCTTTAAGTGCTATCGTTCACTATAGAATATTCCGGCGTAATCCGGAGTCGTCCTTTGGGACCGGATTGGGTTAGGGATAAATCGTGGTCAAACCGTTATTCTAGTTCCCGTGAGGTTCCTGAAGCGATCTTTGTTACTGGAAACAAATTCTTTGAACTGTTGATTGTTCAAAATGAACTTGATTGTAATTTTGACTCATGGAGTAGATGATCAATTTAATCTTCTCAAATTTTCTTTCAGAATCCACAATAAATAGATGAATATTTGAGTAAAGAAAATTAGTTTAAATTGCCTGCCTATTAACTGAACGATTTCTACAATCAACATTTACATGGGTAAACAAAATAAGTGATGATTACTATGTGAGTAATTCTAATTATATGTTAACGGTATGATTTTACCATATCAATAAATATCCACGTTAATTGCATTAAATGTTGAATTTTTAGGTAAGGTAAAAATGAGAAATATTTATACATGGAAGTCAATGTGCGCGTTTTGGATTCATTATGCAAAACGCAAAAACATTCATTAAACTGAACACAGTTTAAATCTTAATCTTTAAAATCCAGTTTGTGGTTGAAATATAATTACTAACCAATTAAGATTAAGCGCAATCTCAATTGGATACTCGTGCACGGCATTTTTGACTCATCGACGTGAACGAGTCATTAATTTTCCGGATTTTCACAAATTTAAAATGCCACGGGTCCAATTATAGCAGGGGTTAGAATTTGACTCCGGCTGAATCGTTAATTTAGGGATCACCTGTCCGGCTTGAATAGGGATTCGTCCGAATTTGATATGGTCCAATTTTGAAAATCGGAAATAATTTATTAATTTAGAATCTTTATAGTACTTGTTTTTGAATAAATAATCAACTTTAAGAAAGAACTTTGGAATGGGGAAAATGTATTTTCGGATTTTTTTTATTATTGAAAATAACCATATGTGTTATAACTGTTAGTATTTTTTAAAACATATAATAATAATCAATTATTTTTTAATATTATAATTATATTTGAAATGTATATTGTAATGTGTAGAATACAGCCATGAAAAAAAATAAATTATACAATTTAATGGTGAGATACTCACCCATATACAGTATTTACACTTAAGAGGGCTCGTTCAAAGACATAATCTCAGTGGGTTCGAAACTTCAAAATCTTGCTACCCCTTGTGTATAAATAAAGTTTCCTAAATATTGCAAAAACAAAGAGTTTTATCATATGATTTTTTCCATCTATTATCAGATGTTGAAGGTATATGACAAAATGTATATCATTAGCATATTTTAAAGTTTAAACTGATATTTTAGCTAAGATTAGTATGTGTACGAAACGGGTCACAGTTTGTTCTCGTCATAACTTGATCGGTTTAATTTTATTTATCTGTTCGTAAATTGTCGATAAAACAAAGAAAAAAAATCAATTATAATTCAACGTCGAAATGCTTAAATGCCACGCCAGTTTTGGTGTTGGGGACTGTACTGCTTCGTGTCGGCTATAAACAAATCATGTGGTCCGAAATGTAGTGTCACGCTTCTGAGAATGTAGAATATGTGAATCGCTCCTCAAACAAGCAAATTTATGCTAATAAAGGATCCTATTAATTTCTTTTTTTCTTGTTAACTGTGAGTCGTCATTGCAATTGAATTAAATGAGCTTCTTTTGACACTAAGTAGGTGAATTAATATTCCTGTAAGTCTAATTGAAAATAAATAACTGACTGTAATTATGTATAAGGCTATGTTTAAGGTAAAGACGCGGATTGTGTGTGTGACCATATGACTCGTGACGGCGCATACGTTAATACGACGTTGTACGTTGTGAAGGCACATCTCGTTTGTGCATGGATTTGATACAAATTGATTCCGTTCATACAAGAAAACACACACGTAGATGTTTTTTAATACGAATGTGGTTTGTTCGGCGATTCTCCGATTGAAGTTTAGTATGATTGCAATGATTGTTTGAAAAGTAACTAAGATATAAACTATATCAGTATGTATAAGAAAGCTGTTTGCTTTGTGCCTTTTGCAACAAAAACTTGAAAAAGCCAATGATTTTCACAAATTAGAGATTCTTTAAGCTACGGTTGAATTGATACGATTAAATATCTGAAAGACCATGCGTAATTGTAATAATTAATCATTTGAAATATGCATAATTTTGACGGGTTTTTATTTGAAATTGGTGTAGGTTAAGCAATGATTCGTTTCAACACCAAGCAGGTACATTGGGGGTATGTTGTTGTAAATCATATGAAGTTGTTGTTTTTGTGGTCAGTAATTGAGGAAAACTATATCAGACCGGGCAATGGTGTAGATACTTCATCATTCCTATTGTTTAATATAGAATTAGACGACATATGTTATTTTATCAACTTATGCGATAAATATTATTTTTTCTTGCAGACTGATATGAAAATTGATCTATTTCAAAAGCTGCTGAAATATCACTAATTAATTTCATTCGACTCGAATGAGACAACTTGGCCATATCGCTGGCTTAATCATGTAAAGTTATCTCCCATGAAATTAACAAGAATATTGATATACCCTATCAGTCCCCGTCAATCAATATCGATTATAGACGCCAACTATTTTTTTGAATTATCATCATGACTTTATTTTTTTGATGCCAATATTTCCCCTCATAGTGTAATATAGCTGAAAATGAAAGCTTTAAAATGGTATGATATGTTTTAAAGTCATAATCCCCGATTGTCGTATTTTTTAGTGAATCGGTTATCTTTATTATGACTCCAGGCAGTATGACTGGGTGACAAAAACAATCGAACCAGATTACTGTAAATTGATAAACACGTGTATCACATTGAAGGTAACACGTGTATTACATTTTTGGGAAAAACGTGTATTACATTATTAGGAAAGACGTGATTTACATCATTAGGAACCACATGCATCACATTATTAGGGAACTCGTGCATTACATTGTAAGGAAACACGTGTATTACATTAAATTAGGATTCACGTGCGTTACATTATTAGGAAACACGTGTGTTACATTGTAAGGTTAATTATGCAGGTTTCAGAGTATTAAAGAGTTTTGTATGTCTTTAAACCAGGGCATCCGTAAAAATGTTTGTTTGCAGTTACACGACCAACTCATTCAGAATTTCCCCAAATTTTGTAGCGATTTTGAATAAAAATGTCATTTACTCAAGGTTTTCGTTTTCAGTATAAGGATATAAATGCTATAAAATGTCTGCCAACCAGTCCACTGTTAAAAGTTTGGGTCGCGTAACCGCAAACTAACATTTTTTACGAATGACCTCATTATTTAATATTTCAGTACCAAAATATATGATGAATTTCCCTGATTCAACTACAACATAGCATAATCGAATCGAACCATATTTACCTCTACTATAAATTGTCGTGTGATTAGTACCGTCGACTACATGACATAGAGCCTGCTAATTAAATTGTATTTAAACTGTCATTTGTCAAAATTATCATTAGTTTAGGTTATATATTACGAAAAAAGCTAAAGGAATCGAGATTTACGCAATGAGATAGTTTTTGAACCGATTAATTTGTCACCCGCTCGGTTCATCTAACAAAATACGTACCTCGATCGTTTTCGATATAATATTCGCATTAATCATAATTAACAAGTTTCCGCCAGTATTAGCAAATCGGTGCGATTAACAAACTGTCAAGTAGAACGTACATATCATTTATACATGCAGCATTTTACAGGTTAGCTTTACACTCATAGTTCTCGCATGTTAGCAATTTTTATGACGAAGCCAGGTCTTTTTCCCATGTACCAAACGATTGAATTTCTGTTGTCTTGATTTTTCGCGAGAATATTTTCAATTTGAAAGAGTTATTTTTACATTTATTTTACAATATATTTATGATAGTTCAGTTAACTCGTGTGTTGCGAGAATTCGTATTTCACAAAGGATTGACAACTTAACTCCCACGTTGGATCATTTTGCGGCAAGCTCCGCCTCTATGAATTAACTCCGCCTATTGACATATCGTATTCTTCGTGAGTAAGCGGTGTGATATATTTGAAACAAATTTAAACAATTGCTACAAAACTGAATTGAATCGACAGTCACACGTTTTTCATTTCTAATTTGATTTAAGTGAAATAAAAAAGTATGTGAAATGAGAGCTAAGTATCATGTAATAAATGGATGTTAAGCTTTATAAAAGGCGCCCATATCTTTTGAACATCGTCAGTATGGCATTTAATCGAACAATCATGAAAAATGGTTGAAAAATGCTAAATATTCCATTTTAATACCACATATTTTTATTTTAAAACAAATATGGTGACCGTCTCCATCTTATATGCTGGAAATGGGCTTTTCCTGTCAACTAAATTATTATATTATTTGTGTTTAATTTTCTATATTTAGGTGCATTTAAAGGTCTAGTGAGTTAGCTGGTGACAGTTGAATCTGCGGTTTGTCCAATATTCAACTTCCTGACCGGTGTTGTTTTATTTACACGTTGTAAATATTACCAAATTAATCCTTATTATAAATTTTCGTGAAGGTGGCGAAAGTAACTCAAATTGCCGCTTTTACAAACAAGCCTAGACAATAGTCGTGACAAATGTTCGATATTTGACTGTTCATTCCCCATTATTTTCTCCCTACTGTTTATTCAGATTTCGTCAATAATTGAAAAACAAACGCGCCAGATTTGAGTTCACAAATATCAAGCGTCTGATCCACCCCGTGTTCTCCCTCTCTTCGGGGGCGCTCTTAGGTATCAATTAAGCAAGTCTCTCAAAATAATTTACAAAGTGTCGTCCAATAGGATTCGTCGATCGTTTCATTCATGTCCACGGCATACGATATTACCTTTTCATTAAAATTCAAACGGGTCACTTCTTACACTTTTATGCCAATTCTATATTGTTCTATTTTGCATTCGTAATAGAAACTGGTTCGTTTTTTATTCTCGAGTTAGTGTGTATAGTGTCAGTGAGCGATAGAGACAATTTTTCTCTCATTTTCATTTCGCTTTCTTATGACCGAGGCAGGCAATACAGAACTAGTGTTAGAAGCTTCGGCTTCGTGTTTTCACAGTACACGACTCTTCAGTCATAATTGAACAGCGTTTTCACTGGAATTATTGAATAAAACACTTGAGAATATCACAAACGGATCAAATATTAACAAGTCGCCGAGAGCGGAGTACGAAGAGATGAGTGTTGTTAAAGTTAAACCAATCGTTCCGATACCAAAAAGGGCAAATGGATTTTCTATTGACTCAATCATGCGCCGCGATGACGTTGAGCGTGCTAGTAATTCTTCGAGTGACGAAAGTGATCAAGGGGATGATTTAAGGGACCGATCCCCGTCGACGGATGTACCCGTGAGCCCGACTCTCAGTGCCAGAATACCGCCGTTACATCCGGCGCTACCCTCTCATGTACAACAATTACTTCTCAGAGACGTAAGCGGGAGGTCAAGCCAAGATCTGCTAGCCCTTCAGTCTCAGGCTTGGGCATTCGGGAGTCAACAATACGGAGCATTTCCGGGTCTTGGACTCAACGGTGCAGCTACCATGGGAAATATCCCACCTCAATTAGGATCCAGAGGGTTTCAACCAGGTTTAGCAACGCACCCCGGGCTCCTTGCAGCAGCAGGTGTAGGGCGCGATCCTCTGTGTATGTACCCACCCTGGGCGCTCAACAAGCACCCTTCCGGTTTGATGGGCTATCCATACGGTAAGAACAATATTAAGAATTAATTTAGTGCTGATTTAATGATTACTGATAAAAAATCCGATAAATGTCTGAATAATTAATGTTTTTTAACCGTGAAAAGACAGTTGGATTAGGTCTATCACTGACACATAACCTGATAATCAATCCACTGTACACATCCATATGTGTTACCCCCTCATTGGCTGCATGTAATTCTTAGAAATTATTTTTATCTTCTTTTCTCACTGTATCAGTATCTAGTAATCATTAATTAAGTTCTAATTGTTTACTGTAAAATTTTGTGTTAACATAATTGAAAGTATTTTAGTTCATTTGTGATGCACTATTTTAGGACATTTTAGTTTTCATGCATCCCCATCAATTATCAATAATTATCGTTGTTATGATAATCATTAATTAACATAATTTATTTTCATCATTTAATAATTAATTAACATAATTTATTAAGACTATTTAATCATTAATTAACATAATTTATTATTATCATTTAATTATTAATTAACATAATTTATTATCATTATTATTATAAAATTAACTCACATAATTTTTCATCACGATTTACTATTATCATATTCACTACTGACAGTGGTAATGAAAACAATGATTAATTGAAACAATTAATCATTAACAGTATTAATCACTGTTATTACTATGTTAATGAAAATATTATATAAAAATGATTTAATTTGAATTTAATACGCCTTTTTCGATTTGTAGTCATCAGAAAAAATATTGATGTATTTTTGAATATTTTGATGTAATGTTTTATATTCATCCTAAGTAAAGTCTGAATTTAGGTTTCTTTTGTAAATAAAGTAATTTACAAGTATCTATCATATCTGTTCAGATGTTTTTGTTGAAACGGAAATAATTTGTAGGTTGTCGAAATGACATAAACAATAAACAAACTTCAAGAGCAGCCATTCCAACAATATTTTACATTTTTAAAAACAAAAATTAACGTAGAAAATGTCTGTCAATTATTCACGGAGAAAAGTTTTGACAAAACACGTTTACACATATTATTTCGTGCCGACGTCGCATGAAATACTTTTCAATTTTTGGAGTAATTTTGTTCAAATTGTTCTTAAATTGCGTTTTAAAATACATGCACTGCCAACTTCTTAGAATTTTTTTGAAAAAAAAAACAACGAACAGAAAAGTGGGAATATTTCAGGCAAAATTAATGATCCTTTAAGAACTGTGAGGGCGCAGCCTACAGAATCCAAGCATCACAAAGCCGGTCGGGCATATCATGCCTACATTGATAACATGATGTTTGAAAATCTCTTATCAAAATATTCAATCTTTCATCAAGTCAGAAGTAAAAAAACAATATTTAAGGGAGGAAATGACAGACAAATGACTGCAATAACAGGTTCATTATTGTAGAACATGTGTTGTAAGAAAAATACGAGAGAAAACACACACGTTGGGGACGAGTTTAAAACCACATAACAGGTTTTGTATGTCATATCACGTCCGATTCCCTGCCCAGACAAAACGTTCTCTTATTGCCTGAGACCACAGAAGTTAACCCGTTTTCGCGATATGGGAACTCTTTTCGCTTGGTACGAAAGTACATTTGCGATTTGACAGGCATGCTTTTTTAATACAGTGTTTATCCTTGTAGTAATTTAAGTTTAATAATTTATTATTAAGGTCATTAATGTAATTGGATTGTACCGAGTGCCTTCGATGACGTCAACTGTAGAAATGGGGAATGTATTAATTGACTTTAGGTCCGTTTACATATGTGTAGTTCGTTGGACATTTCCATAGAAAAATGCACGAGTGATCCGCCCTTTTTTAAGAATTAGAGAAATATACGCCACGTGACATTATGATTTATTATCAAGCGTTGTCAAAATATGATCGTGTACTGAAATCTCTTCAAAAACGATTTTACTTTATTTTATCAACCGGATTTTAAACCGGACATTACATTAACGAATGTATAGTCTAGACACAATAGTGAATTCCGATTGTACTTTTTTATGATTTATCCAAACATTGAATTAATTAATTTGCCAATAATTGCCACCATTGACACACAAATTATAAAGTGGTTGTAACACAGACCTAAATTTCTTAATGTGAGATTGGACGAATATTGTTCCAATGACCGGATTTTGAATTCCGCGGCTGTGCCAATAATACCGTGTTCACACTTTAAAGACAATGGATTAGTAACAATAAATAAATCGCCGACGCCCCAAGGATATATACACACATGCGTTAAGTCTGTGATTTGTATGTTTGTTTACGGTAGAAGTCAACAGAATTGAAACTGTGTTGTTGACTCTGTATCGAATTTCTGACAACATATGTTTCAAATAATTGTTTAAATAATTTTGGCGGTTAAGTCCAATGACTGGTCAACTGTAAAAATTCTCGACCGTTATTCAAGTACTTTCCCCGCATCTGAAACAGACGACTTTTGAAAATATTATTGCAAAAGAAGCCATTACTTATAATGAGTAATGACTTCTTTTGCCACAATGTTTTCCACTCTGTCAGAGAGAAATAACCCAATTGTCTTTAATTAAATTGATGTTTTGTGTATTAGGGTATAAATTATGCTTATGAGGTAAAGGGTTAAGACCACGAATGGAACGAGAAACATGTTTTTGATATAAATATTGTACTGTAAAACCCCTGAAAACCGGACTCCCTGAAAACCGGAATTCTCTGAAAATCGGACATTCGGAATAGCGGAAGAGGTTGGGTCTTTAGGGGTTATACTGTATCAGCCACTCTACTCTGAAATATGCAAGAAACATACCAGTCCGAAATAAGTGGTCTTTGTAATACAGTGGACTTAATGTTGAGGTAGCCGCTAAGCGGGGGATTCTACTGTATGTCATAAGATGTTTAAATAAAATCCAAGACGACTGACATTTTATACACGTGTATAATGAGGATTGAAAAGTCGGGGTTTTATTACATGAAACTGTCGGTTCACATGAAAAGATAATTGCATGACTGGACACTACACAATTTCTCTGAACAACACTTCAAGTCATAGATTTTTGAATGCTTTTTTCAGACAATAAAATAACTCGGGGTACCAATCTTATAAGCCTCCTCTGGATTGAGAAAAGCTAATCAAACAATATATGAAGTTTTTATATCAATTACCACTTCTTAATTAGGCAAAATCATGTTTCTGTAGAGAATTTTTTGAGTCCTGATATACCATTATCTGCGCCATTACACCTGTGGAGAAGTTTCTTTTGATGTGTTAAGTCAACATTGACATGCATTTATCTAGGTTTATGTACATCGTTTGAAATACTCTGTCAATATATTTTAATATGATCAAACAGTTAATCTCACGTTTTGAACATAATACAGTAAAACCACTGAAAACCGGACTCCCTGAAAACCGGAATTCTCTGAAAATCGGACGATTCTTCAAGTCTCATTTTTTCTCTTCTGTAATCAATAGTTCTCTGAATACGGAATTCTCGGAAAACCGGACTTTTGGATCAGTCCGGAAGGGGTCCGGTTTTCATATCATAACATCATTCTTTCTCTGGGATTTAACGTCACGCTAACAGCATTTAACTGGCGACTTTTCTAGCTTTAATGGTGAAGGAAAACACAGGGTTACACTTGGGTAGCGCCATTCATCTTCCGCTAGTTGACTGGAAAGCTTCAGCTTCCTCATATGTGACTTTGCATTGTGCCGGATGGGATTCGAACTCACAGCGGTGAGGGGCTAGCGATTGCTACTCAGATACTTAAACCACACGACCAAGGATGCCCCCTTTAAGCATACCATCGTGATTTCTGATCAATTAATTTTGCCAGAAAGAGAATCGTTTGACATGTTGTTGAGCAAAAAAGAATCAATTATTCTCTTACATGTGATAAGAACTGATATTTACAAACATCCGCATCCACAAAGCACCAGAAATGATGGCTGTACTCACCCTTGTATTTGATTGTTCGAATTTTGTCATGAATGTATTTTTTATAATTATTGACTGCATACATTAACATCAGACAATGATTTCATGAAATAATGGACAGTGGGAACTATTTCTTATGTAAACTCGAAGTAGTAGAAAACAGAATCAGACTTCTTTCTTCCTGTAACTAATTGTTAGTTGTTTCTTTTTACTCACTCGTCATTCTACGGTGAAGCGGTCAAGTATGGTGGCCAAAGCTTACACCGATCTAAACCTCGGAACAACATTTATGGCTAGCAGTTGTCCTTCTTAACTGAAATGCTGTTTTTAGTGACCGTGGTTCAGTGGTTAGTGCGCTGGACTTGTAACCCGGCGATCCGGGTTCAAATCCCGGTCGCGACCCGTCATACCCGTCTATGAAAATTTGACAAAAAGTGTCGATTTTCCTCCAAAACTGGTTTGGTAAACTGGCCGCCGTATATAACTGAAAAATTGTTGAAAAACGGCGTTAAACCTAGTAATAATATCACATAAAACGAACAAACAGATACGCTTTTTAAAAAGTAAACATTAAATTAATTGATAATTAAACCCTTGTACGAAATGAATAAACATGCATTTTCTCGTGTACAACATGCGCTCGTGTGTGGTATAATCATGCCCTACAGACATTTACTTCTTCATTTATTTCGATCGTTTGTCACTGGAATCAAGTACGCGATAAATTTCAGTCCAAACACTCTGCAGTTGTATTTTTATTCAAGCGAGTCTTTGATGTGTCGTAAATTCACCGCACTTGACCTTGGAAAAGCGTTTGATTTTGTTCTTTTATACTCATTTGGATTGAAAATCGAGAATGAGCTTAGTAAGCGATAGGTCTTTCTAAAACGCCGATAAATTGACAAATTTGCTTTCGATTTAAGTTGGTTCAGACTAAAGTCCAGATTTACGGTATGGTACGGTTTACTCGTGTAATTTAACCAGTATTATATCGACCAAATTAATTAGTACCCTAAAGCATATGTTCTTAACAAGAAATGCACACAAACATGAAAGAAAATCAAACAAAAAATTGACCGTTTGATAAACAGATATTAGTGTAGATTGGTGGTCACTCAAAAGTACTTTTTTATTCTTAAAGAGGACATATTTATTTTTTCATGGCCCAATGCATATTGAAGAACAAGCTTAGTGGCCGAAGTCAATAAATCGCCTATTAAGGGGTTTTAATCTTACCACATAAGACACGACAATTAATCCAATGGTTCATGTTTACAAAAAAACGACCATGGGAAATCTGTAAAAAAAAACTACAATGTAGTATTATTGAAAAGTAAAACGCCATATTTTTTTTTACTTTTACTAGAACAATGTACAGTATAACCCCTGAAAACCGGATCCCTTCCAGATTGATCCTAAATCCGGTTTTCTGAGAATTGCGGTTTTCCGAGAATTATTGATCATAGAAGAGAAAAAATTGGGACTTGAAAAATCGTCCGATTTTCTGAAAATTCCGGTTTTCAGGGAGTCTGGTTTTGGGGGAGACTGGTTTTCAGGGGTTTTATTTTATTATCCTTGTGTTATGAACGTTTTTATACATATATAAACAAATAAAAACAAGTGTTAAGAAATAGTTCTCATGACCAGACGAATATGTATCAATATGAAAACGTAAGAGCCTCGTATTTTGCTAGATTCTAATGATATTGAACTAACCATGAATGGAAAATAATTATATTGTATCTCTGCCTTAAAAACAAAGACCTGATGCATTCCGGCTTTAAAATAATTGCAATATGCGCACTTTTTTGATCCCACGATGTAAAAGAACTTATATAAAATCAGGGAACAACACCGCTCGCTGTCATTTTCAGTTTTTGAAAGCTGAACATAAAATAGCCGGATTAATGTTGGAGAAACCGGACACTGGTCACTGTTAGTGTACATATGGGTACGTGTGTATACATACACTGTAAGACTATTATGTCAGTTACAAATTTGCAGGCCAATCATTGTTACGGGGATAAACAATTTGATGGTGAAGCAGGATTTTCTCACATTTCAATGTGACTGCCCGCTGACCACAATAACTACCTTCAGTGGTCACCGTGGACTAATTACTATAACCACTGACCACTGAGTAGTTTACAAACAATTATGATGACACTTAATGGTTCCTTAATGATTGCTATGCCCAGTTGGGTCCCTTACAAGCATTCTAATGGTGACCCCTAATGCAATATGTTACTGGTACCTGTCATGAGCGTTCATACACAAATTGTTTGAAGTAGTTAAAAGACTTGTATTATTTCAAAGATTATAGCCTTTTAAAGACGCGTTGTTGCAACAGCTAATCTGCTATTAACGACCAAATTGAATATAAAGTTGTTAAAGAGGACATCGCTATCGCCATAATAACACCTGTAATGAAAGGTTTTACACAAAATATTTGACCGCTGGTCATCACATTAAAGTTGACCACAGCTTGAATGTTTCTCATAGATCACCTTAATTCCTTCAAGTGGACAACAAAGTCTAAAGTGGACAAACATAGGGGCTCTAGTTTATGTTGTCGCTTACACATCTAATGAATGACCGGTCCGAAGAATGACCATGTAGTCTTAACTAGGGGTTATTTACATAGTGACCAGTGGTCATTTTCGCCGATGACCACAAAGTATTCATGGCCGTAAATTTCACATCATGGCTAATAAAAGTGACAACGTGATTATTAGAAATGTCTAAATTATGAGTTTTGTTTAGAATCGGCGTGAGAAATGCTGCTTGTGAAAATTTTCGAGTGCTTTGGTCCCTAATTATCTTACAATTAAATAATAGATAAAGATGTTATCTAAATATAAAATATAGGTAATTTGTACTGACTACTGATGGCGTTTCTAAAGAGATTTTAATGACTTAGGAACTGAAGGGCTTGTCCGAAATTAAATTTCTGAGGTCATGAAAGGATGTACAAATATTTTGTAACATAGTTATATAACCTAAATGATAATAAACACATACAATAAACGTCCATTTACTACCCAAATGCAATGAAAAAGGTCATTGTTAGAATGTAAAATGTTATTGTTGATTTATTGTTGTTAAAAAAACTTTGATATAAAAACAAACTTCAATTGTCCCCTTATTGATCATTTGGACATCCAAGGTCGAAAAGTTAAGTTTTCTGTCTGGTATTCACTAGACACTTGCCGCTGCCAGTTTGAATTTCACCTGGGACCAGATGATGTAATATGTATGAAAGCTGTCCGACTGGCATATGGATGATCGGTGGTTCTACCCCAGTGTACGCCTTTGGTCTTCCTCCCACCATTTAAGCTGGAATGTCGCCAAATGACCCTGGTTGTTGGTGCGACGATAAACCTTATGAAAAAAGACAATTGATAAATTGATAAAATCAATAACAACTTGCCTCCATTAGCCATATATCTATTTCTCAATTCTTTAAGTTCATCTTACTTTTCGTGTATATAAAGTCACCAGTTGACATCGCCCGTAAAACTTATATTAATTGATGTCAACTACCTGGTACAATTGACGCTAAGACATTCGAATATAATATCCGAAATCTTGTCCGATATTTATTGGTATTAACTGGTAATTAGTTATTTCAACCCATAATATCAATGGCATTTCGGTAGACACCAAAACGTATCACACTACGTTCAATCATTAATCATACGTCAATTAAAACCACATTAAGCCTTTATACTCTATAACATGTTGGTGTTCCAACAGTCACTTGATAAGAGAGGCAATCAGTCAAGACAGAAACAAGATCTGATATGGTTGTATTCGCAAAACTTCTTGAAACAAGATGAGCGTATCTGTAAAGTAATTTATTTCTTACTAAACTGTGTATAAATACCTTGATTAAAGGCTAATACAGACATAACGATCGTAGATAAGTAATATTTACGTAAGCCACCGCGTATAAATTATTCACACTTCGCGTTTTTAGCAAAATGAGAGTATTCTCTGCACATGGCCATGAGATACAGACTCGTTAGCAATATCGGACCCTATATCTACTTATATAGTGTCAAATTTGACTACAAGAACACCGTAAATATGAAGGTTGTCAATATCAAAGAAAACGCATTAATTGAGAAGTAATTGCATGTTTCATAATAAGTGCAATAAGTCACAATGGCACTTTTGAGTACAACCAGTACCCTATAATACTGTGTGACATCTAATATATAATTTGCATATTATATGATTCATAGTTTAAAGCAAACAGTTCTTTCATGCATACATAATTATCCCCCATCATTTAGTTGTCCAAATATTCCATTGTAGACAGGGACGGGTCTTTTATATGTCTGTTTAGTACTTCATTAGTTGATATAATATCAACTACATAATTTGTCTGGATAATATTTCTTACTTCACATTTCTGATTTTGTTCATTCATGGAAGATATAGTTTCTGTCGATTGCTGAATGCCGGAAAACATGCGATAAAAGAATTATGGCGCAGTGCTTGATGCATAATGCTCATGGCCCGGTGCCTAAGCTACACAAGAAAACGGGAACCATTTTAATGAAATCAAAACAAAATTACATTAATTACTAGTAAGTGCATATTTCTATCGCCGATGTTTTTTTTTAATTTATAACATAACAAAACAAAACAATGTTAATGTAAGATTTGGTCTTTATGGAGCTTTCTTAAATTTTCCAAACCTTGACGAATAAAACGTGAGTCCCGTTCGGCAAACCTCGGCCAATTCCGTACTTCCATCTAACGGAGTCGGTCTAGATGTGCCGAATAACGCAAACTGGTTAGTTTATAACTTTAAGGTCAAAAGTATACCACACCATGGCCATACAAAGAGTTTTTTTTTCATCTGAAGAAGCTAGTACGAACAATCTTGTCACATGGCTGACGCATACGGCATTGTCATGTTCCAAAGTAGGATTTGCACCGCATTACAAGACATTCAAATACCTGGGAATTTAAATTCCTCACAATTCTTCGTCCGCAAGCGTCGATTGCATTTCTGAAAACAAAGGATGGAGCCGTCTAATGAAACCGCCGGAATTTGTTATTTTTTTTGTTTTCAAATTTTCACATCCGTCACGATATGTGAAAGCTGAAATTTAAGGGACAGGTCTAAAGTTCTGTCAGGATTTATCAAACGTCCCAATCTTCACACGAGTTTATAGGCCGGTAAAATTAGTAGTAATTATACACAGCGTATTACAATAGCCCAACACAACAAGAACCCAGATTACTGATAAGATTGAACGGATCATAGAATTCAATTTTCACATTGCTTAATTGTTTAGCCGGCGAGACCACCTTGAGAAGACGGAGAGGCCCGGGCTGAGATAAATAGAAAAATAATTTGATTTTGTTTTTATGTGACATTGTCACTGGGTTTTAATGCCGTTTTTAAGCATTTTTTTTTCACTTATATCCGGCGGTCGGTTATTATGAAAATTTGACAAAAATGTGGATTTTTCACAATATGTAGAGAAGTTGTCGGCTCCTTATGGAAGGGTAAGTTAGTGCTGGTTAGTATACAGTCCAGGAAAACTGGTTAGGTGAACCGGTCGTCGTATATAACTGAAAAATTGTTGAAAACGGCCTTTAACCTGGTGACTATAAGTCACATTAATACAAACAAGCAAAACATTGGGAACATTCTGCTGGCTTAAATATGTTTGTTGTCATGAAACTTCTCCTGATGCATCGCCGAACATTACCACGTATTATGAACAAAGTGTTGAATCTAACTTACCATGAAATACATGTACTATTAAATTTCATCTTGTAATTTAGAATCCACAACATTTATATAATATTCTAAAACAAATCAGCATTTCTATACGAATAGATGTATGTTCTGTGGAAAACAAAATAAGTGTCATTACTTTTTGTCTGTATTAGAAAAAAAACATGTGTTTAGAAACCTTAATAGTTGTGATTGTCAATGGGAAATGTGAATTAAGTATTACCTGGTTTATTGATAATTGAACATTATCTGTCATACAAGATATCCCACGGGAAAATAGATTATGATTAATACTCTGCTAATTAAAACTATTGATAACTTGACATTTACTGTTTTACGATTGTCGTTCATTCTTTTATAAGCACACAATGGGGGCCTCCGTTATAACGTAAAAAAAATCTATTCACCGATTATGGAATGCATGCCTCTGACTTCTAATTTCTATCGATTGATTATTATCTATCAACTAATTGCTGGTTTCAATTTAACTCTCAAACGCATATTGGTCTTAATTGATTGTTAATTGTCCATAACACATATTCACTTGGCAATAATGACGGATCGGGGCAAGAAACAATTATCTCTCATTGTGACTGTAGAAAGTTAGTTGATAATTGTCCCATCACGCGTAATTACGATGATCTTCATCAAGATTTCGTTACGATGAATAAGTTTAGTAAAACGATATTGACGACTTGATATGAGAAAAAAATGGTAAACAAAACAGATTTACTGGATGAAAACAATTTAGACACCCCTAAGAAAATGGAAACTAATATTTTACAAACATTGGTATTGTAATTCACTTCAGCAGACACTTTGTCTTAAACATCCATAATGTGTTCAACATTTTCGTGGGAATTCTTAAATCTTATTATTCACAAAAGAAATGATTACATTGTAACTTCGCCTTTTTATTACCAAAAGCTACAAGTTTCAGATATTTTTATATTTTTATTTGTTCTCGAATTTTACTAAACTTTCAATTCATTAACACGTTTTAGCGTAATGAAAAAAATGTTTTTTAAGGAAAAAAGGAATGAATGTGTCTTTAATTATATGCGTCCAAACTGCATTTAAAGGAACACACAACAGTCCGTTTCAAAATTTATGTACAAAATTGTACAAAGGGTGACCATTGCGGAAATTTTGCAAAGTACCATTCGTGTTATAGTAACATAGCAACCTCTATGATTTACAGTAGAAACATTCTAATCCGAACTTGTTCGGACAGACAAAATGTTCGAATTAGAGAGATTTTCAGAATACAAAAGTTCCAGATCACAAAGACTTTTAGCATCAAAAATTCGGAACCAGCTAACATGTTCGGTTTAGAGATAATTTCGTATTTGAAAGGTTCGGATTAGAGAGGTTCGACTGTATTAAGTATCTTAGATGTATTTTTTTGCATTTGACTTTAGTATTTTGAATTATCGCGACATATCAGAAATAAGACAAGTATATATTGATCAAAGAAATTGATCCCGGCATTTTTATAAAGTACAATCAAAACTGTGTTTGCGACCACCTCCCAATAAAGACCACTCTGTGAATAAAGGCCATTCTTAAAAAAACGTTTCTGATTATATACAACAAATCGACCTTCGAATAATGGTCACATTTTGTCTTTCCCAAGGGTGGCCTTTGTTCACAGGTTTGACTGCTTTCGGTATCACAAGTCGTTTGATTTGTAATAATGCCCCTGAGATGAACACTTGAAATTTGCAATGTTCTCGTTTCGAGCAAACATATAAGATAACAAATTCAAAGTTTTGGATATGAAAATGGATTTTTTCCTCTTTATTTTCAGCTCATCCGGAAGCTGGTTTATTTTTTCACCCGTATAGAAAGCCGAAGAGAATTCGCACGGCTTTTTCACCCTCCCAGTTGTTGAAGCTGGAACACGCCTTTGAAAAAAATCATTATGTAGTTGGACAGGAGCGGAAAGAACTGGCATCTAAACTTAACTTGACGGAAACTCAGGTACTGGCGTTTTTACTAAACCAGAAAATCTCTGAAAATAATTCTTTCGTTCTTTCGTTCATATATGACTGGAACTATTAGATATGATTAACAGAGGCTCTCAGTTTGACGTTTACTTGTATAAATGCATATAATACATTCACATTTCTTATAGAACACTGTAAATATGTGATATATATTTTCAGTGTTTTTTTTTCAAATATAAATTCTTTGCACATTTCTGTTCATAACCAGAAAACATTACTCTATATGGATATATTATTTTTGAAATGTACTGCTAAATAAGTCACTTCACAATTGAAAATAAATGTTAATTCACTAAAACAAATCATTTACAGCATTTTAACCTACATAAAATACCCGACAATTCATAAAAATTATTTAAAAGAAATATCTAAAAATATTGATGCTGGTCTTCAAATCTACGGCGGAAATAATTATTAAGCAACAATATTAACTTTGTAAATAGTGTTGTTAATTTTTTGGGACTTTTAACAAATTAACATAATTGTCGGAACATATGCTTTCAGCCTCGTGTTGAAGTGCCATTAGTTTTCACAAGGTTGTAAAACAGACAATATCTTTGCAGGGGCAAGATATCTGTACAAATAAAAACCAACGATTATCTTTTCAACCATAATGAATTATTTTAATTTGTATTTACAACAATAAACAGTTTAACATAAATTATGGTAATAATCTACGCAATTATCAAAATTATTCAATCCATAATGGTTTCATAAATATTCAGTCATTTTACTTTGATTCTAATTTTCCAACATGCGTTTTAACTTCTCTTTTCATTATGTTTTATTTAGGAATAATCATATTCATTATACAAAAAGCAATTAGTTAATTTGTATGATTACTTCGGCAGATTTATTGTGCGTTTGTACTGGACAATGCTTTGTCAAATTTCAGCAATGATCGCTCGAAATTTATTAATTGTCAACCAGGCGTTAGGTTACACAATACAATTTATGCAATTAATTTGCCCGATTTTCATGGTTGCTCATCTCATATCAAGCGGAAGTCCACCTTTTCAGTTAATTATAATTAAGTATCCTGCAAAGTGTGCTATTTCAGTTCAAATTGGTTTACATTTGTCAGCTACACCAAAGTTCCCATTTTCCAGACATTTGCAGGCGTAGGGCACGATAAGATAAATACGAACCAGTGTGCCAGTTATCGCTGTCGTCTAGTCAGATTTACAATTCTGCCATAGCATATCATGTTTTTAAAATTGCAAGCCATGTCAGTACTCGCCGTATTGTAAACAATTAAGGATGAAATGGGGGATATTTTATGCAAGCTTTCGACAGGAATTATGGGTAAAATCCTTTCCAATTTCCTGTGATTAGCGAACGTAATTTACATCTCGTTTTTCAAGCAGACGACATACAGTGTACACAACATGTTCACACATAGTAATATGACCCGCTGGAAGTAGCAGACGATATGGAAATGTTGTCGCTAATTACAAAATTAGAATATTGTAATTAGTCACCTTGTTACGCAAAATTGTATCTTTGACTTTTCCCAAATAGATCTACACCGTGTATACTAAGGTTATGACACTCGAACAATGGAATCTGTTAATGTACATTTTAAATTTATTAAACACATTAAAAGGTACTTGGTTCTGATAATTATCACTTAACAACATTGCTAATGGATAGTTTATATTAATAATTTTAGTCTGAATATTGTCGCATCTATTCGTGCATATAAATTACATTTCTGCTTTCATATTTACAGTAAGACCTAAAAAACCGGACCCCTTCCGGACTGGGCCAAAGGTCCGGTTTTATAAGAATTCCGGTTTTCTGAGAACTGTTGATTTTAGAATGGATAAAATGGGACTTAAAAATCGCCCGATCTTCCGGACTCCGGTTTTCACGATGTCCAGTTTTCAGGGGTTTAACTGTACTTACAATGATCAACATGCACATATATATATTTAGTCCTATATATACATGTATAAATAATGTATTCGTTCATTTCCATATCCTAATAGTACATTTTGTGGGCTATTGGCTTCTTTAGTAAACCATTGTCCACAAATACAATACGAATTAACTTTAATACAGAGACATAGAGATTTGTTAATATAGTGTACAAGTCACGACTGATTGCTATGATATTCTCGTGCCCGCACATTTTGTCCGCCATCTAAGAACGAAGATACAACACAGACATGTATGGGGTGGAAATATTTATTAACACAAAATGCATTTTTATTCATTGAAAAAATAAAGTCCTCTGATTTCAATGGTTCGTGTATATATTTTCAGTAATAATTTTATTTTTTCGCAGTGTTATAATCGAATTATTACCAGAACTAATGGATCAACCCGCACTATCGAATTGAATTCTGGAATTGCTGTGACGTTTTAAGATATTTAATTCTGATATATGAAATTGATTTATGAGTAAATTGACAAGTTGATACGAAGCGCTTTCAGAAAACACAAAACACGGTATTTGTCTCCGGGAAATTACAAAATTTAAATATCAATGTACTTATCACATTGCGATATGCCGTGCCGTTGTCGCCGCCATTGAGTTGTTGCCTATTGTACTATAAGAGTGTCATGTTGATAACAATTTGTAACTTTTTCATTTATTCATTAACCGTGATTGATTCTAAATTGCCAGTTAAAAGATTTCAAATTAGTTTGTCAACTTTTCTAAGCGCCGGAATCAACGACCGGTCCGTCATATCCGGATACTGGTTTTTACTCGAGCCCGTGACAGCACGTACCCGGTGCAACGTGGTGATGTTAATTCCCGTACCATTTTCTCTGATTCCGTGGTTCGTTCGAATTCTTTAACTCAATATAGAATCAATTACCATCACTTACGGCATCGCTTAGCAAAACACGCATGTGATTAATTAAACAATTAAAAACAGTGAGAGAAGCCAGTGACTGCGAACGAGCAAATAAGCCATTACTGAACATTTTATCTCATATTGATAATTTTTGGGTTTACTTCGTTTCAAAAGAGATTAAGCTTCTTTGAAATTCAGAGATGCGTGGTAAGAATCCGTGCATACACCGGACTTGAAATACTCACGGCACTATATTACCGGCGATGAACGGTAATCAACCCGCGCATTAATTTCCTAACAACATTTCGCGACCTTCGATTGAAATTAATCCGCTGAATACGATTCTCGGCGGGACGAATGGTGCAGACCGCTGGCCGCTTTTGTGTTGCGGGGAAAGTGGCTGATTGTGTTGTCATTTTACCACAAATATCAATTGCGGTGATTGAAGTTAATAAAAAGTGAAATGACACTTAATGAGATACTAATTTTGTCGGATTATATTCGCATGTTTTGCTAATTCGTATTAATAACGCTGGCGGAAAGTTCCAACGCACTATAAGCAAGGAGTTTTATCCAAAAAGATTAAGTGTTCAATATGCGCATTAAAAATTGCATAATTGTCATAGAGAAAGTTAATGGAATCTCAATCCGGAAATGACATACTGGCATTAGATGAATGCTCGGTCCCTTTGTTGCTCATATCAACCGGTGAATCAAGCAGATTTACATTTTTAAGTTTTTTTTTTCAATTAAGTTAAACTACTCATATATTTAACCATTCTTGTATTAATCACCATTAAACTGGCATACCAATCTTGGAGATTGTTTCGAGCGCTTAAACCTAGCTTGAATATTATTCCAAACGGCTTGAGCCTATTCGATACTAGAATGAAACACCCGATGTTGTTTACGGCGATTTTAAGTTACACGTTGTGTGTTCCTTGTGTTTTATAATTTATTGCCCAGGTTGAATATAATCTGGGTGCATTAGATATCATCTACAGGTAATTAAACTAAGATCAACTGTCTACTGTCAAAGATCTGCTTGATATGGCCGCCATTTTGGAACTACTTTATTGTGCGTAGGCATATTGCAGAACAAATGATATTGCCTGCACAAGAGGCGCCTCGGATAAGGATCGGTTAGTGACAAATACTATGAAGTATTTGTCCGTATGTAAAAAAAGTATAGGTTATCTCCGGGTGGCATGGCTTTTCAACTCCAAAATGGCGTGAAGACAATTAAATTAAGAAATATTTTAATCTTTTGTTGGGCATAGTTAGTGCTCTGTCTGGTGGAAGGGGTGTATTTAGCTGACAAACATAGTGTGAATATAGTTATAGAGTTTGAATGACTTGAGGTAAAGAAAATCCTCAAACCTTGTCTTATTTAGCATGTCATGCATGTAACAAATTCAATGAAAAAACGCAACGGTTTTAACAACTGAAACTTGAACTACGTTTGCCATTGTTTCAAACAAAGAAAATCAATTTTGGAACACGCGTTAATTGATTTAAATGAGACTAATTAAATTCTGAATTGATAAAACCCTGACATGATCAGTAAAATGACAGCTCTTATCATTTGTTGAACAATAAGACCAATTATATACATAATTGCAATTTTGGCAACATTTTCGTAGTTTGTAATCCGTGAATAGTTAATAAAGGCAAAGTACTATTTGTATTTCTTTTTAAGATCTTTAATGCAATATTGTGTCATCTGACGGTTTTCATAACGCTATACGACGGGTGAACTGTCTTTTAATGGGGCTTGCTTTTTAGTTATTACAGAGGGGAACAGTCTTGTTAAAGAATACGATCCTGACACAATGCCTAATTCTACGTTGATTATGGAGAACTTGAAAATACAAAAACAATAAAATAAGACAATTTATTTTGGTTACAAAAACGATTAATTTAAAATAAAGCACAGCAATTGAATAATGAACAATGTATTTCTTGCCATTACCAAATGTGAATACCTGTCAACAAAGACGAACATAAATAGAAGAATTAAAACATTCATGATTCAGAAAGGTGCAAAGGCCAACTTGTCCCTTAATGACCTGTATAAGCCTATCTGAACAGATAATATTTTTGAAATACGGTGACAATGTTGAGGTAACTTACCTTCGGGACAGCCACAGGGATGTACTTGTTCAAAAAGCGATAAAAACATTGAATATAACCGAACAAGGACCATTCAGAACCGCATGCCAAACAAACAGAATGAAAACAGGTTCAATAAATATACTTCAAGAAAATCAAGAAAATAATGTTCATTCGGGTGCCACTATACTTTATTGACACGTTGTGAATGCTTTTCCTATCCTGGGCGGCTCTATTTCTCTGGGGTAAACGTCGTCGCACCAACAGTCATTGCCATTTGACGGTGGGGGAAGACCTGGTCTATACACCTGCGTAGAACCATCGGTCTTCCGTAAATCAGTTGGACGTCAACTTCCTCACATGTGAAATTTATCTAGGGTGGTCCTTGGTGGGATTCGAACTCACAGCGACGAGGGGTCTAACGCTAGATGGACTTAATGCCAACCATTACAAAATTACCTCATGAAAAACTATATTCCTTTTGCTTTTTATACTTCGGACCAATAACATTTGACGTGGTAAATAAGGTTAAAATATTATTTCAAGGTCTGTGACAATCGTCTCCAAAATAAAACAAAGTAGCCTTGTGTTGATTTCTGTTAAAATCATGTAAGCAGCGCAACCGACTGTAAGATTGACAGACAAGGAAAATACTGTCTAGTTAAATTGAAAACATAATTATTATAACAAATAACTATCTAACGTCGCTTGCATTGATACGTATAATCGTATGAAACGGTTGTCTTAAGAGAAATTAAGTCGACAATGTTCATTGAATCGCCAGACTTGGCTTACAAACCGTGACAAGCGCTTGCCCACCCAATTTTGAAATCATTTAGCCCGATTTCATATCTTATGACTATGATTGATATGAGAATGATTACAATATCACTGGATTTCTATCATAAATATTCTCCCAGGTTGTCACAATATTCAAATAAGCGACCTCAGGTCAATTTGTTATCTGTTCTGCGGTAATCATATGTCATTTGGAATAACTATTCATGGACGGGCGATATTAACTCACTATGAACTGGGGCGATTTCTCTCGCAAATATCCATTAAGGTAGACCTAATACGGTAGAAACAATTTGATAGAAATTATACTAAAACAGCAAATACCCGTGTAGATTAGGGAAAAAGGTTTCATAAAACCCCGTGTCGGCTTTCTAGCGTTGGCTTAGGCTAACCGCGGGTGATCCAAGTAGCGACACGCCGTAATGATACAAATGCCCTCAATCACTATATGTACTATTCATCATTCGGTGTCACTCAATCCATTTTCCAACTAAAAAATAATACCGTATCCATAAATTTTGCTTTCATTCAACAACGGTCTGTCTTGGTTCTCGACTGCGTGTACTGTAGCCCAGTGTTGCACTGGCGTATATGGGTACCTAATCATGTTGTCGGTATTAAATTTTATTTAGGCTTACAATTCAGTGAGAATTTGACGGATTAGAATTTTAGTGCCTATAGATAGTCTTTATTCAAATCGCGTAAATGATTCTATTGAGAAAAGTATTAATTTCAAAGCCTAATCGATGTCATTGCATGATGTGGCCATCTATGAATGATGGCGGTAATTTACTTTCAATTATGGACAGCAGGGGTACCGAATGGAAAAATGTCGACAATGTAGCATCTCTTTTCAAACTACATGCCACAGGTGCTGACAGATTTTTTAAAGAAACCTGTAAGCCATGAGCAGTTTATAATGTTGCTTAAATTATTTATAAAATACCGGATTAGTATATAATATGTTTAACTCAATCATTATGCTTTCTGCTAATAAGCTCCCAACTGGCTTCAATATATTCACATTTGTTTGTTCAATGAATTTGATGGAATATATTTTTGAAAAGACTTCCCATGAATCTTAACGAGTAGAAATTATGATTTCTGATTCTAAGATTAGTAATCAAATTACATTTCCCAGTCTTGATTGGGGGTAAGCTTTTTATAAAAAGCTATAAAGCAGTCTGAACTGGGTGGTAGCCGTGTTTAGTGAAATCGACGGGATGTACAGACCCTATGAAATAAGTATAAAATAAAAATATGAAATAATTATAAAAAATAAAAATATGAAGAATTAAACAAGAATTATTTTCTTTGTTAATGTTATTAATAATACAAATGTATTTGTAATAATTAGAACACAGTATACTGGTTGTACAGTCAAACTTGTGAACGAGGTCACCCTTTGGAAAGGCAAAATATGGCCTTATCGATAAATGGCTTTGGTACACAGGTCAGTTTGTTTTAAATAGACAGTGACAGTTTTTCATAGAATGACCTATATTCACAGGGTGGTTTTATTTGGAGGTGGCTAAAACACAGGTTTGACTGTAATAATAATGATAAATTACTATAATGTAGATTATAACATTTAAATAGATAATGACAATAATAAGATATAATAATAATGCTAAGACAAATAACAGATATATAATTGAACATACGATAATAATATTCATGGAGATAATAACGCCAAACAGTCATATCTACTATCAGAACATATCTAGCAAGTCCACACACCCCGATGTTGAGTGGTCTGTGTGTTGAACTTCGGATCTGCAACCCTAACGGCCGGGATTCGAACCGACAGGTCATACCTTTCAATGAAAATTCTATGACAAAAATGTCGAATTTCCTCCATTTGTATAAACGTTGCCGGCTCCTTGTGGAAGGGTAAGTCAGTGCTGGTTAGTATACAGTCCAGTAAAAATGTTTGGGCGAACCGGTCGCTGCATATAACTGAAAAATTGTTGAAAAACGGCGTTAAACCCCAGTGACAATATGTCACATAAAAACGACCCTAACGTAAGAATGTATCGTTCTAATAATACGGATTTAATTCCATTTTTTCAGGTGAAAGTTTGGTTTCAAAACAGACGAACAAAACACAAACGAGTGAAATCCGATGATGAAGGTGAAAGCGGTGACATTGACGTAGATGATGACATCATGGCTACGTCATCAGGAATGGACAACGACGCGGACGATCAACATAGTTCTTGATATCAGTAATAATGACAATAAACAAAAACACGTGGTATTAGTGAAAACACGCGGTATTAACATAAACACGCGGTATTAACAAAGAACAAGCTGGAAGGAGGTTAAACAGAAACAAAAGTTTTTAGGCATGAGTTTTGCCCTAGTTCTTACAGAGGCTTATGGATGAGTGTCTGATGTCACAGCAATAGGTCTTCGCCACAGAGTTTTAGCATTTTCATCCATACTTGTAACATTTCATCTAGTGACTAAAAATTGAAAGGGGTCAGTGCAAGAAGGTACCTATGCCCTCCCTCCCTCTTCCAATATGACGATTGGCCCTTCTTGCATTTACCTTTTCAAATCACATCTGAAATTAAAGCATTAACCAATAATAAATGTTCTGACGAGTTTGTTTGAATAATTATTTGACAAACAAACTGTTTATTTAAACCCATTTGTTTTGCATGTTTGAAATATTGCTCGATATTCAACGAATGGTCCTACAATATATTTACAAAAACTGCTTGCAACATGCTCAATAAAACGAATTTAACAATGCGGCAAAAGGTCTCAAAACATGCTGCTTATGCAATCTTGTGTCTGCAAAATATGGTTTCGTGTAGCCTCGATATTGTTATCTGTGTCTGTCTTTATACGCTAACTGCTACTTTACAAGACAATATTTGTGAATTCTTCTTTTTTCACTCTCTTTGTTTTACTCATATTGTACGAATTACTCAGTTATTTCACAGGACTACATTTATGATATTAAATATTTTATATATTGAAATAAAAATATAAAATGTTTGTTTTTGTTGTTAGGTAATTAGTTGACCAGTGGTTAATATTGTGTGATAATGTCCAACATGAATGTTCTCTGAATCATCTAATGACTATTTGATGCCTTCTAATTGACACCGAGTAATTATCTGTCATATACCATTGGTTATTGGGGCGGTGCCAATTGTGGTCAATTTGATAACCTATAAAGGTTGACCCAGTGTACTGACGATTGTGTAGATTCGTAAAGAATCGAAAATACAAAAGTCAACCAAGTTCCAGCAATTGTCCATTTGGACATTCTAAACGCTAAATGTCCCTTCTTCAGCAAACTCCCTTCAACCACATTATGATGTTCCCACTGTATGATGTTACAATTAATTTAACCTCTCTAGAGCAACATCCTCTCAACAACAACAACATAATTTTGCTTCTCCCAAAGGGTGTTGTTTTGGTTGCACTGAATGCACAAAAAATGAAACCACAAATGTCAGTATGAATGATATTTTTGAAAGCAAACATTTGTATGTGCGAATTATTAATACCATAAAATAATGACACATTGGTGTGAACTACATGTATATGTATTGCCTTTAAAAAGGAAATCGTTGAGTCTAATTAGAAGTATGTAAAAGAAGTTAAAATTTACATGTAAATCTATTTCTTCCATACAAACTAAATTATGCGATAATCGATATAAAATCTAGAAGAAAAAAAACGCTTAGTATACAAAGCATGTCCCCTTTCACATATTTTTGTATCCATCATGTCACGTGGTTCTATTCTATTGCCTGCCTACATTTCGTCACACATTTGACTAACTACGAATTACGAGTCCAATTACGCGGAAAGTGAATTCAAATTATAGTTATTAAATATGATAATAGATTCATTACATTTTGACACGTAGTGTGAATCCACAAATCAACATACACTTAGATATAAAAGATAAACTCTTTGATACAACCCTCTTTCGCAAGCGGGAGAGTATTGATACGGCTTACTTGAAAAGATCACCACACCATAGCTGAATTACATCAAGTCACTGATTTGGACTAAATCAGTGTTATTATTCATCATAATTGCGGCACACAAGATTTAAGAGGCGTGTGAAATCATCATTACGTTTTTTTCAATTGTCAAGTAATAATTAGACGGTGTAATTAAAATGTTTCTTCCGCAATTAGAAGTATTTATGATAAAAGTGCTTTTTTCACGCTATCACCGCTCGGGCTCCGAGTGACAGGATAATATGGGCGAGGTCGTAGGTCGAGTATTTATTTACGGATTCACTTCTTTGTTCGTGCTTATATCGTCCATGTTTTTGATTGGTTTTGTACCCGAATAAAATGGATTATCATTAAATGCGTATTCTACAAAGAGCATGGTATAACTTTTAGCAAGCTGTACAGAATATGGCATGCTTATTATGTACCTAGTGACTTAAAAAAATCATTTGCGCGCACGTTTTTCCCATTTCATTCCACGAGAACCAGAAATACCCTACATGTATTCGAAAACATAGTACCCTTATAAGGTCAACAGGTTGACAATTATCATATCATATTCGTACAAAATAAGCGAAAAACTACTTTAAAAGGGTCTTTGCCTAATGTGGCATATTTGGCTCATTTAAGATGAATATAATATTATAATCTATGATATAGATATAATTTTACTTATATATGCAGTTAGTTACGATAAAATCCTTTGAATCAATCCAGATACAATATATGTATTCAAGTATAGTGAAACCTCACCGAACGATCACCTCACATTACGACCGATTTATCGGGTCCCGAAGGTGGTCTCAATATAGAGGTTTGACTGTAATCTGAGCAAACGGCCCATAGTGTTTGCCCATCCACCCATCCACTGCTCTTTAACATGTTAATCACAAATGAGCAAAACCGGCTCATTACTTAATCATGAAGAACGTTCTTCATAAATCAGTAACTTCCTTAGTGAATTAGAAATGGGAAAATTTGAAAATTGGAGACATCTGATTGGCTTAAAATGTAGGACAAACACTAAATTCCAAATGAAATCATAATCCGTGTGATTGTTAATTTAAATCAGGAAGAAGCTTTTATCGTGCAGTTTGATAATATTTACCTGAGAATCATGAATATTTACGCAAATCCTTAAATTGCCATCGGCGAAATATAAAGAGCCACTTTTATCACGTGCGCACGTGTTCACTGAAAGGCAATTGGACATAAAAACACTGACGAAGACTTATGAGAGCCAGTTCAGTGCAACAGACTTATACATAGAATTATTATGTCACTTATTTGAAATTTGCTGAAGAAGGATTGGACTCACTGAAAACCTTGTGCAAGAAATACAAGAGAGGGCGGGGAGCATTAGAAGAACTTTCAGGAACCTGGACACATACCGCTTTTATTGAATTAGAAACTCCAAATACAAACCCATCACTATTATGTGAGCATACACATTAGAGGATTTTTAGGGTGCACATTTTGTTTTTTGTTGAAGAGAGCGTTTGTAGTGATCTGTAAAAGGGTCAAATGTTGAAATGACTTAATTTGTGAATTATGTTACCTTCGCCATTGCTACTCTTCTTTGTTGACAAACTTTATCAGCCAAAAATCCACAGTTGTAGAAAGTAAGTATATACAAATTGTCTGGACGATATTCTGTCCCAAATGGTCAGTGCTTCCCAACACTGTTTTGTATGAAAATGTATCGATTATTATCGATTATACTATAGATCGATTAATCGCTAAAATACTCGATAAGCTCTTAGAGTCGTTTATTCAACTAATAGGTAATAATGTACATGGTCTTATATTTTAAGTCCAGGTCACTCATGGTGTCCAGTTTCGTAAATTAACAACAAATATACATAATTGAAAGAACATGTCCAGAATAAACATACTCCATTTCGTAAAATCTATTACATATAAATGTTTTAACATTTTAAACAAAACTTTATTATTTAGTATTAATTTATATGTTAATTTTAGAACGGTCAAAGTGTAAAAAAGCGTTAATTCTATTCATGAAATTGTTTTGTCCATTTAGAAACAAAAGCTTTTTAAATTGTAGTTTTTCATCAATGACCCTTTAGCAAATTCGTGACCTGACTGTGTTCTAATAATAACCTGGTATTGCTTTGGTCATTTCCGGCCAATTTCCGGGTCTAAATTAAAATCTAATCAATGACTTTTAACGCTTTAACTATTTAATTAAGAGAAACTATTAATCCAATTATTTGTTTGACATTTGTGACACACTTTTGAATTATTATTATTATCGAGTCAATACTTAAGTTAATTCATGACCAATGACAACGTTATGTTAATAGTCTTTAAGGACAGAAAAATCTCAACTATGAGACCACCTTCGGGACCCGGGAGTCGGTGGTTAATAATGAAGCGGTTTCATTGAATTATAGGATAGTTATTGAAAACCAGTCCGAAAATAAGTGGTTGTTGTAATGAGATGGTCGTAATATTGAGGTGGTCGCAATAAGAGGTTTTACTGTACTTTGTTAATGCGTCAAATTATGTGTCCATTCAGCTTTTGTCTGGTTACAACAAACAGCAAACAGTACAAAATGACAAAAGAAAAAAATGACTACAAGCTACTTGCAAAACTAGCAGTTATATTTTATCAAAAAAAATCTTAAAACGATAAGAAATTTATCATCTAATGCGTTTAAAAATATTTTAGCCTTATTTCTTTCTGCGCAGAAATAGCATCCGCTACCGTTAAATGCATCTTGTGCTTACACGGTGACAGGATTCGTCACGCCGCACAGACTTGACACCATCATTTAGACTGGTACCCAGTTGGCATTTGACCTTCGTGTAGCATTTGATTGCATCTAGTTTCGTGGAAAAGGGAACCAATTTTCAACTTTCAACACCAGAATGACAACTAAGGCAACTGATAAATGATATCATTAACGTCAGCAGTATGACGTCACTAATGACTTAAATATGGAATTCACTCTATGGCGACGAACCATTCAAGCAGTCGGTTATTTAAAAAATTTGATATAACAATATATTTGGTACATTAGACGTTCAACTTATTTCAGAATTTATACTAATTTGTGATAGGCCCAAAGCATAACACACAAAGAATATCCAAGAAAAAGAAAACAAATAAACGCTAAGTATGTTTTATCGAAGCAATTCAATATTTCATAAATACGGTCAAACCTGTGTTTGCGGCCACCTCCGAATAAAGACTACCCTGTAAATAATGGTCATACTCGAAAAATCGTGACTGATTATTTAGAACAAACCGACCACCGAATAAAGGCCACCTGTCAGTAAAGGTCTGATTTTGTCTTTCCCAAGTGTGCCTTTTGTTCACAGGTTTGACTGTAGTCCTCATAATAAGTATTGCATAAACCTTGCGTGGATATTACGTGGACAGCTGTAAATTAAACAGAAAATGATGAATTCGATTATTCTCAAAGAAATCTAAAACAACAGACTTGCACTTGTTTTTTTACACCGAGCCAGACAGCTTCACAATTCAAGTCTTCGCTTAGACACAACATGAAATGCAGAATAAATCTATATCTGACATAATTACTAAATGCAATTATCCTATTCCTTTAAATGACGCAAAACTAGAACGCACCGTCGCATACTTTACTTGTTTGTCATAAATATTACGAATTTAACTTTGAATCCCTTACCATATGTTACCTCGAATTTTGTGTATTACATTGATCCAAAAACCACTTATAGCCTTTTTATGGAAAAGCTTAATAATTGTATTAATCTATACATCTGTGCTTACTGAATCCATGAAACATTTTTGTGACAATAAGAGTATCTTAATGTGCAAATATTTCGCTGAACGCGACACATATTGGACAAATGACATTAATTAAGAAGGCTGTGCCCGCTAATACGACATTGTCTATTTACCGACATGTCCCATTATAGCATGGAACATATGGTCTGGGTTTCATATAATTTGTTATTTGATGTCTTATGAGGATTATTTCTTTTTCTTAATGTTGTAAGCAACATGTTTTATTTCATATACTTGTAACGGCTGTTTAAGATATTAATGTGAAACGAATTTGCTTTTCGACGCAAATACTTTTTTTCGACTAATCACTATCAACTTAATTATATTGAAATTAATCGTACTGTGATGAAAAGGTACGTGTATTGTAGTTAACCAATTATTTTGTATAATTTGTAACTAAAATACATGTTTGACACAATATGTGACCGAAAAAAAACTTACATCGAGTTTTAATAAATTCTGATTTTGATTCATCTTTTTCTGTCATAACACTTGAGGTTTGGTCTCGAGCGTGGTCCGGTGGTTATTGCGCTGGTACCCTGAGATCTGGGTTCAAATCCCCGTCGTGGCAGGTCATATCCTTCAATGAAAATTTTACAAAGAAGTCGATTTTCCTTCATATGAGGAGAAGTTGCCGGCTCCTTGTGGAAGGGTAAGTTAGTACTGGTTAGTATACAGTCCAGGAAGACTGGTTAGGTGAACCGGCCTCCGTATATAACTGAAAAATTGTTGAAAAACGGCGTTAAGCCCAGTGAAAAAAAACACGTTTTTTTAGAGCCAAACAGTAGAACTGATATTGAGTGACGAGACATGAAACGGGGAATTTAGAACTTATGGCTGAGTGCCGAGGTTTGAGTGAGGACTAAGTGTAATGTTTATGTATATAATTTAATAGTGGAAAGTTAACAGCGTATATTCGAGTGTTGGGATCTGAAAATGAGATTTGAGAGTTGCGATCTGAAAAATGTGATTTAAGAGTTGAGATCTGAAAAATGATATTTGAGATCTGAAATATTATATTTGAGTGTTGAGATTTAAGTGTTAAGTAGTGTTGATAACGGTTATAAATGTTTGCAATGGTAAACTTGATAGACTCTTTGATTCGATAAATGCGTCGTATTTCTTATATTTAACTCCAAAAAAATGTTACTTGAACAGCTTCAAATACAAGTATAGATCTAATTAAACTTCTGCAACTGGATTCTCGAAATATCCACTACCAACACTTTAAATGTCTGCAAGTGCTTGTCTCCAATCAAGAGTCAATTATCCGTGATAAAATCAGTGTTTGATTACAAATCTTCTTTATTCTACACACAAGACAGCTATCTCTTTTTATTCGCGATTTGGTCGGCAGTTATTGTAACTTAATTCTTCTATTTCAACTAGATAATGTAGTCGAATGAAAAACATCCTCTTTTCCATATTTATTGCAATCATTGAGAAGATAATTAAATGTCGATAGGTTAAACATTAAGATATTGTCTTAATTTTACACTTGAACCATCCCGCAATACGGCCAATATAGAACGTGATGGCGACTTTTCTGTTCCAATTAACTAGGCAATTTCTACAAATGAAAATGAATGACCGATAACTTCTCGTTGTATCTCGCGTGACGCGAGACAACAATGGCGATGGGAAACGCGGCGAATCGAATGACACACACGAATAGTGAAAAATTTATAGTTTGACGGGAAATTGACGTCCCTCAAAAACGCTGTGTTGAACACATCGTAATTGCTTTATGCAACATTTGAAGCAGTTTGGACGAAGAACAAAATTGATATTGTACAATTAAATTTTATGACAGCCAAGATCAGTTTGATATAAAGAGGGAATAACAATATATCATAAGGATACAAAGTGGTAGTCTGGCAATTAAAGCAATAACTTCTCGTATGTCTTTTCATTATTGACATGTATTACTATGATAAGTGCTATAGAACCACTCGTTATGCTAATACATGATGCGATTTTTGTTCCCGTTCGTTGCGCATGATTACATTTTGTTATGCGCCGGAAGTACAGGTGAAAATTTAGAGCGTGTAAATACATTATGAGATGTGTCACGTCCGTGTTTTGTTTTTGATGATAGGAACTTTCGCGTGCGGTCAATGCCTGGAAATTCACTATGGTAAGTGATCCTCAATAGATACAATTAATGTTGGTCAATTACCGCGGGTGATTTTATTCAATTTACTGGAAATAAAATAACCATATATAAATAGTCGTCCCCTTGTTTCCGGCAATTAAAGCAATACTCTCAGTACAGGTTTATAGTTTGCTCTTTGAAACTTTTCTGATGCTATAGATAGTAAATAACTGTTTGGCAAGGTGTAAACACGTGCTACTTGTTGGTAACATGTTCAGATTACTGATTGAAACACTTCGTGTCGAAAAGTGTCATTAAATGAAACTAACTAATGTCTAAAAACAGAAATAAACACGATTTAATGCGATTTCATACAAATTTTATCGATGAAAGGCTGGTGTACATAGAATAATTATCTAAATGCCACAGTTTGGTATTCTTAAGTTGGGCGAGCTTCCACGGCACTTCAGCAATGTATTTGAGTGAATCAGTTCTTTTATGCCAACCAAGTCCTACTTGTAATTAATGTAATTGATATGGAGAAAAATAATAGTATAGCGGGTCTTGTAAGCTATTTTCGGCTATGATATAATATGGGCGCAATAAACTATAGTCAAATCTGTGAACAAAGGCCACCTTTGGGAAAGATAAACTGTGACCTTTATAGACAGGTGACCTTTATCCGAACGTTAGTTCTAAATAATAAATGACGGCTTTTCAAAGAATGGCCTTTATTCACAGGGTGATCTTTATTCGGAGATGGCCTCAAACACAGGTTTGAATGTAACATTTCGTTTCCCAAGGAATTCACTATAACCGTGCTCTACTGTATGAAAAAGACCGATATTCAATTAGCCAATTCGAACAATAGTGACCCATTGGATTAATAAAGAATTACTATATTAACGCGGACGTCCGCTGAACATGCACCAACCTGATATCGTTTAACTTGCGGCCAATTTCTGCAGGTACTCTCTCCTAGTTAGGTTTGCTTATTGTTTAATAATATAATCATTATGGTAGTTAGTTACACAGTATTGTGGCAGCGGTTACGTCAATCGGTTTGGCCCAGTCTCTTTCAACTCTCCGTAAGTGCTCAAGACTTGAGTGTGACGCGTGTTCTCTGTGACGACGGGTTACAGATATTTCACCTATGGTGATTCGTCCTCCACCACTGATTCTATGTTAGATAAGGACTAACGAACATATCAGTGCTGTTGTCAGGACAAATTGTACGGGAGGAGACTGTTTCGACGGGGAGCTATTATCAAATCTGTGTTCGCGGCCATCTCCGAATGACAAGTAAAAACCTGTGAATAAAGGCCATTCTTTGAAAAACCGTCACTGATTTAGAACAAACTGACCTTCGAATAAAGGCCGTCTGTCCATAAAAGCAATATTTGGTCTCTCTCAAGGATGGCCTTTGTTCACAGGTTTGACTGTATATTCGAAGGTTGAAGGTATACGATACAGCAACAGTTCTGCGGATATGTTCGGGTTACACAATCAAGCATCATAAACATATGAATTCCGGAAATGACATATGCGCTAACGACGTGATATCTCATTGATTGAGTAGGTCGATTATAGGACACAACCTCGCGGAAATTATTTTTCGGTGTAACTGACAACGATATATAATATTTTTGATTCAATTTGGTAACTTCATACGTTTTAAAGAGCACGCGCATCCTGTGTTAAAACGTGGCCGTAAAATCTACATAAATCATAGACAAATGTAGTATGGATCTAGAATGACTGTCACATCACCGACAGCTTCTTTTGTTCCCATCGTTTTGAATACAGGCAATTTGTTTACAATGCATCCAGTCTCCGGACCCAAATACCTGATTAACTTTTGACAAATCGTTGAAATGTATACCCCTTTTATCAGAGAGAAAATTGCCAGTTCTCTACTGACTGACTGTGATATTTTTAGTTGGCTTCATAATTACCCCGTCATTAGTGAGGTTTTCATTGGCTCCTTATTTAGGGTGATGAGGTACACCTGGCTTGATCTTGGCAACTGTAATGGATGACTCGATTAAAATAGAGAGGGCGGAAGAGGGAGGGTTAATAAACGATATTATAGAATGAACGAAAACATTTAAACGTTTAATTTCTTTAATTGCAACAATTCATTTACATAATTGCTTGTATCAAGCGGGGAGTGTCGAATACGCAATAGAAATTGTGAACACATTTATTGTCGTGTATTTATGCTCATTTCACCACATACAGTTTCAAATCATCAGCTGTAGCTTTATTTGCTGAAATGTGTTCGTAATTTGAACGCAAAACAATTTAGGGGACTCTCATTCTTCAAAGGTAATACTCTATTTATTCCATGCAAGCACGTCGGTGTTAGGTCAATTTGCACAGCGCAGGATTAATGACCTTAGGGTCATGACTTCGGCATCCAAGCCAAACGCATGTTTCACTCTGAACATTTAACTGAAGATGATACATTGTTTTGTTCCATATCTCTATAAAGAAGTTGATTTCCTTTTGAAGCACCAATTTTCCTTATAATCAAGATGGTACCGTTCAGTATGGCCAACTAAAAGATAATTGTGTTTCCTGTTACCCGGCCGTCAGGCCCTGCTTGTTTTGGCGCCAACCTAAACTTTTCTATAACAAATAACCAAAGTATGAAACTACTTGGGGACGGATCATACCTTTAAAAGAAAAAAAATAGAAAAGAAACGTTTTTCAATCTGCCGGCCCTATTTGTTTTGTTCAAGTAAAAAATGACTGTTTCTTGCCTATCCAAGGGCTATTTGTTACGCACAATGCAATTGGAATGGTTAACGTCATTGGTGAGAAATACAGTCAAACCTTTGAATAAAGGCCACCTTTGGGAAAGACAAAATATGGCCTTTATTGACAGGGGTCTTCTTCAGAGGTCAGGTTGTTCTAAATAATCAATGGAAGTTTTTTAAAGAATGGCCTTCATTCACAGGATGGTCCTTATTCGTAGGTGGCCACAAACAGAGGCTAGACTGTACATAATCCACAAACATATGCACACGGGCTCTGAGAACTTGTTCTAGTACAGTACAACCTCTTCAGAACGGCCCTCTCTTGGGCAACAACCTCCCTTCAACAACATTTTTTCCATTTTACGATATAACTATTAATTTAGCTGCTCTTGAGCAACGATCTCTTTAAAACAACATAATTTTGGTTCTCACAAAGGTTTTTGCTTTGTAGAGTTTGTACTGTAATAATGATTTACAAACTGAATCGGTACATGTTTTGGTCTGATCGCTATTCAGTATGTCTATATTATGTACTCACAAGCTTGAAATGCATATTAATTTTCTAAATGCATATTAATACAGTATAACCCCTGAAAACCCTGCTCCTAAAACCAGAATTCTCTGAAAATCAGATGATTTTTCAAGACTCATTATTCGCCGAAAACCGGACTTTCGCTCAGTCCGGAAAGGGTCCGGGTTCCAGGGTTTTATACTGTATCACAGAATTATATGAAGATTCCAATCACGTCAATGCCTGCAATACAAGAACTTGTTCTCATAAAATCAAAATGTACGACATGTTTTAACACGTCATTTCAAATGATACATTGTCAACGAGGCCCATTTTTCTTGTTTTGCATTAACGCCACACGAGCTTTTGATGTACCTGGTAATATATGATTTAATTAATGCGATTGTAAATATGATAACACCAAAGAACTACTCAAATGTTAAAAGCAAATTCAAATATTAAACGGTTTAAATGTATTTCTGATGCTAAATATTAGACAATTTGCCAATAATAAAAGGGTAATGAACACTTTGTTTGCATATCCCAACGCTGAATCTGTCCATTGAATTCTACGGCGGTAAATAAACTTCCGTTCTGCGCCAAACGCACAATGCGCAGCGTGGAATAAAATGGCGGACTTATGATATTGCATAACAAAGGATATGGCTATTTACAAGGGCTTAAGTGCTCGCAAGTACTCGTTAATGTATTTGAAACAATGGGAGCCGCTTACAAGCCGAATGACAAATGAACATCATAAAGTATTTGTTTATTAACACAAATCGAACTAGTTTTTGCGACAATAGAATAATTATTAACGAACGGATGACAGTAAATATATTAATTAACTAGAATTCTCTACTTAAATATTCAATAACTGGACAATATTCAATAAATCATCCATAAAACATGGGTAATGATTTCATGAAATCGATGATTTGATTCATCTCCCAATCGACCAAATTGTTTAGAACCAACAAGATGATAATGGAGAGATGGGCATTATACAACGCGCATTGATCTGTAAATAGATAAGATATTTAACGAAAGGAAAATACAGAGATAATTGCAACAAAATATTGCAATAGCTCTATGAATTTAATGTCTAATATTCGCCTTTAATCTAGCACTGAATGTCCGACGAACAGTAATTCATGCTGGTCAACAAACAAACAACAAGAAAGAAGGAATCATGCTTTAAAGAGACCAGGAAGACATCAAGGAGGCAACCAAATAAGCGAGCAGGAATCAAGCAGGTAAGCAAGAGAGCAAGAAGAAATAAAACAAGTAAGCCAGAGAGCAAGTAGGAATAAAGCAAACAAACAAGAGAGAAAGAAGAAATAAAACTAGTAAATGGTAGAGCAAGTGGGAATAAAGCAAACAAATAGAGAGCAAGAAGGAATAAAACAAGTAAGCCAGAGAGCAAGCAGGAATAAAAACAAGTAAACAAGTGAGTAAGCAGGAATAAAGCGAGTGGACAAGAGAACAAGCAGGAATAAAGCGAGTGGACAAGAGAGCAAGCAGGAATGAAGCTAGTGGATAATAGAGCAAGCAGGAATAAAGCTAGTGGACAAGAGAGCAAGCCGCAATAAAAACAAGTAATCAAGAGAACAAGCAGGAATGAAGCTAGTGGACAAGAGAGCAAGCATGAATAAAGCTAGTGGACAAGAGAGCAAGCAGGAATAAAGCTAGTGGACAAGAGAGCAAGCAGGAATAAAGCTAGTGGTCAAGAGAGCAAGCAGGAATAAAGAGAGTGGACAAGAGAGCAAGCATGAATAAAGCTAGTGGACAAGAGAGCAAGCAGGAATAAAGCTAGTGGACAAGAGAGCAAGCAGGAATAAAGAGAGTGGAAAAGAGAGCAAGCAGGAATAAAGCTAGTGGACAAGAGAGCAAGCAGGAATAAAGAGAGTGGAAAAGAGAGCAAGCAGGAATAAAGCTAGTGGACAAGAGAGCAAGCAGGAATAAAGAGAGTGGAAAAGAGAGCAAGCAGGAATAAAGCTAGTGGACAAAGAGCAAGCAGGAATAAAGAGAGTGGAAAAGAGAGCAAGCAGGAATAAGGCTAGTGGACAAGAGATCAAGCAGGAATAAAGAGATCGGACAAGAGAACAAGCAGGAATAAAGCTAGTGGACAAGAGAGCAAGCATGAATAATGAGAGTGAACAAGAGAGCAAGCAGGAATAAAGCTAGTGGACAAGAGTACAAGAAGGATTAAAACAAGCAAACAAGAGAACAGGCAGGAATAAAAACAAGTAAAAAAGAGAACTAGCTGGTATTTCATGTGACATTGCCATCAGGTTTAACGCCGTCTTAAACAATTTTGTTCAGTTATATATAGCGGCCAGTTCACCTAACCAGTATTCCTGGACTGTATTCTAACCTGTACTAACACACCCAGAAGGAGCCGTCACCTTCTCTGTCTATGAAGGAAAAAGACTTTTTTGTCAAATTTTCATAGAAAAGTATGACTTGTTGTGACTTGGATTTGAACCCGGATCGCCGGGTTACAAGTCCAGCGCACCAACTACTGGACCACAGTTGCGATCTCAATAGTATTAATCGGACCTGTTTAACTTTAACCAGTGAAAAATGTTTTTTTATGCAACAGACTTCTTAAACCAAGGTGGTTTATTTAGTCGTTTGCAGTATCAAATGTGATAAAGAGTGTCCGTGAATCAAAATTGGTCCGTATCCCCGTGTGATTGTTAGCTTAAGTCTTGTCAGGTTAGCTAAGTACAGTGCAACCTCTCCAGAGCGGCACTCTCTTAAGTAACAACCTCCCTTCAATAACAGCATGATTTTTTCCACTATACGATTTAATTATTATTTAAACCTTTCTAGAGCAACAACCTCTCAACAACATCAGTCTTGCTTCTCCCAAATGGTGTTGCTTTGGAAAGGTTGCACTGTATTTAAAAAAAAATGCTTATAATATCGGGAGTGTGGAACAGATATCGTTCGTTGTCTATCCCAGGAGCGCAGTAACACAAGGTCATTTTGACGTTAGCTTTGATAAATCATTCTTAAAAAAATCATCAATCAAACTTTGTAATTAATAGTTTAAAGAGAATAAGTATAGAATTAATCATATTAGAAAGTAATTTGTTCCATTGAAAAATATAATTGTTCAGATTAAACGTAAATAATGCCGAGTCATTTTTATAACTGTCTGTATTGTACAAAGAAAAAAGATTAGCGTAAGTATATTTGTAATGGTTGAATTAATTTCAAATACAATAGTTCGTTATTTTCTTGCTTAGTATAAAGCATTATCATATCATTCAAAGGCTATTGATTGTTAGAACAGTGATGTTTTCACTTCTGTTAAAATTGTAAAAGAGTCTTGCGAATGTTTAAGCACGAAATATGGCGAATTAAGAACACATAATTCATTGTGACAAGCAATTAGCTCTCTGATTATCTGAAATTGTGACCTTTCATAAATGACCTTTTGTGTTTAAAATACAAAACTGTATCGTATTTCTTAAATACAGGAACACTAATGCATCTTCCGTGTTTGACGTCTGGTATTCAAAAATGGGGTCTTTTAAAGGGGTCGGTTTACTTTTCTACATATTTGTATGCTGTATGCTCGACTAACTACCCATAAACTCGCCAAGAAACCTATGTTTAAGTCTTCACCATCGCTAAACAAATTATTTAGGGCGTGGCGCAATAATTTGCCTGTCAAACAAAGTGATTAGCCGGATGCTAAATAGTCCCTGCTAAGCGACTGGGGTTTAATCGTATAACCCAAAGAGAGCACAGGTGGCGGCTGAAAAGTGATACTTCCGCGACCAATTCTAAATTTTCATCCCCGTTGTGCAATTGATTTTATTTCACTAAATGGCGAATAATTATTCATAAAGTTTTTACATAATGTTTAAAGTGAGGCTTGCTTCTCATTTTTGCGCGGAGGAAACATGAGCGCATCATATTATCGAACAAACCCGTCAATCTAGCTTAGAATTAAACAAATAATCATCAGGTGATGCTATAAACAGCGGGAATGAATTAAAGATGTATTATGTCCTGAGCTTATTTCAATTAGTTCCTTGAATGATTATTTAAATTATTGCGCGTAATACCCGGTATACTGTTACGTACAGAATCTTAATAGCTACAGTTACTGAATGATAATTACCCCACAAAACTCGTGTGATAAATCTGTTTGGGTTACATTGGTGTGAAAACTGAATTTCGGAGTTATTTACGCGTAAATCAACACAAAAATGCAGCGAATTTTGATACAGTAGGAGGTCATAATATTTCGTCTGCGATCCAATATAGCTGAATACCACCAGACGGTATATATAAAATCTATGAAACTAAAAATGAAGGGTGCTAGAAAAGTTTCTGAAAGTGGTTACTATGACGTGTATAATGACGTCATGACAACCCGAGGCGATTCCACAGAGACATTAAACGCGGTTGCTGGGTAATTTGAGGAAAAGGAAAAAATCTATGTAAATCAACGATTGCTTCAGACATATAGAGTAAGAATATAAACACACACAAAGTGGCCAGATTTGAACTTGCATTTACACTGTTAGAAAACAGCATATTTATATGAATACACTATTTATCCAAGTATTTATCGAAACAAACAACTCGTTGGTGAATGTGGCCTTTTATGGCGGACCGGGGGGGGGACTATTGCAATCCTCCCTCTTGTCCATTGTGCGTATTTACATTCCTTATTATTTATCATTGGTTATCAATCACACCGTGTGCTACAGAATCTGTTCTTGGACATAAGTTTTGTGGTTAAAAAATTCATCAAAACTTTGGAATGAAACTTCTATAAAACTTTCACACTGTCTCCGTAAATTCTGAACTGCATCCTTTCAGCGTTACCTTTTTACGATTACTATGTCGACTTCGTAAGGATTCTATCTGCCCTTGTTGAAATAGTTCGTATACATACTCTACGTAGCAAGTTGGACATTTTACTAGCCCTAGGTTCAAAACTAGCCATTTGATATAACATGGTTTATCAGAAGATGTCTTACCAACAGATTGGAAACACAGATTTGTATTACCATATCATGCGTCTTTCTTTTAATTGTACTTATTTGATTAATCTACGAAACAAAACATAAATGACAATGTCATGATGCATATGTATAATGCTATTTGCGATTTTATAGATGAAACACAAGATCACAATAATGATAATTAGGTGAATAATTTTCTATTGACACGAGGTCTAGAAATGTGTCATGCCTGGAAAGAAAGTGTCACAGCCGAATATAAAATGCATAAAACCGCACGCAGTTCAACAATAAGCCGTATGTGTTGCTTCAAATTATTCTTAGATATTAGTATATACATTAAAACACATGAATACGGGACTCCCTGAAAACTGGAATTCTCTGAAAATCGGACGATTTTTCTAGTCACATTTTTTTCTCTTCTACAATAAATAGTTGTCTGAAAACCGGAATTACCAGGAAACCAGACTTTTGGATCAGTCCGGAAGAGGTCCGGTTTTCAGAGGTTATACTGTGTTACAGACTCCGAATGTCCATGCAGGTGCTGGCTATCGGGGGACTCCCTATGTTGTTGATGGCCATTTATCATGTCGACTGCCCAGCGTTTGAGTTTTACTGGCGTCTAGTACCTGTCAAAGCTTTAAGGTGTTGAGAGATGAGAGTCTCCCATATTTAGAAAATGAAACTTTGAATTCTGCATTTTGGTTGGCCAAACTGCCCCTAGAAATATTAATGATATGCAAGTGCAGAATTTGCCGCCTTGCCAGGGCGCAGTCTTAATTCAGAATTCGGAAGGTAAAGTACGATTTCAATTTCACCACGTTTTTGGGCACAGATAGCATTGTTCAGTAAGTTTATTTTTGTTTTATTCGCCTTCGCTCAGAGTGATTGTTTTTTTCCTTAAATAATTCATTTTAAACGAATTTCATTTTTATTGTTAAAGATAACACATCCGTATTTCAACTAAAGTAATGAATTTATTACATGGTTACTGATAATTGCAGGATTCCCAAGGTTCTTCACTGAATATGTTTTTTATCGTTTATGTTGAACATTTTATGTATGTATGAATTTGTATGTTATGTACATTTGTTTTGTATTTTGTATGTGTTCCTGAAAGTGTAAATGTTTGACTTTCAGATAACCACTACGATTGTAATTGTGAATAAAAGGTGGAAGTAGTAGCGCGTGTATTGTATCTTTTCTCGTTTGCCCAATATACACGGTGAAGCTGCCCACTACAGCCGTGCATTAGTGTTAGTTTACTGAAGATCAGTTCGATCCTCACGCCACAACACGCCCGTTATCCCGCATGTGTTATAGTAGCTGTTATGTCACAGTTATTCTACATACTGTGTAGTTATTTATCAATGGTCAATGTATAATAAATAGCAATTTTAATGAGCCAGTTCGTCATGTAAACCTTGGTGTTTACTTCAACTCAGATTTTTCTCATGGTTACATAGCAAGAAGTGGCAGGCGTGGCTTGGGAATCATACCTGATGTTTTAACGCATGATTTAGCATAAATATCACAAAAAAGCAAATTTACTATAAAATAATAAGCATTATTTGTTCATAATGAAATACGTTAAAGAAATCAAACGCTCAAACAATAGGATGCGCGCGCATGGTGGGGGTTCCAGGCTTTGAAGCTCAAAGCGGGCGACGGTCGCCAAAGAGAACATTGCATGACCAACCTGCATCTGCAAGAGATGAACCCGAGCCACCTTTCTATCGTAATGTCCCATATGACCGGTAATCATTAATTTGTGGTAATAAAATGAACATCGCTTCGGATGTGTAGCCAGTTTGGGTGGCGTGCTCTGTGTGTACAATATTTGAACTTGTTCAACTCAAATTTTGAGTAATTATTTCACTATATTTACGGGTGAAACGACATTTTTTTGTTAAAACGAAGTATAAGAATTACATTAAGTACCATGAAATAGCGAGGAATTGTTTTCCAAGTCTGTCTTGTTACTCATTTGATATGGCAATTTTCTGCCCAGTTTTGTATAAGGCTGAAATTACGTTTGTGGTCATATATACTTATTAACTGCCATAAATCGTTCTAAATTTGACAGGATGTCGTAAAATCTGCGAAGCAAGACCATAAATGGGTAGCGCTTTATCCATCACATATAATTAGAACGTAGTTAGGGAATAATATATGTAAAACTTCACTCCGAGTTGCCGAAATAGTGGTAATTAGTCGAAGCAGTTGAAATCTGAATCCCCGGACTTAATATAATAGCAGCCATTTTGAAACTAACCATGTGCAAATGGACCGTGCTGTAATCGGGTACATTCGTGTAACGAAGTCGTCAATCACGTTAACAAGCCAGTGTTTTATGTTTTTCTGAAGCGAGGAAAATAGCATAATTTGATCAGACTCAGCAAGTATCATTTTCCAAATGACATGAAATTTTGATGAAATTATTGGTCTTAATCTACGATAGTTAAATGACTGTTTAGGTGCATTTCTGACAACCGGAAGTTGTTAACCAAAATATGATCACGTGACATACACTGTGCACATGGTACCAATCAATGGCGCTGACAAGTGATTGTAAAATACCAGAGATTTTGGAGATATCGCATTTGAAGGCTACACAATGGGATTTGAAAACATTAACTAAGCATTTAAGCTATAAACAACTACTAAGTATGTAATTATGCAGTGTAGTAGTGCATTTTCCTTCCGCGAATTTTCTTATCTCAGTAGAATAAATAGGGTAACTTACTGACAGCTAATTGAACTGGAAAATGACATTCGGAAAATAAATAAATTGTTATTTTATTATACTGTAAATGCGCATAATTATTTTACATATAGAGCAGTGATCTAGAACAATCGTTGATATTTTTACAATAACAGGGTATCAATTGCTGTCAGGAATATATATATCGCCATTAACCAAGATATCGTGTTCACAATATTTTTGCCAGTTTAGATCAGTTTTGCAATTTCGCTACAACATATGAGCAGCGACCTTAAATATTGATTAAAACCTATAACTGGTGGGCGGTATGGTGACTTCTGAAGTCCATACAGATCTTTATGTGCCTAACTAACAGCCATATGACACAATAAAAACAATTGGCAGTATTATCTTCGTAAATAGTATAGAAGTTGTCAGGTTTTCAGAGGTTATACTGTATCAAATAAGAACTTCATTATGAAATGAATCTATATCAAATATATCTATAGAATTATTTTGTAACACTATTGTAAGTCATTATAAAGCCGCTGTCTCCAGAACTGTGGCTGTTGCGTGCGTATGTTGATAATTATTGTGATATTGATGATGATTATGTAGATGATGATGAGGATGAGGAGGAGGGAGGAAAGAAATGACAATGACCCTAGTGGTGAAGTTGATGGCGATAGCAATGTTGATGACTTTGGTGATGATTACATTGATAGCAATGGCGATGAATATGTTGGTGACGACAATGATTTGGCGGTCATGTTGATGGCGATAACAATAGCAATAATAATGATGATGATGTTGATGATGTTTGCAATGATGATGTCCCTGTCGACTATAATAATGATGCTTCTAATGCTGCTTATAATGATGATAATGGTATCGATGATTCTGCGACTGTTACTGTTTATGCTGCAAATTTCATGTTACATGATAAATCGTATAGTCTGTACTTAACTCAGAGTTCATGATACTTTAAGTGGTTAAATTTCAAGTAAAAAGGTTGTATAAATAATCGTGCAGGGTTCTGTACTATCCATTCTCAATCATTTTTTGTACAAACATCGACCCCCAAGTTTCCCATTTCCGAAAAATCGTTAAAATGGCAAAAAACACTTGCATTTTAAATTGTATTAAACTCCTATTCCATGACTGATATCAAATAAAGTACACGGTGTTAGGGTAAAATCACTCACTACAGATTAGGTATAGTTTCACGCAAGTTTTTAACACAACCAATCTACGCGCTACCTTTGATGTTGTGTCAAAAAAACTTCCTGTGCTCTTGCCATGAAATCCCGCGATCCGATTTAGAAATTATTCCTAATCAGTGCAAGATGTGGGGTCATTTTGATTTAGACAAAAGACATGTAGGGATCAGCCACAAATTCGATATTAATTACCAACCTCTGCTGTAGGAATATCGCAAGCTGCTGTAATCTCTAATCTGTCACACGTGAATTAAAGAAATTATCTTAAGCGTTAAATCGATTACAGACTGCTATTACAGAATATTCAGAGGTATTTAGTGTTGTAAAAAAACTGGAAAATCACACGAAATGAGTTTCTCCGCATGCATGTACTTTTCTTTTGTTTCGTTCTTGTACGCATGCGCACATGTGACGAAAAATTTTAATAGGTCTACGGACATTGAGTTCGGGCGTTCAAACTCTGGGAGCGACCTACATGTTCTCATTGACATATTGTTAAAGACCGTTCGCCGCCCCTCCCCCCGCCTCTGATTCGTGTTGAGGGGATGGCTGTTACCTGCGCACAACAGAGTTAGTAATGGTACAAAATCCTGGACTAAAGGCTAGTTATTTAACTTAGGTCGCGACCGAGATCCAGTGGTTAGTGAGTTGGACTTGTAACTGGAGATCCGAGTTTAAATACCGGTGGCGGCAGGCCATACCCTTCCATGAAAATTTGATAAATATGTCGATTTTCCTCCATATGTGGAGAAGTTGCCGGCTCCTTGCGGAAGGGTAAATTACTACCGGTTAATACACAGTCCAAAAAAACTGGATTTATTGTTACAATAAAGTGCAGAACAAATTAGGTCACGTGATGCAAGAGTATGAACAGTACTCTACCACATGATGATGTTGATAATGTTGTTGATGATGATTATGATGATGATGAAAATGAGAATGTTAATGATGATGATTATGACGATGATGATGATGTTGATGACAATAATAAAAATAGCAAAGCCTGAAAAATAGTCGTGTTTCCGACTGCCTGTCAAAAAAATAAGGCATGTTTTTTTGCGCATGATTCGTCCCAAATATTTTCGTCATACCACGATTGGTAACATTTTTAAGTTGCAGTCAGAAGCTCTAGGGACGACGCAAAAAATTGAGGTCGGTCTGGTAACGGGAAACACAACTATTTTTTCCGGCTTAACAAAACCAGAAACTGTGATAAGAAAAATAATTATAATGATTGTGATAATAGTAATAAAATTGAGTCACTTCAAAGCGTTATATGCAATAATAATCAGTGTTAGTCAGCATTAACCTATTCAATAAATGATCCTTGTAACAAACACCTAACCCTTATCTAAAGCAGGAGATTTTATTTTTGTTTTCATTTTTTTATTTAAACTTTGTTATGCGTGATCTTTACAGTGTTTTCATTCCTGAAGCAAAAATATAGTTTTGTTCATTTTATGTAAGTTTTGCGATCCGGTCAAGGCCCGCGTGATTGCGAATTAATTTAAATGTGCCGATATAATTTTTATACATGACAATTTATGGAACACAAAAGTGAAATATTTCAATCTTCCTACTAATAACATAATAATTGAATACTTTTTTACGCATATGCATTTTAATGAAAAGAATCAGAGAAAATCATATTAAATTAAAAGAAAATTGAATTATTTAAGGTCGTATCCTTGTAGTTTGCTACACTTGAGCGTGACCTCAAAAGGTTTCATTTCATTACGCACACAATCTAATATACACAAATGATTCAATTCTAATGTCAACGAAATATGTTTGTGATTTTTTTGGGATAAAAAAATTTCCACCAACACCGATACAGTTCTATTTTTAGAACTAGGTCTGAAATATGAAACTGGAGATTAGTCTCGTAGCTCAAATCTAAGTTTTATGTTTTGAATATTCTCAAGTCAAGTGTGATAAGATTATACATTTTTTCACACAGTATCGTGCTAACTAATAAATAAATCAATGCACCAACATACATATGAAACACACAGACATTTTGAAATCAAAGTTGAGATTCGAGATGGCCGACCAATCTCAAGTTTTATAACCTCAAATTCTAGTTTTAAGGGGCTACCTTTATACGCTTCTTAGGCATCTAATCATACTGTCAAATTAAACACAGAGAATAAACAATTATATGTTTATATTAGTAAATCCGTTTAGCATAGAGTAACATCTGTGTATTTATAAGTCGCTACTAAAATATATCAAAATACAGCCATGTTGAAGAGTATATGTAGTCGTTTTTTTTCTACAAATTTGTATGTCATTTTTCCCCATTTTGAGAAAATCGCATTTGAAGTTTTGAACTGCAATAACTTAATGCGAGTTACGAGCTTGTGAAATTGGGTTTAACCTTATCTAGGATATAGTATAGTAGATAGTATTATCATTGTAAAGAGCTCATCGAGACGAAAACAAAATGATACCAAAATCTCAATACTGCCAAAAATTGAGTTACGGAGTTGTAGAAATAAGCCGACATATTATAGTAAAATTTCTATGAACACAACAATTTATAACTAATTCATCTTAAAGTAAATAAGCCTTTTTACACCTATTAGACTAGAAAATATCAAAACAAAAATCGATTCACAATGAAGTGCATTGTCTCGAACAGAAAAATAGATTCATTCTATTCTGCCGCGCAGACTTCTTGTGTCTCACCGTATTGAAATACTGATGTATTAGCTTCTACTGATATTTATTCTGTGAGAGATATCTTGAATAATATATGTATTTCTCATTTGATTCCACGAGAAAATATTTAATCCAACTAATCAAATTGGCCAACGTGTAACGTGCATTCATCTCCATTACACTAATTTGCAATATTCAATAATCTTTGTAAAAAATATGCAAATATGTTTGTATTATTCGGAATGAGAAAAGATCAACATTAACTTTTAATACGCAGAAGAGTTTTTTGTTCTCATTAAAATAAATAATAATTGTAATAATTAAAATAAATTGGATTAATTAATTATTAAAGCCATGATTTAATACAGAATACACCGTTTATTATTTGCTATCGTGTTGACAGAAGACAGAGACAATCTGATGTATGTCAATGTGAAATTATTGGAAATCAAACCGTATCATGACGTTTTTAACCACGTACAGGCAGTTTTATTGCATTACAATAATGTTTAATGATAAAATAATTTTGCACAAAATGGGTGATTATTAAAACCCGCCTCCTTGATAACTAAAGACACGATTTTTAGCCGATAGCTCGTTATCTGATCTCCCGGGAGTAATCATGGCTTCAACAAAATGGCCGCTGCCATAAAACAGCGTTCAAGGGATACAGATTTTTATCGCATGTGAATCAGCCAATCGTGAAAATCGCTGTCCAATTAAACTAACGCTCCTCCCACTGTCCCGCCTTCCAATATTCGGATTGGATATAGAATCAATAAAGAAAATGGCTGGCAAAATGAAATATTTTGTAACATGAAATATTGCGTAGAGGTTCTTCGGTTCCAAATCTCTTTCAAATGTGGAGTGAATAGTATTTTAACGATCGTATCATTATGGCTGGTACAAGATTGTGAAAGGATACATACGAATTTGGAGAAGTTTAAAAGGAAAATAAGACAAGAGACGAGGGACAGTTTCTAAATTAAATAGGTGTCAGAATTTCTTGCGTTACCACATGATATTTTTAGGACTATACACGAATTAACCATATTGTTCAAGACTCAAGCAACAGCAATGACGGCTACAGGAGATGTTGCGCCAAGAAAGCGCTCTAAAGGTTTCACAATTGATTCTATTATGGGAAATGACACTGACAGACACACAAACAAACGACCAACAACACCGGATGACGCGAACGATGCAAAAAATACGAAATATTCAAGAATCAGTGTGTGTTCTAAAGATTCGGACAGTGAGTATGAATCGAGATCTGTGAAAAGTTTACCTGAAGAAATTTTAATTAATAAAACAAGCATTCACGATAGAGTTTTAAACAAAAACATCACACCACCGGTACCGGCGTTGCCGAGTGATTTAGAAAGTTCAATTCTACACAGGACATCTTCATTACATAGAGATTCCGTGAGGGACTTTAATTTTTCCAGTGCTAATGTTCGAGAAGGTGTGCGCACCGTATCATCCCCAGAAACATTAAGACATTTGCATGAGACTTTAATTCATAGCGCCGGAATGACACAAGGGGCTGGAGTCCATCTGAACCCTTTAGACGCTCACAGACAGTTTAGGCATCCCCTGTCCCCGGTAAACATGCCCGGATATGCCCCACAGATGTCGATGGGGCCACAAGTACACCCCATGTTGATGAATGGTGGCCGTGACCTTCGACATATGTACCCCTATATCGCCGACAGATACCCCGGATGTTTTCTCCCAAGATTCGGAAGTAAGTATTCTTTAGACACTTCAATTATTGTATTGTATTTTTTCAGTTCATTCATAATATCTACTAATAAATCTACAAGGTTATCTAATAGAATGTCAAATATACATGTGCTGCGTTATGTAGGCGTTTAATGTGTTTTCAACAAAAACTTTCGTATTTTTGACTAACCCCAAGTTTACTAATATGAGCGGATCATAAGTGATAATATGACAGTAAAATTTTATTAGCGTCCATCGCTACATAAAAACACAGCATAATGAATTATTTATGTCCATTGTCCATATTTTCCAAATAATTAAAAATCTGGTGTGAATTCTTAGGAACATTTTCATTTGTTCGTACGACATGAGTGACTCCATTAAACGTATAAAAAATGTATTGTCTACGCTATTTCGTACCATGCAATATACTTTAAAAATTAATACATTTGTAACGCAAGATTTATTCCTGAAATTTAAATCAATTCATGTACCGTACATTTTATGTACGAAATCAAATGATTCACCATGATTGAAATGTATAATTCATTGCCATAAACTCCGAAGATATATCTTATATGAATGCATAATGTTAATAAATGCTTATCTTATAAAATGGTTTTGTGGTAATGTAATATTTATGTTGTCGGGTGCTTTGATTTAATAGATGGAACACTGGCGAACGTGTTTTATCTTTAAGATAAATGATTTTATACAGTTTTATATGAATTTTGATTCATTCTAAAGTAATGCGTCCATTTCAAAGAAATTGATTTTGATTTTTGCATCTTTGACGCATTTGTTGAACGTACAAAGAAAATAAATGAAGTAAAATTAACATTAACAAACATACGGCTTGATTCTACAATGTCTGTTGTTTACATAATTGATTTGCAGACTAAAACGAACATATGTGTGTAAAGTAAATGCTTCGAACGTAGGTGACATGCTTAGGATTTTCTTTCTCTACAAAACTTGATAAAATCTCTTTAAAGGTGCAAGTGGCATATTTACAATTAATTGTTTTATTAATTAACTATAATTATTAAGATAATATCTATACACTCGGCAGATTCTTCAGGCTGTCATTGATAAGACAAAAACTCTGTAAAGTTTTGTTTATATACGGTCATAATAAGTTATCTAATGTACAAAAAAATCGTCATAGGTATATCAACTTTTAGCCAAACAAAACTGCTCTTATAAAAACGGTAGATAATTTTTTTAATAATCATATTGTATATAAATTGTTCGGGTCGTATTCACATTACATATTTCCGTTCAGTTCAGCTTATTTATATATTTGGCGACAACTTTTTGATTACACAAACACTAGTTTTTTGTTCTTAAATGTTATTGATCTATTGTTTTGTTGGTCCTCTGATAAGCATTACCTAATTCTTTATACGATAGCATAATACGATAATAATAATCACCCCAACTATTAAATCATAATGGTCAAGTCTAGTTTTATATTTCACATGCACAAACGTCAGAGGGTTCCACGTTTAGCCATTAAGGAAACAATGGGAATAAAAGAATCAAAGAGCTAGCTGGTATTGTAATTAGTCTGCACCTGACGACAACATCACAACTCCGCGCCTTGTTATTCACATATATCTATATCGTTTATGTCATGGAGGCAGATATTTAATGAATGAAAAACAAAAAAACTTATCCTAAGCATAGAAGATAAAATAGTTTACATTTATTCTACCATCAGAGTCATCAGGACATAATTATGGCTTAATGTGAGGCACGACTGTACTATCATGTATTTAATCTTTGTTTATCATTTTTCAAATCTTAATGTTTGACTTTTGCACTTTACTATTGAATCGTAAGAGATACTTGTATTTTTCTTATTTAGTTACTAAATTTGCAAGGGCGGAGTAGTCCAGCGGCCCCTTTTTTACCAAACATATACTTACCCAACCAGTAGGTCGCTGGTCCGAACCAAAGGACCCTGCTAAATAAATCTCAATGTATGTTATGCGTTTTTATCATTGGAACATAAATTGAGGACAAAAATGATTTACATTTTTATATGTACACGCGATACAGTATAACCCCAGAAAACCGGATTTCTGAAAACCGGAATTCTCTGAAAATCGGATGATTTTTCAAGTCCCATTTTTTTCTCTCCTGTAATCAATAGTTCTCAGTTAACCAGAATTCTCAGAAAACCAGACTTTTGGTTCAGACCGGAAGGGGTCCGGTTTTCATGAGTTATACTGTATTTCATTAAGTCTTTAGCGCGCAAAGTAACATACCACGTTTAACAATATGATTAAAACAACCATTCGTACATGTATACATGTATATTTCTCATTAATTTATGAATTCCAAAATACTTAGTAAACCACAATATTGATTATTAACGTTAGATATTTAAAATAAACGATTTATTATGTACCAAAGTATGTTTAATAGAATCTAGTTAGATCCGCTACTGTAGTTAGCGATTTTTTATACACCAAAATTGACCCTATCGTTTGTAATTAACCCTTATTATACAAATATCGTGCAGATACCATTGCTCATTGTTTGTAGCTGTGATATTTTGACTTAAATGCTCTGTGGAATAATACGACTCTGTGTTAACAAGGACATTTATCTTGAACTAATTACCTAAGATAATCAGTAATTAGCAATTCCATATCACTACATATGACTTGATTCGTAATGCTATACATAACTTAATGTCCTTCGAGAGATTTTATCTGTGATATTCAAAACCTGTTGCCGACTATTACGTGAAAGAAGTCATAATAGAATTATGTTCAATACAAATGTTAAAACATGCAGGTCACCAATTGCATAATATTTAGCAAATTTTTCATAACTAATCTACATTTTTCATTCATATTGAGTTACAAAATTTGACAAAGACAGAAAAAATATGGTCTTTTCAAATTTCAAGTGTTTTGATTTTTTTCTCTTTTGTGGAGAAGAAAAATTCAAGTTCTCATGATATTAATGTTTTTTGTTTTCTATGTCTGCGAACTTTTCTTAAATGACTTTCATATTGTGGAGTTGGATTTTCAGTTTTGTTAATTGACAAAAATATCGAAATTCGTTTGTTTTACCAATTTCATATTATAGAGATTGATATTTAATTGATAATTTAATTGATAATTTGATTGATAATGTAATTGATATCTAATTTTATTCTATTCAAGAGTCATTGAAAGTGCATTTGTTCCAAATATCTAAAGATAAAACACATGCATTTTACATAAGTCTATGTTTGTTCCAAGAATAGTTTCGCGATTGATTGACCATTATTCGAGATTTTAAATTAGTTGTATTTATTTTCTTTTTTCCCAAACCTGTTACAGTTTGTATGTACCCATAAATCGACCGAGTGTGACATTCGTCCATAAAACGCATGTTTTTCACCATTCATCATAAGCGTATTTATATAACTATTATTAATTTCTACACCAATAAATTATCGTGCGTACAGTTAGTGAAATGAAATTACGACTTACCAAAAAATATTACCTGTCGGTGTTTAATATCCGTGTAAAAACTGTTCTGTGATTTTTATGATTCAATCTATTAATAAGAAAACTTGGCTTATACATTACATAAAACACTGACAGTCTTTCATTTTTTGCTAACCAAACAGTTAACTTTTTCTTGATGATGTCAGATATTTTATAATAAGCTGGTCGTTTTTATAGTCCATCGGCTTATTTCTACAACCCCGTAACTCAATTCTTGGCAAAATTTTAGATTTTGGTATCATTTTTTTTGTCTCGATGAGCTCTTTACAATTATCATACTTACCTGCTTGTAGATCTATCCTAAATAGGGTTAATCCCAATTCCGCAAACCCGTAACTCGCTTAAAGTTATTGAAGTTCAAATCTTCAAATGCGAATTTCTCAAAATGGGAAAAATATAATACGAGTTTGTAGAAATAACCTGACGAGTCATATTTTTCATCAAAATGTCGCATCAGTTGGTTTTGACAAAATTTTTGTTCATATATTTCAGTGGGTGGGGTACCGGGCCTATTTTTCCAACCGTATAGAAAACCAAAAAGAATTAGAACAGCATTTTCACCGAGTCAACTTTTACAGCTGGAGAAATCCTTCGAGAAAAGTCACTATGTGGTTGGTCAAGAAAGAAAAGATTTAGCGAATGAACTTCAACTCACAGAAACACAGGTACGTGTAATAATACTCAGCTAACTTGTATATTTATGTATTCGTTTCTGTCTAATTTCTGTACAATTACAAATATATATACAGTTCTCCCTCCGAAGAGCAACACTTTTCAGAGTTGATCAAAAGTGTTGTTCGTTGGAGGGAGTTGCTGTTCGGAGGGAATTGATACATTCACGACAGGTGTTTTATTATGTGTATGTGTGCCTTTTACTGTCGTTTCTTGTAGGGAATCGGTCTTTGGAGGTGACGTTACGGATGGGAGCACTGTATTACATATATAATTTTAGAAAAAAGGAAAAGTTTTGAGACCCAATTATCCTTCTTTTTAGCCAAGTAACCTCAAACAGGACTATTTTTTCTGGCCTAATATATGCAATTAAAATCATGCGTACATATTATATACAGTCAAATCTTTGAGTAAAAAAGCCACCCTCGGGAAAGACAAAAAGTGGTCTTTATTGACAGACGGTCTTTATTCGGAGGCGTCTGCAAACACAGGTTTGACTGTATCTACTGTTTCATTACTCAGAACGAAGGAAGATGGCCAATGTTGACATATTTTGCCCACTTCATGAGTATAAATATTGATTTAATAAACTCAAATTTAGACACCAATATTAGCGAAGGGAAATCTGTTTAAGAGTACGAAGTGGTCGTCAGTTCGAAAGTACAATTTTGCGGTCGCATTTAGACGGATTTGTTGCGCAAATAAAAAAAGTGGATAAATTTCGATAAAATTCAAGCCGGTGTTATGGAGGCTGGGTTCATTCTATCCTGTCAGTCTGGCTAATCACTGATTTTTTATAATGAGTGTCTCACACTGGGGTTCAAAGAAACACCAACAGCCAGGCGCATTTGGCGACTTTTCCAGCTTTAACGTTGGCGGAAAGCCTTAGTAGGATCACCAACATTCCGTAAGCTAGCTGGACAGTTTCCTCACGCGTGAAAGTCTGGTCTCGGGTGAGATTCGAACTCACAGCAATGGGTGGTTAGTGATTACTAGTCAGAGGCAATAACCACTCGCCCACAGAGGCCATGATCTCTATGAAATATTCAAACACAACTCTGCCCAAACAAGTGGATACTTAATTCTTTGACATACGTTCGCTATTAGTCAAACTCATGGTGCATTTTCATAGACTTATAAATGCAATATATCCCTGGATGTTTCGTACACGAAAACATTTCTAGAATATCTCACCAATAAAATTGTTCTTACTAAGCTTGCGCGTTCATCAGATCACAAATCAGTGTTTGTCATAATATGAAACGAATGATTTAACACAAATTGTGTTTAATTGGTTAATAAAAACCATCTTTCGAGACGTCATCAATTTTTATCGGCTTATCTTATTTATAATATATCAAAAATAGGTTCGTGCAAAATCGGCAATTTTCGTACCTTCCGTAATATCGAAGCCCATATATTCAGACTGTGTACAACCGCTTCTTAGAAACGCGACGTTCCCTAGCCTATTCCAAATTTTGATGTTCTAATTGAAAAAAAGCTTTGCTTAAATCCAAATAAAAACATTGCCATGCATGAAAGTGTAGATTACGGTGAAAAGTATGGTAGGGTACAATGAAATATTGTAAAAATGTACGTTTTATAGCCTTAATTTTGACCATCAGGGCGCGTATATTAGTACAGAATACATGTATTCGGAATACATGTCGAATTGAAAGGATCCTTTAAAAATAATTTCAAGAATGAGTATGTACATTTGTGTATATGTATTAAAGTGCAATTTAAATAAAGTGATTATATATTTATCCAAACAGAAAAAAACGTTTTACACATTTTTAAAAAAATGTTTATTTTTATCACTTGTATACGGCGTCAAACAACACAATATTAACCTTTTTTAGATAAAAACGAAGCACTTTGTAATGATTTTATAAATCTTACTTTATATAATGGTATTCATTTTCCTGAACTTTACAAAGTGATAAAAATGCAATTCAAATAAATTGTACAACATAACACGGTAGAAATATTATAAGTAGCATAAATTGACGACACCTTTTGGATATTACATATTTCTACCGTTTTTTTCTTGGCGTGTTGCTATTTAACAAAATTTATGCAACAATTTGTCACATTATATTCTCGCTAAGTGATTTTTAGAAATATTAGAATAAGTTTTTTTGACTTCCCATGTTTTGCGGATGTTAACATATACCTATTAACCGCAACATACGAAGTTAACCAGCCGTATTATTAATGGTCGTGTTAATGAAATTTGTAGAATATGGCGTCGTAAATTAGTAACGTAATTATGAGTAAACCAAAAGATAACAAATTATTTAAAGCCTTCATTTCTCATATGACTACGTTCATACCTATTGAATTTATTTGATAGGTAAGTTTAATGTATTGCGACATATTAACCGAATCGCTGTCAACCTCATGGACTTGTGACAGTTATTTGTTAAATTATGCTTGAAAATTTGTAATGATATTTTGTGACTATTACGTTTAATACAAGCTAAGATTGTACAGAAATTGGCCAATAATTGGCGTTAATGACCCCCTGAATGTTTTGTGGAAATTTATTTCTTAATGGGAATGTTGATTAATTGGTACAATAACTGATACAGACCCGATAACCCTCCGAGAAGTATTGACAATGTGCGTGATTTCGTAAAATAAAACTAGTGTCAGACGGTTTTTAGCTCCGTCATATGACTGTTATAAATCTGGTACGATATTGAGTAAATAATAGCGCTTGTTAGGACTACTCGAGTTTTTAAGCAGTGACCCCGAGTTTTTTATAGTCTGTTTGCGGTTATGAAAGAATTGGGCAAACATGTTGTTATTTGGGTATATAAATGCGCTTATAGTGACAAAGAAGAAAGTACGATTTCAATTTACGACAACCTGAAGACAATTAAAGGTTATTTTACTTGACACAAGTATTTTTAACAAAAAATATTGGTGATACATTGTATATGAACATCAAAACATTAAATGGAGACTTTTGCAATGTCAAGGCCACTTACATAGGGACTGGTTGGGGTTATCTAATCTATATTACGTCATAATAAAGAGACCATCTCAACGTTGAGTCCATTTTGTAGAGCGTTAATCGTACAAGGTTTTTTTTATTGAAATGCGAATATCATGTCACGTGATTTCTGCTATGCATATAACTCGCTCATGTTTTACGGACACGAGAATTTAAAGGAGGACTATTCCTGTTTTTTCATTATATTCGTTTATTTTTTCCTGTTGGTTATCGACAACTCGCTTTATAGTATTGTCGCGATGTTTGTAACCGTCAATTGAAGCATTAATATTGTACATGTTTCGTGCTGTATCTAATAAAACAAAGTTTTACCCGAATTGGCAACTTTCGAAGTTGAAAAAACTTTCACATTATGTTTAGTTGTAGTTTAATGCACGATAAATAATCTTAAAGAACCACATTAGAGAAATAAGTATTAGTTCGACAGCAATAGTGCCATGCGCAGCACGCTTGTTGTCCAATGCATACCAACGAGTCACAATGAAATATTAGCAATACATTCCACATTTAGTTGGACTGGGTCCCTTACACAGTATGTCCACACCGTGAGTTTCCGAAAGAGTGATTTATAAATACAGCAAAACCTCAGAATGTGACCAATATTACGACTACCCAGCCATAACGACCACTTATTTTCAGACCGGCTTTCAATAACTCCCGTATAATTCAACCTGATAATGAGACCACCTCATTATTACTGCCGATTTTTTGGTTCCCGATGGTGGTCTAATTATCCAGTTTTTTCTGATGATCTACTCGTATCACTTTATTGCTATCACATTTCCTCACAATTGCTATTTCGATTATATATGCAGTTCAGAACAATATAGACTAAAGTTTAGAATTGACACACATTCCAAGGAAAGCATTCGCGTAATAAATGCAAACTTTTTTCCTACAGATTACTAGGACGGGTTATTGGGTGGGGTATTCTAATCGTGCAAACAGTATCAATAGGGCACTTTCAATGACATAGTAATAAGGCAGCATGGAGACGCATGAAGATGACATCGTAAAAAATTACTTTTAAGAATCATTATCATTTCTGTCTAGATGTTTTCTCGTTTATTTTATTTTGGATAAAACTCTTAATATCAATGACTCAAATGAATGCGCGCTAAGCCTTCCGTCATTGTATCGTGATAATTAACGTATTTATATACTTAGTTTTGTAATGACGGTGCTCTGATAGGATAGAAAAATGCTTCAAATGAACATAATTACCATTGTTCTGATAAATCTGATATCATCTAAGTGTTATGCCCCTCTGACTTGGTTATGGCAACAGAAAACGCCCTCCGTTAACCTAAAAAAATACAAACTCATTCTTGCTCGCCATATTCTGTTAATTGCCATTCACCCCCTTTGCGTTTTGAATAATGACCTGCCACAAACAGCTCTACTTAAACACCGTATTACGATATTTAACAATTATATGCGTATATTTAATAATTCATTATTCATGTTTGCATGATTCTTACATAATTGTCGCTAGATTGGATAACACAATTGCTTCTTGACAGCTTTTTTGAAAACTCAGAACGAAGGAACATAATTGCGTTATAATTACTGAATAACCACTCATTGAAAATGTTATGTTTAATTAATTGACAGCAATTGTGTTCACATACTAGATATTTGGCATCAAAGGTAGATTGTAGAATACAAATTACCAACTTAAGTGACTACAGAAATTTGTAAAACATAAAACCCGAATGAACATAACACTATATCAAGTATTACGTGTAAGGAATTTTCCGCCAGATTTACCATTGAATGAAAGTGCAAAGTTGTTCAGTTATTCATGATGAGAATCAAACACGCATGATAGAATTACAGTCAATTGTGTGTTTGTGACCACCTCTGAATAAAGACCTCGCTGTGAATAAGGGCCATTCTTTGAAAAAAAAACGTCGCTGATTATGTAGAACCAACTGGCCTCCGAATAAATGCCATCTGTCAATAAAGGCCACGTTTTGACTTTCCCAAGGGTGGCCTTTGTTCACACGTTTGACCGTAGATGCAATGAATATCATCAGACATCAGACAAAAAGGGAATATTTCGCCATTTGAAATGTCTTGTTTGTAAATTAGCCTGTTCGACAGCGATTGAAGCAAAAAAGCATACTGATCTGAAGATGATAAGATTTTGACACAAAGCATGAAAAAGCATTGCCTAATATGGTAGATTAAAATGTTAAAATTCAGAACTCCTTAAGGTAAATGTAACATTATGAATTAATGATATTGTATCAAATACGACCACATATTGTTTGAGTTGAAGAGCACGCTGGAATGCAACAGCTGACAAATAGTTTTCAAGTAGTCGCTGAACGTCGGCACACCCGAGCGAGTCGTAGGGGATTAGTCTTGCAGAAGGCACACACCATGCGCCGTGGCTTGCAAGCAGTACCCCATAAAGACGTACTGACCTACCACAGTTCTGCATTAAAATCCAATAAGCCAATTAAGACTCAATAATTTTAACAATTATCAATTTTATGGGGATGATTTTGATGCAAAATATTTTAGGGAACTCAGTGTAGCCCCGCCTCGGGGATGGTAATAATTACAGTTTAATGCCAGCTCAATGGTTAATAAAGACAGCAATCTAGGCGCGGAAATCAAGGCTAATTTGCACGTCATGGTCCTGACAGAAATCAAGAGGTTTCTCATTGAGGCTGAACTCAGTAACGATAAAGTCCGTTTACCTAACCGTCCTGTGGGAATACGGAATAATACGATAAATTTCAATTGAATCGTTTGAGAGTTGAGAAAATTGCCTTTCATGTTATAAATGGAGAGTTGTGTAGTCATATTGGGCGTTAAGATTAGATTTAAATTTGAAAATTCTTTCACTTAAGATCTGTGCCTCCCCCAGGTCATTGAATGAATGGATTTCGGATCCCCCGACTACTTTCATTTGACCACCAAGTTTTATCAACTTTTACACAATGTTGCTTCTTTTTACCGACCCTGGCATTTTTGTATCTTTGTTAACGAGATGTGTTTTATGCGAACATTTCGGAATGACACGTCTGTCACAGTAACTTCAATGAGAACTGTAACCAATAAAAAATAAACAGATTTTTTAAACATAACTTATTTTCATAATAGCGTCCAATCTTCATTAAAATATTGTTCGGTAATAAAATTAATGATAACTCTAAGAAATACGCTTTTGAAATAACGCGAAAATGGATGACCAGGGAAGAGCAATATTGATATAATGACAAATTTCTTTGCACAAAGCAATGAGTAATGAAATACAATTAGAAATTTAGAGTTGCATAAATGAAACTATATCTTAACGCCCGAGATTTACTAGTTTGATTTCCAAAAACTCAAATGATAACATTCCTTAAATTCTTCATTTTTCATGAAAACATGCAACAAGTTCGGCCAGTTTAGGTGAAAAAACTCATGTTTCCACATACACCCCTCCAAAAAGTAAAGGGTCGGTTTGTCGGCAAAGCTTTCGTTTCAAATATATTTTGTCAAGTTCAAAGACGTAATTCATACGAAAATGAAAATATTGGCGTGAAAAAATGACCGAAGCTGATAAAAAACTAGGGTTAGCAGAAAAAATTAGGGTTGATCCGGTCGGCAGAAACCAGGAATTTTTTTATTTCAGGCCTCGTTGTAAATATAGTTGTATTAATAACATATAATTTCAAACTGAACATTTTTATCGCTGAGTATAATTGAATGTAATCTTGGTTGGAAACACGCACCATATACCAGAAGTGAGGTCATCGCTAAATATGACCTTGTCTTTTCTAAAGTAGTTGTGCATCTCTTTAAAAGTGACATTCCCTATCTTAACAGCCACTACTCGCTACTAATTAGCGTTTTACCATCATATTGTTTCAAGTACGCAATTTGATAATATGCCTGTGTTATCTGAGGGGTGCTCGGGGTATGGTTTATGTATCCCTTAAGATTACATCAGAGAAAATGGTTTTCTTTCAGTTTAAATGAGTTGCGTAAGAAAGTTACGATGTTATATGTTTAAGCGGCATCCGAACGTTCTGTTCAATTAAATTCTAGCACATATTTGTACGTACACCAAAACGAACAGAACCATTTGTTCCATTAGTGTATGAAAATTGTAACATTTTATAATATTGTTAAGTGATTGTTGCATTCAGACGTCAGTAATAGAACACCATGCTTCAAAATAAGTGCATACGGTCTAACCCGTGTCTGCGACCAACTTCGAATAAAGACCGTCCTATGAATGAAGGCCATTCTTTGAAAAAACATCATTGATTATTTAGAACAAACTGACCTCCGAGTAAAGGCTGTCAATAAAGACCACATTTTGTCTTTTGCAAGGTTGGTCTTTGTTCACAGGATTGATTGTACAGGAAAATATTTACCGCGTTGAAAATAAAAATAATGTTCATATTGTCATAACTCATGGATTGTGGTGCTGGTGGGTCAAAAATAATCTTTATTTTTGTAAGAGTGTTGGTCGTGTAGGATAGAAAAAAGTACGAAGTAGACGTGAAAGTCATGATTTCATGCATTCACTGAACACGTGCATGTATAGTCATCAGCATGCGTGCGTATTTTTGCGTTTTTGATGAAATTTCAGAAAAATCACTATTGGCTTTCCCCACATATTGTCATTTCATGATTTTTTTCTATATTTTCAGGTAAAAGTTTGGTTTCAAAACAGACGAACAAAATACAAAAGAACAAAAACGGAAGAAGGCGGGTCCAACGATGACCCCGATGGAAGACTAGATGATTCTAAATCCGAAAGTGACATAAGTGACATTGATGATATAGACGATGTAGAAGACGATTATAGTGCGCATGCGTATCATCACGTGATTCAATCGTGCTGAAAAGACAGCATTAAAAATATATCGAAATATATTAAAATGTGCAATTTCCATTACATTATCGCTCGTGCTCTGTGAGTATTTTTTAGAACTGAAATGCTAAGTGCTGGGAACTAGTTATCAATGAAAAAACACACTGATTGGACATCGACTAATTTCTAAATAGATTAGTTAATTTCTTACATATTAGATTTTTATAACATTACGTGTTTTCTGTAGCACGAAATTGGTTCGTGAATAATATTAACGTATTGATTTTATTCTACAAACCTTGCGTCATTGTTTTACATAATTTATATGTGAATTTATTGCTTATGTTTATGTATAAAGATCTTTACACTGTCAATTAAAGTTAAAATATATCATATGTATGCCTTGTTTTTATTATACATCTATAACAGACAACTTTATTTTATTTAAAATCCGCCGGATATAGAACAGTATTTGTTAATATTGAATCCTTTGAATGTTTCTTATACGCGTATTGCTACAAACATTCTTAAACATCTTTGTAAATGTCCAAAAACATTTGACAACTATGTCAGTATTACAAACTAGATTCACACAAACTTGTTATATTTGATACCAAAAAGTTTTCAAAATTAGCAACAGAAAATTACTAAAACACACATTAAGCGTATTTTTACTCATTTGAAAAATTATTATCAATATGGTGTAATTATTTTTTTCTCTAGTTTTCTTTTTTGAAAAATATAAAGTATTTAGTAAGGTGTTAGAGTTTCATTTACAATACATGTCTAACCTGTACTAGAAATACATCCTATAGATACATTATTAGTTGCTTACAAAGGCTTTCAATAACAAACAAACTAATTAATGTTTGATTCTTAGCAAATCGAAAATTTCAAATCACCGTTGGTAACTCAATACAGTTAAACCGTGTTCTTACAAAGAGTAGAATTAAATGCGCACCTTATAAAACACGATTCTTGGAAGAACCCAAATTAAATGAGTGAATTAATTCTTATGTTTTAATATACAGTGAAACCCCTGAAAATCTAACAAAAATAGAAAATTTTCTCTTCTTTAATCAACAGTTCTCTGAAAAGCGGAATTCTCAGAAAACCGGACTTTTATATCAGTACGGAAGGGGGTCCAGTTCAAGGAGTTTGAATATTTCAAAAGTCCATCTGATAATCTCTAGATTTCTTCCAGCACCATGAAATACAAGGCGGATGTCAAGAAATTCGGCTCAGTGTACATATTATTTTCATAGCTCTCTTAAGTGTTCATGTCCACAAAAGTCAAGTACATTGTAATGTATGAAAATATACGTTTGTAGAATTAAACGGATTCGTCAAGTTATCAAAAAGATATGAACAACAGCAACAATGTAATATAATTTGTTATCGCAGAAAATATAATGAGACACCTAGTATAAATAGTAAAAAAACAGTCTACTCAAAGAAATAACTTTAAGAAATACAGTAGATTATGGTTATATTGAACTCGGATATAGTGAAAAGTCGTATACTGTATTTATACTTCCCGTACTTTTTTATTTCAATGTTATGAATATAATGAAGTATAGATATAATGAAGTAATTATTCGGGTCTCCATAAATTCACTATAACCTTGTTTTACTGTATTTAATAAGTCAGCCAGAATTGATACAACATAAGGGGATATACGGATTAGAGTCGTTATTCTAGGGAAGGCAATATAAATATATTTGATGTTTGTACCACTAGCTTAGTATGATATCAAAACTAACTAATTTTATTTACTATGACTGACGTGCATGTGCTGTTGTGAATGACCCAAGTTACTGTTACATTTTAGTCTCCGTTGCGGCAGGTCATACCCTTCTGCGAAAATTTGACAAAAATGACGAATTTCCTCCATATGTGGAGAAGTTGACGACTCCTTGTGGAAGGGTAAGTTAGTACTGGTTAGTATACAGACCAGAGAAGCTTGTTAGGAGAACCAATCGCCGTATACAACGGAAAAGTGTTGAAAAGTGGCGTTAAACCCAGTGAAAAACATACAAAATTTTACAAGCGGCTAATACATTGTTTAAGAAACAACAAAGTGCCACGCGAAAGTCAGAATGAATTTTACAAAAAAACACGCTTTCTTTTAAGTTTCAAGCATGCATGTCGTCGGCTTATGTCTACAACCCCGTAACTCAATTTTTGACGAGATTATTGAATCATTTTTTTTTCGTCTCGATGAGCTCTTTACAATGATCATATTTACTTGCTTGTAGATCTATCCCAACAGGGTTAATAACAATTTCACAAACCCGTAACTCCCTTAAAGTTATTGCAATTCAAAACTTTAAATGCGATTTTCTCAAAATGGGAAAAAATGACATACGAGTTTGCAGAAATAACCCGACGATTTATCATGACATTTATCAACATTAGACCGAAGATGCTAAGTTTTATTCGACAACCAGAAACCTAACAATTTTATTCATAATTGCAAAAAACATACGTTGCGATAAATTGCTGGATGCGTGCCCGGCCTTGTGTTCAGAGTTACTTCCATATAGAATTATAATCACTGATTGGCATATTAAAATTAAGATATCTCATTCAACAAAGCTCATCTTATTACACGCTATCATGTACAAATTTGCTTCAATTGAATTCTTCCTCTAGCTAATCAACGCTATAAAGACGTCAGGTGGCCGGTCGCATGTCCGCGTACGAAAGATACATGAACGTTTAATTATGTCCCCGCACTTCGATTGCGGACCACCAAATCACTAGAATAGCCACCACGGCGATCTTAATTGGTCGATAATTGTGTTTTTATTAACCTTATGTACAAGGGTCGACCACTTCAAATTTTGTCTTGGTTGTACGTGATCGTAGAATGAGCCAAGTAGCGAGGCACTCCAAATATTGCCTCGGGGATCGGATTATTAATTAATTATTAATGCCACTCACCCCGTGTTTATTTCAACTCGACGAAACCTCGCTCAAAATAAGTTCGATGTCCCTCCGTATAACACTGTATCTCTTTGACGTTTTCAAATTTCATTCTCACTTCTTGCTTACATTTATCATTTTTCACTTCAGGAATTGTTTACATTGCGACAACACGTCGATTAAATTTGACTTGGGTTACTCAACGCCTTCACATACGAAGGGAGGTAACCCCGCGCCACTAATTACGGGCTAAGTGAATAGTTAATTGTCCTTGCATGGCGTAATTCTCTACAGGATGATGGAAAATACGATTTTAAACACGAACTAGTAGGACGGTATAAAGATTAATATAGTTATTGTATGGTACGGAACCATCCGTCTTTTAAACAAGACTGGTTGTCACCAATCGCTGCCAATGGCAAATTAACGTTCTGAGAAAGGACAAGGTAATGAGGTTAATGAAAACAAATGTTGTGAAATTCACAGAACAATTCTGCGATTATTCATTGTCTCAATTTCACCTTTAATGCAAAGTTAGGGCCATGTAAAAAGAAAACGGAAATCAATTAGTGGAGACTATGATTTATTGACTTTGTGAATAATTTAATTGAAAGGACGCTGAAACTTAATCAGTCAGTAGATGCGAGAATATTTGCTGATAGCTCCGAAAATGATTAAAGTCAATCCCAGAATAAAGTGAATTTAAAACTGTAGACAAACACGCCACAATGACAAAGTGTAACATGCACAACACGATAACAAACGCTATTATTGCTAGTGATATATTGCTAATTTGTAACAAATACCCAGAGCACTAGCAAAAAATTGGGAGATTCCATTGACTTTTAATGAAATTCGGCGAATTATTCCGTATAGTAGACCGATTCTATGTCGCCTTAATTCGTATATGATAGAGAGGAAGTGGCTTCTGATATCACTTTATTTGTAATCTTAATCAGAATGCATTAAAGATGATTTATAGAAGTGGATGTCGGGGAATTCCGCACGAGATTGTCGTGCTGTATTACAAATAAGAGGGTCGTGGAAAGACGTCGTGATTCCTGCAATGTTCAATGTTAATGAATAAGTACAATGACTTAAGACGGTAATACATAAAAGTAATCAGAATATTACGGTTGCCATGGAAACGGTTATTTGTGTTAATCACGACATATCCGAACAAAAATCATAACCATAGTGAATAGTTACCGCAGTGTCTGGATTAATAATTCACACGAAAATGTTGTTGGTGTCTTTAATTTATTTTGATATATTTGTTTATCTGTAACTTTATAATAAAGAAACAAAATTGTCTATGTATGACTTTTTCATTTCGTAATCATACTGACGAAAGTATCCTTTGTTGCTCCAATAGATTCGATCTAACATTAAAAAATAGTGTAAGAATTTATAATTTTCAAAAGCGCTATTTTTATTTGTTATTTAAAAATATCTTTTATTTTACTTTTGCTGTTCTTTAAAAAATTCATTCAGACGAATAAAACAAAAACGCGTTTGTTATTAGTTTCTGTTTCAAAGTCGAGGTAACACTATCTCAATACGTATATATTTCATCGTAAAGTTCAAAGGCAATTAATAACCATTGATGCTACTGTCTTTAAATATGTACGCAACATCTAACTTTAAAAGCACACACCGGAAAGAGGTTGGCGCATCTAATGGAATGAGGAATGAACGGAAAGTCGTTTTTCACCCACCTTTCCATATTCTATATACTGTTAATTGCAGAATTTCAAAAGACCTACACGATATGGTATACAATTTGAAACTAAAAACATTACACTACATTGTTGTGATACCAAAAACGACATTAGAACATTATTCTTCAGCTATTTGAATATGTCTAAGCATAATATAATGTAAACTCAAATGCCAAAATGTATTTTACTCGCTCGCACGAAGTCTCTCAAAATATCGTGACAAAAAACATCGAAAAATATTTTAAAATAGCGTGTAAAAAAGCAACTGAAACTTCCGAAATTAAATGTAAAAGACTTTTAGGCTAAATAGCATATATTTCTTGACAGTCTTTGTTCGCAGCGTAAAGTTGTCAGTTCTATCACTCTGTGTAAAGCTCGGATTTCACTGTCTTGCTGCGTGAAAACATATATCAAATCTTAAATACTTTATGGTGACAGGGGACCGAATTATTTGAGATAGGGTCGAATTAGCGCAGCGTATGGGACATTCGATTAATTTTATATTAATCGCAGCCATTAAGTATCGCTTAATACATGATTATTTAGACCCCCTGACCTCAATTAGTCAGAATATTAATAGATTTTGAACTTTCCGGCTAATTTTATGGCTATTATCATGGAAGTTTGAAAAGAATATTCTTTGTAGAATTGTTTTAACGCTTTTTACTACAAGATGTTGGTAAAAATAATGCCAAGACTTTTTTGTCTACCTTTGAACTTGCTCGGACAGACAAAAATGTTCAGATTAGAGAGTTTTTTTAGCATTTAATACATAATAAATATCTGGACCAGCTGACGTGTTCGGTTTAGAGATAAACATATTAGCATGTTCATTGTCAATAAAGTGATGTAATACTATTAAATGCCCATATGTACAAACAGCAAATATATACAAAGACATACACACATGCATTGTATGAAAGCAAGAGAGCAAGCACGGACCAGAACAAACAAATATTCAAAAGAAAATCAACGTCCAAAACAGGTATTTATTTAAAAAATTCAGTACATCCTCTCCAAAGCAACACATTTAAATTATGTTGTCGTTGAGAGGTCGTTGCTCTAGAGAGGTTAAATAAATAGTTAAATCGTACAGTGGGAAAAATCATGTTGTTAAAGGGAAGTTGTTGCTCAAGAGAGAGCCACTCTGGAGAGGTTGCACTGTAATGCGAAAAGAGTATACAAAAGCCACCATGGGGGAGACAAAATGTGGCCTTTACTGACAAATGGCCTTTATTCGGAGGTCAGTTTGTTCTAAATAATCAGTAACGGTTTTCCAAAGAATGGCCTTCAATCACAGGGTGGTCTTTATCCACAAACACAGGTTTGACTGTATATATATAATAATTTGTATATATCATTGAAATTTGTTCACCATTAAGAATATAAGCCGGTAAGTCAAACTCATTAATAACTGTTGACTATACAATAAGACCTAAACTTTCTTAATTAGCGGTCATTTTCGGTCAGTTTCATGATTTTGCATTTTAAAGCAATCGTTATAACTACCCAGGTGTTAATCCGACACAACCAGACTGCCCTCTTCAAAACACTTCTTGCCTGATGGAGTCATTTACACCTTAATTGGATTGTATTTTTAACGACAATCCTATTTGCGAAATCAATTCGCCAGAAATGACATTATTGCCGTATTTGTAACAGAATTAATTTGCGCCCATTTAAAGCTATTAATTCTTCCATCAATTAGGCTTTGTAAAAGACAGAAATGTGTAAGAATCCCTTAAGAAAACACAGGGAGGCTTGGTAATTTACGACTATAGAATATCACTGTATTGACAGGGTCGACATACAACAAAACTATTTATCGGCTTGTTTTTATTTCATTAGCCGGTGGGAGAGTGCAGTAAGCCGATTGAACCTCGATATCAGCTTTGACAGACAACCAACGTCAACACAGAAATGACCACAGGATAACAAAAAAGGACTTAAGTGTCAGGGGTACAGGATTAATGACTTCTTTCTTGACAAATATGGCCGACCTCTGTGACTAAATACTTCATTTTTGTGACAAGTATTCAAGTCTTATGTTCGTAAAATAGACTGGAATACGTTATCACCCTTCCTGCTGTGTGATTAATTTTACCTTCAGCGACTCCAGGGTTAAATGATAACATACGTCGTAATTTCAAGGTATAAATCATCCTAAAATACAGTCTATTATACTATAATGAAGTCATTTTCAGCCAATCAAAGTGTCACCCACTAAATCATCAAGTCCAACATCCGTGCGCTGCTTTTCATATAGTGAAAAGATTCTCTGATTACGAAATGCGATCGTATTATAGTATGTTAATTGTGGGGATATTTAAAACAAATGAGTCTTTGTAAGTCGAAATATAATCACTGCCATTGTTGCCAGGATATTTGATAAGCCATCACACACTGAGTAATTTGGTTATAAAGTCAGTTTTTCCCAAAGAAATTGTAAGTGACCGCTTGTGCATTTTATTAATTTAAAATAGTTCAATCTATCTTCCTGTCTACCTCCTCCCCTCCATCCCTCCCTCTCTCTCTATCTCTATCTCTCTCTCTCTCTCTCTCTCTCTCTCTCTCTCTCTATGTCTGTCTTTCTCCCTATCTCCCTGTTTTAATCTTTGACACTCTGTTTTCTGGGCTGTAATTATCACCCGTGATTTTATTAAGTATAATGTTATTGATATGCAATACCGGTTTTCTTGACATTAATTTTAATTAATAATTATTGTTATTATTTGTCGTTAAATTTATCATTAAACTGTATAGTAACTCACAGTCAATTATCAGGTGCAAACAAAAAAATAGTATATTCTCTTACGAATATTCATTTGAATCCAACCTGACTACAGAGCAACCTCTCTAGAGAGGCCCTCTCATGAGCAACAACCTCCCTTCAACAAAAAGCATGATTTTTTCTCACTGCACGACTTAACTATTAATTTAACCTCTTTAGAGCAACCTCCCAACAAAAACATAATTTTGCTCCTCCTAAATGATGTTGCTTTGGACAGGTTGCACTGTATATTACACTCTTTTCTAGCCATAAGGTCACTATTTTCGTGTCAAATAATTCTCACTTCCTGATCAAATCGTGACACAAAGATTATGCCAAATCGTGTCACTTCCGGGTCAAATTGTCCACTTTTTCAGTTAAAAGAATATTCAATTTCTGATTTACACGCTGCCACATTTTTACCAAACCTCGCTTATTTTCAGGTAAAATCGAGATATTTTCCGGGCTAAATTGATTTTATTTTATGGTAAAATGCAACTTTCATTAAAATTAAACCGAACACCATCCGTCCGTCCGTCCGTCCATCCATCCATCCATCCATCCATCCATCCGATGTTGACTTTTTCATTGGAGTTTATCGTCGCACAAACAGCCAGGGTCATTTCGACTGTTCCAGCTCTAACGGTAGATGAATACACAAGGCAAACACCTGGATAGAACCACCGACCGTCTGTGAGCTTCCTCGCATGTGAAATTTGTCTGGTCCTGGATGAGATTCGAACTCACAGCGGTAAGGGGCTGATATTGACTAGTCAGAGACCATAACCATGCGAGTAATCAAACAAAATGTTTCTCAATAAGGTTTGGAATAAAACGAAAACTTTTTTATACATGTACATTATGCTTACAACGTGCAAACTAGGGAAAATATACCTTTTAGTTTACAGCTGGGTTTCGGTGATAAATAAAACCACAAGAGAGGTTTAGGTGACGACAGAGTTCAACACAATGACTCTAAAAAGGTTACAGAATACGCTAAATGTATAAAAAATCATGTATTTTGACACAGTCTGGTATTTAGAAGGAAAATTAAATAACACATGTATTTTACGTTGCTTGGAAAAGAAGGAAAAAACACGATCAAATAGCGTAATGGATGCTAATTAATTTTTCAATGATTGCTCGAGAGTTTTAGGATTAATATGGCTGAACTGAATAAGAACCTATTTATCGCTTTAAATGACGAAGAAATATCTTAGTTACAGATAATTAAATATATCAGTTACACGCCGGGCAGGTGGACCGACTAATCTACAAAACGATATATACCAAATTTCATTAAGCTTACATAATCAGATATCAAAGAGGGCGTTTATTTATACATTAGTAAGAGATGAATTATACAGATTTAATCACTAAACGCCTTGTTCTAAGGTACAACATTACACTTTATCTCGCAGGAAATCGGTGACATGTTTTCACGTAAACTTGAAAGAAATGCGTGGTTGCCTACAACGCTAAGAAGACAGCAAACTCATTGTTTTAGATTTAAAAACACGGATTTTATTTTTCGCATTGTCATAGGTATGTAGATTGAAATATTAGACTTTGTCATATAATACAATCGAAAGTTTGGAGCAATACGTAAGCTGCTAAGTATTCAATTGCGCAAAGGGCCGAAAATATTTCAAATAGCGTTCACATGCTTATCCAAAATCACGTTCAAAAAATTTCACATCATGTGAATACTCGAACTGGCTCTATAGTATGTCGAATCTGTCATTTTACGATATGAAAATAACGTGTAATATTCGCGCATTTGTTAAAAAATTAACTATTTGTACAGACTATATTGCTAATTGATTTAAACTCAAAGAGATAGTTTAACCTTTTATGTAAAATGTTTTAACACTAAAGCTTTGTTGCAGACCGTTCCAAAGTGGTACCATCCGGGAGACTGTCTTTTATCGTCCATATTTCTATTATCTAATGTGAGGGTTTTGGGATGGGTGTTTTTTTTTTTTTGTATGTTTTTTTTTCTTATTTATATGTAATAAATCACGTGATTGTGGTTGAAATGAGACAAGAAATGTCTAATGTTGCTTTCTTAAAATGTCGTATCTTACACGAAACGTCGGTTTTGTTTTCATAAAATACATTGTCGCTTAATTGTGTTACACCTTAAACAACCAACTTGATGCATCAGTTCGGGTAATTATGCTGGAGCTAAATAGTAGGCGAACACAATTTCAGCTACAGACATTTATTGATGGAAAGATGACTGTTTGTCTCTTTCTTATAGGGAAAATGGGACCAGAACATTTGGCCGATTCAGAGGGGTTCTACTGTAATATGACACTAAGTCATGTTTCAATATGAAAATTGGTAACTGCTTTTTTGGAATATATGTTTTACTACTCTGGGCTGCCAGTTTAGAGGGGATGCCGGTTTAGTGGGGATTTTTTAATTATATAGTAATGAAATGGGGACGGGGATATTGGCCAATTCAGAGGGGAAACCGGTTTATAGAGGAACCGGTTTGGAGGGTTTCCACTGTACACTGTACTGTATTTTAACAGAGCACAACAAACTTGTCCTTTGTACATTTAATTCTTTATTTTCTTCCCATCTTTCATCCTTCTACAGCATCAAAGTCTATCTTTTATAGAGAGTTCTTGTGGGTGAAATATATTAGACTGACGAAAACGAGAGAGCTTATGTCTACATGGAATTATGTCGATTCTCCTAAAATGCAAGTATACATTTGCTTATTTTACCATATTATTGCGGGAAAACGAATATTTATGTACATTTTATCATAATGATATCATGATACAGACTAATATATTTACGTTTTAAAATATTACCGACAGGAAACTGATAATCTATGCGTATTTTACACAACTTTTACAAGTCGGAATGTTAATATTGAAAGCTAAATGGATGGCTGCTGCCAAAGGCAGTAGCAAATGGTGAAATAATTGCAGCATTATCGGTTGTCTCACATGGAACCATACAATGGCATGGTTTGGTGCTGTGTTTAGTATATTGTTAACCCTTTGCCACATAATATCGCATTTCCTCGCATGTGAAAGCAGACGACTTTTGAAAACATTGTGGCAAAAGAAGCCATTTATTGTAATGAGTAAAGGTTTCTTTTGCAACAATGTTTTCCTCTGAGTCAGAGAGAAATAACCCAATTTTCTTAAATAATTTGATGTTTTGTATATGAGCTTTGAATTTGGAGGAATCAAAAATAATTATGCTTATGAGGCAAAGGGTCGTGGCGCATGTACCATTGAATGTTGCTTACAATCAACTGTGAGATGCTCAACTTCTTTATTGTCAGTCCAGTCGCCATGCTAGTCTGGTTAAGTTTATTCCACGAAAATTGCGACAGGGCTTTACTCAATTTAGAGCTAAATATTTTTATATGATTTTTAATGTTTACATCATTCCTATGGTCTAATACATATTTCATCTAAACTTTGTGTGTATTAAATGGGAATTTTACGTTGTAACACACTTGTAGGTGGTATATATATATGTTTGTCTGTACACTTGTATGTGTGCGGTATGTACCATCTTTGTGTATTTTATGTTTGTACATGCCAAGATAAATCTGAAAAAAAAACTATCATCATTATTAATGTCTGCGGTAATTAATTGTTGTTCTCTTTTTTATTTGTCATTCTACTGTTCAACTTACGCAGCCGAAAAAGCAAACAAAAACTCGCCATCTTTCAGTTCATTTTATTTTCTAAATTCAAACTTCAGGGCTCTAGTTTGCTGGCGCCAAACGTTTTAACACCATTTTATACAAAACGTTTAAATTCATTCACACATTGAGAAAGGAAATCTATTTTTTTAATGTCCAGGGTTCTATCACATGGCATAAATAAAACTAATACATGATTTTTTTCGATCACCGCGATTCAATTTACATGAAATGGAAAATTACCTGACAATGAAATGATGTCATTCTACCTTGCAGGAACCTAACGCTGAGAAAATGCGTGGGAAAAATACTTACATACTTAAATAACACATTGAAGCAATCTTCCTACAAACACGTGTCTATGCCTTAATTTGTATTAGACAGTGATTACGTTTCCGTTGAAAACAGTATGAAGTACTTTCGTACATGAGGCTGTTTTAATGAAGAAAAGTTAAACATTTTCCATTAATCATGTACGAATTATGCAGGACATTATAACAGTCAGGACTATCCAGAAACGCCCATACCAAATATATGGGTGGTTTCTTCAAATAGAACATTCAAACGTGTAATACGATATTCGTTGTACGTGAGTGTAATGTTTTTACGATATAACCAGTTTACATAAGGTCAGGTAATTAAACATTAATTACTAAATATAGCCGTCTTAGCGAAACCACCATTAAATCGAAACTTAAAATTCAAATCACGATTTATTATATATCAAACGAATCATAAAAACATATATAATTTATAGACAATTTGATTGACAGTTCAAAGCCTGCCAAAATTAATAAAGTAAATCTGTAAACAATGGGCCGGTACTTCTACTCATTCTAGATTTCATGTATGTATTGTACTTCAAAAATTAAGGTCACTGACAGGAACCAATAGTTGTATGCCCGTATGTCAGAGTCCAATATCATTAAGATATAAATTAGTCAGGATTACTCATTGAGAGACACTGTGCCACTTTTTTGAAAAAAAAATAGACAAGACTTGATGTAACACGATATAGGGTGTAGATCCTATTCAAAATAATTAAATGGTATTCACAGTTGAGTATCATATGGCAAACTTATCTATTGCTCCCGAAGGCAAATGGGCGCCTGTTATGTTTGATGTCCAAGGCTGAACATTGCAGAGAGACGTCAAATTGGAGGTTTTGGTGCTCGTTTCAGCATTGGAGAATCGTATTGAGTTATGAAATGTTGCGAAACAATTAGGTATTCAGTACAAGTCGCTAAGGTGTTACTAAGTCACTAAGAAGTGGAGTCAATAAGGCACAAAGATGCTACACGTACCGTGCTGCCATCTATCATGTATTTACTAAATGTTGACCAAGGTGTTCAAATAAAAATTCACCCTAAAACTTTGCTACAGACCGTTCTAAGATATCCCCATTTGTCTTGTCTTCCATATTTTGTTTGGTCCATTGTGTTGTGTTGGGGACTTTGGGGAGGGAAGCGTTTTTGTTCCTAGGAATTCTTTTCTTATCTTTATATGCGTACTGAATACAAAAAAAAAACAGAAAAAACACTATAAAACACTACAAAACTCTATAAAACACTATAAAACACTATAAAACTCTATAAAACACTATAAAACACTATAAAACTCTATAAAACTCTATAAAACACTATAAAACTCTATAAAACACTATAAAACACTATAAAACTCTATAAAACACTATAAAACTCTATAAAACACTTTAAAACACTATAAAACTCTATAAAACACTATGCTCGTATGACAGTCAATTACTTTGTTTAAGGATTGTAACATGCTAGCTTTCATCAAAAATACACTTTCGTCTCATTTGGCTTTGATGTTGTGCAATCATTTTCTGTTGTCTATAACCCTTTGGTTTCATTTTTCTCTTGTTAGAGTAATGTTTTTGTTTTCCCATCATCAATTTGTTACCCCCACCCATCTTTCTCCGTTTTTACTTTACCCTCTCCATATGAAACATTTTTTTTGCCTCCTGATTAAATAAATACATTCCAGTATGCATTATTTCCAGTCTAACCACAGAAAATCGTATACATTCATGTACTTTTTACCCGAAAAACAGCAAGAACTACCTTTTCAGTCAGCTGTTCTATTTTCCTCCTCTGTTAAAAAGCTAATAGTGTGTGGTGTTATTGGCTAATATATAGAGGATCTTGAATGAGTGCTCATTCCTTACCATTTTTATTAAACGAGTTGACTGAAAAATATGACACGAGGCTCTGCCGAGTGTCATATTGTTTTTGTTAACGAGTTTAATAAAAATGGTAAAGGATGAGCACGAGTGTAAGATTCTATTTATCACATTACCGTAAAAACGACCACAGAAAATGAAACAGACTGCAGGATGACGTCAAGATGACGTCAGTACAAGACGTCTAGTGTAGACTGTTCACTACTGTGCAAAAAATAGTGCATGTTTCTATTGATCGTTTGGCGATAAAATTCAAGATAAAAGACATAAAATCGTTATTTTATTCACACAAACATCATTTAATTCATTAATAAAATCATTACGAATCGAAAGTCGACCATGTTTACAAATATCGTAGTAGCGTAGTAATACAGAATATGCAAATATAGTGATTTTGCTAATTTGAATATTTATTGCACGGTTTGGCAGTGCCGAACGATATTTCCGGCACGGGTTTACGGCACTCCTGGACCGCAGGTTATGTGATAAAATAATTTACGGGGTAAAATGGAACAGTCAAGTATATTTTATCATGGCATAATGTATGGATTATTTCCCTACGTGTTTGTGTTGGCATTAATATAGATTGGTTTAGAATAATAAAATTGCTTGTTTTTTTTTTGTCTGAGGCTAAACGTGCCACCAACCACAAAGGTCATTTGGCGACTTTCACAGCACTAATGGTGGAGGAAGACATGAGTAGAACCCCCCGTTCTTCCGCAAGTTAGCTGGACAGCTCACTCACATGTGAAACTTGGTCCCGGGTGGGATTCGAATTCACAGGGGTGAGGGGCCAGTGATTACAAGTCAGAGACCATAACCACTCGACCACAGAGGCCCCCAACATATTTATTTAGGATTTAAATAAGAAGGTTAACGTGTTTATAGCAAATAAAAAATACAAACAATGTTTTGGTTCTTGATAATTATACTTTATTACAATACATTAAATTAAATGTTAAATTGCACAATGTTCAACAATTTGTTTTGTCAAACCTGTGATAAAATATGATAAAAATGAGAATGCTGCAAAGGTAAATGCATAAATATTAAAACATTTGTATGAAATATGACGGTGTAATGTTATACATTACCAAAATGACGGTACAAACCGTTGTTTGTCAATAAATCAGTCACAGTACTGAATACTATAATAAGTCCATTCAAACACCATAATTTACAAAATTTAAGTATTTTGAGAAAAATAGTCATAACAGCTGCTTGTTCAGTTGTCACTATATGGTAGCTAATTTACAAATATAAAAAAAGTTGATTATATTCTCTTACAACTTCTAAAACAAAAAACAAAATAAATATATAAACAAGAAATAACAACAAACACCAATCATCCAACATAATAGAATAATACATCTAAAAAAATCTTTTTTAAAAAAAACGCCTTACAATTGATATGTGGATTTCAAGTTTAATATCGTTACCCATTTTTCCTTAAAATAAAACAGTATCAATGATACGTGAATGGAAAGGTACATTAATACAACACATACATTGCGTCGGCTTATTTCTACAACCCCGTAACTCAATTTTTTGCAATATTGAAATAAATTTATCATTTTTTTTTCGCCTGGAAGAGCTCTTTACAATGATCGTACTTACCTGCTTAGATCTGTCTTGATGAAAGACAGTTCATGGCTTCAGTAAAACTACAATTATTTCTTAACATTTTGATATATGACCCGCCTTGTTACTCTTTTGGACCATGTTGGTCTCCCAAACTGGCTAATCTTTCTTCAACTAATAAGGTTAATCCCAATGGCACAAACCCGTAACTCGCTTGAAGTTGTTGCGGTTCATTCAAAGCTTCAAATGGGATTTTCTCGAAATGGCAAAAAATGACAATACGGGTTTGTAGAAATTACCAGACGATTGGTAGTGCAAATTGAGGATATAAGTTGTTATTTCAATACAAACATAATGGTCTATCTTGACAGCACAAGAAATACCAAGCATTCGTAGGAATCTGAAAATTAGTTTTTTATTTACTTGTTATATTATCAAGAGTCTATGATCACATCTTCCAAACTTGGCGTGTTACTTCCGTTACTATGTTGCCTTTCACAATATGGTCCTGCACCACCGTCTGTCATTTCATCCTCAGCTTGCATTCTTTTGTGTTTAGTTCGTCGATTCTGGAACCACACTTTGACCTGTGAATAGAGCAGCGTATATGATGTTATTCATGCCATCGTTTGAAAACACCGTCAAATCACATTCTGTCACAAGACAAAGAACAACACAAAAAGTTTCAATGCCGTTCATAGTGACTAATGCAATACAATTTCATTTATTTCATTAATCATAGAATAAATATAATTTATGTATTACCGTATTTATAATTTATCATCCTTTCTCGTAGGAAATTCATTTTGTATTATTCATTTATATTACTTACGTGCCGTTAATACATTATAATTGTGTAAACATACATGCATGTAAAATAAAATATATATCAACTATGTATTGTATGTATTTTACTCAGACCGACTTCAAAATTGTCATAAATTCTGTAACTATTTGTATGGAATTAATATTAATATTCAATTTTTTAATAATGTTTTACATAATAAGTATGGACGGAAAATAAATATCTTCACAATAAAACATCCAAAGAATAAGAATATTTTTTTAATAATTTCCAATAATTATGAATTGGATGCTCAATTGTCGGCAAAATATATGTCAGGTCGAGAAACTAACGGCAAATTTATTATTGAAGGTATAGTTTTGGCAATACGATAATTTATATTTTTATTTGACATCAATAACTATTGGCATTCGTTGAGCGCATTTGAATAGAATGCACAATTCTGCAACAAATACGTAATTTAACAACAGAACAATATTGTTGTCAACTTTGATTATTTGTCGGCTTGTTATGAAAGCGTAATGATGGTCAAAGTTCACGCCCATAATTAACGTGAACGAAGACAACATCACTTCTAGAAAATTATAACACCAAGACAGAAAACAACTTGAAAAAGAACAAATACCAACAATAAACAACAGAAAAGTCAAAAATAATCGATATACGCATTGTTTTACTGATTTGAATTTAAGTCCAAGAAATGGAAATAATTACGAATTGGGTTGACGACACCACTGTAAAAATATTCACGAATGTTCTTGTAACCAGCATTAAAACCATCATTCATAAAAAAATTATATGGGGGATAAAGACACACATTCAAACGATAACATCTTTCCCTTGACAAAGACCTCATGATTCAAAACAAATTTATTTAGAAATGTCTGAATCATTAATGATTAACGAAATAAGTTCTAACACGCATTAAAAGCATAACTCGCGGCAAATCGGAATTTGACCTCACAATTTTTATTTGATTCCTCGACAACAGCAAAAGAGACCCCAGATCGAGAGGTTTTCCCAATTAGTATTAATAGAAGATAATATTTATCGCTTTGGGCAATGGCCATACGACCCCCTGTGAAACGCCCATTGCCACTCCAAACAAACGCGAACAGAACATTTCTCGTAAACGACATCATAATCCGTGCCAAGAGTACTAACACTCATACCTCCTTTGAAGAAATGATTTCTTTTAATTCCTTAAATTATGTTTGAATAATGCTAGATTCTAACGTGAATAAACTAGACATCAACGGCTTTGGTTCTAATTGTACCATCGGTCGAGGACCTTGAGCAAATGAAGAAGCAATTAAAACGTAAAGCGAAGGGAACATAGTCACTAAAATGGTAGATAAACACTTCAAATTAAGATCAAAAGATTGTCTAATGAATCGCTAGGGGCGTGAATAATATACTTTCAACAGATTGTGATGTTTGTTAAGACGGGAGCGTAGAATATCGGAATGTGCTCACCATTGGTGAATGAGTACATAAAAGATTTTCTGGAGTAGGCAAGATGCCACATATACCCGTATCTTAACCATCTGTGTTTCTTTTGCCAGAATTTGGCCTCCTTTAAATGACTTCTACAAAACTTTTGATCGGATTGTAAAAGATACAAGAAAAAAAGTTCTTCATTCAGAGTTTCCGAAAATGCAGTCAATGTTTTAGCGAGTGCTGAATAAATGTGTGTACAGAAATTTCGCAATTTTTTTTACCTCACGGCGATATCAGAGTAAGTAGCTTTTACGTTTGTAAATAGTTATTGCTAATCAAGCAACACGGAACCACAATATCCATACAGGACCAGCTCACATGAATCCTTGAGCAAATCAAAATGGTTAAACAGGGGAGATTCAGAAGAGACCAATCATAGGATAGGTGACAGAGGTAAAGAATAAACACATACAAAAACATCCCATCTTCCCAAAAGCCTACCTTCTCTAAAATGCCCAAGCCCAAAGCCTACCCAACACATTAGACCAAAGGACAAATGGGGGACAAAACACAGTCTCCCGGGGAGCATCGCCTTGGAATGGTCCATTGTAGATGATTGATTTGAACTGATATGATTTGACCCTGTGTTTTTCTATAATAATGGAAGCAAAGCATGCCCCTTCAAAGTAAGAATGTCTATCATTTTGTTATTTATTAACTTTGGTAAATACGCGACATGAAAATAAAGATGTGTCTGAAGACGTTGTAATGAGTGGAATTAAGTCTAAAAGACCTGATGAAATGACGTGTAATGTACCAAAAACAGACTCTAAATACATTATGTAGACATTATTTAGTAAACAAACTGAACAGTTAACCTTATATAAACGACCGTCTACACAGAATATTAATGAGTATTCCCAGACTTTTCTATTTTCATATCCTTATAATGTTCACAATGGCTTTATTTTCGAGTGAATCATCGTCTTTTACAGTGAAATTAAATAATTTATTTGTAATTATATAATGGACATAAATGGTGTTTATCATACTCCGAAATTTTGGGTAATTTCCCTATTGCGACGTCTAATGGTAATATTAGATTAAGAGGGGCGAGCGATGTCAAAACTAATGCGCCTTTTTAATTTCTTATTAATGGTAAAATGGCATGTAACGTGTCGTTCTCTGTACTGGCTCTGTGAAGCGAAAAATTTGGATCATAGAAAGCCTGGGCGAAGAGTCAAAGACGAGAAAATAATTCATTTGTACGTCAGTTATCTGTGTGTTCACATTTTATGCTAACATAATGATCTGATACCTAACAACGATTTTGATGAAAAACTGGTTCATGGCACTTTTTTCTTTGCGTTTGTTTTATATTTGGAATAAATTGAACCTAGATGTGAAATATGACTTTCTTTTTTATTTCCCACATATTGAAGATAAACAATTTGCGAATACCAAAACGCTAGAAAAATAACTTTATTACTATTGTTTCATTTTTTGCAGATTTCTTTCGTGGTAGTACACGCATTCCTAGAGAATTCCATACACAATTAAAGTCACCTTACAAAGGAGACCTCAAAACACACATCACTAACCTAGATGACTGGATCTAATGGCAATCAAAACGCCGCAAAAGTAATATTTCTTGAATAATATTTTTACGTTATCAAACTGACCAATTATCAGGAGCATCGGTTGATTTTTCATGCAAAAGTTTGGCATCGTGTTTTTATGCCTAATTTCACAGGGTTATTTTATTATATATTTATTTTATTGATACAGGTATTTTGAACATGGCCACTGTTATATTATATCATTATCATTGTAATTTCTAACATTCTTTCAGTCCGGCATGGTACGGGTTGTAGGGTTTTTTTACATAACCTGGCTCATAATGCACAACATTCACTCACACTCGCCGAACCACTCTTGTGGCGTGAGGACGCAGAGGTTACATTACACGCTTCTTTTTCTTGGTGCGTTGTTATTACACTATCCCAGTAGATACCCACATTTACCCGTTGGTGTTTCTTTATCACTTAGACATTAATATTTGTTTTTTGTCTGCGCAGTATGTGTAAGAGAATGACTATCACATAGGACAATTCTGATAAGGAACTTGTATTAGTATGCCGCAGATAAGAAAATCTTTTGGCGAAGGTCAACTGAGGTAACATCAAATATTGAATACCCAGTGAACTCCTACCTGTGCGGTAGAGATCGCCAATTAGGTAAGCACTTTGTTGATTTATTCGACCATATTTGGAAACCCCTTTAACGTATTTCAAAACTGTTCACGCCCCTTTCCTGAACATCTAAGCCTAGGGCGCTCTTATTCCATACAAATCGCATGACCTCATTTACTGATTTGTCATAAAATCCAAATAGTCTCTCTCTTTCCTTCACGAAAAATGTGTTTACACAGTGATTTAATGTATGGAATTAGTTGATAATAAGGGCTGATCGCTTATAGACAACGATTACTGAAAAAATATAATGGCGAAAGCTGTATTGAATAGGCAAAGGCTTCACATTACTAAACCCCAGCGCAAATATACGGTATGAGCATTTGCTTTCAATTTCTGACATCCAATAATTGTACTTTTTATCACGAAGTCATTCATCAGATATGCCCGTGGCATGTTATGAAATTGTTAAACAAACTTTGACAAATATGAATCTGAGAGGTTGATTTACACAGCTATACACACACTCCTATTACAACCGTAAATGGATATTTTATGCATATAATATAATTGACTTCATAAGCGATATTTGGAAATGAGTTTACTAGCCCATTTCAGAAAAAAACCAGAACGGCAAAAAATCTTGGCAAATTGAAGGAGTAGGTACCACTTGCTACAGATGAAAATAAGTTGTTTAAAACTTCGTGCCAAATAATGAAGACACCATGATGACAACATGAGAGAAGGCACATCGTGAAAGAGCTACACGTACCAAATGTTACCAAATCAGACAACACAAGATGTAATATGACAAGAGCGATACCTGAGAGGAACATTCCATGAACACCAGTATAAAAGGAACGAGAGATTCAAGAATGTGTAAGCAAACCTCTGACAATCATTAATTTAAAGCTGAATTATCAAATATAAAAATATCACCAGGAATCACCATATTGCCATATTTCAACCTTCTTAAGACGACGAACGAAGTAAACACAACTCACTCCTGCACACCATTGCATAAATGGAAAAGGGCATGAATATTTGGTATTAGTATTTGAAAGCTCTCTAAAATTTCTGCCTTGCAAAGTAAATAGCCGCACTGAGTAGGTGGTACACGCAGGAAAATGGTACTTGCATACGAGTATTTCTTATTACACAATGTAATACATTACACATCGAAGTATGCGACACAAACGAAAAGCCCAACTTGGTTATACAATGCATTACCATCAAATGCGATACATCTAGCGGACAATCTACAACTGAAATTCAGTATAACGCAATCTGGATTATCCAAGAATATGACCAAAAGGCGTATTCTTGGGGAATTTAGATTGTGTTGAACAGCAAAAAACAGACTTAGTTTTAATATGTATTGAACATGATGTGGAATATGAAAGCAACAGAAACGGAGGAACGGTACTAATTGCTAATGGAAAGGAAGTTTTTGTAACAATAAGTACCTGTGTTTCCGAGAGATTCAATGATGCTGATAATTCTTTCCTCTCTTGTCCTACGACGTAATGGTTCTTTTCAAAGGCGTGTTCTAATCTGAGTAGTTGGGTGGGTGAAAATGCTGTGCGAACTCGCTTGGGTTTCCTGTACGCTGTCATGAACAATCCTGAATCTAAAAAAAGTATTTTCTTAATTGGCATAGTCAATGATAAATTAAATTACATCAAAATTTTCATAGTTCATTGTTGAATTTTATTTTGGAATACTTGAGATGGTTCAGTGTTGAGTGATATGGTGGGAAACATAAATTAATACAAAACAAAATTGAGGTTATATTCACTATAAAGGGGTAAAAATTTGCCAATTATGGCCAATCAGAGATGCAAAACATCCTCAGGCTTTAGATGTCCATAAAAATATGGAGCTTGTTCTCGTACACACATACTACATTTCATTATTATTTATTTATTTTTTATTTATTTCATTTATTAATTAATATCTGATTGACATGGTGTGTGATACCAATATACATCAATGGCATCTGAAATATATTTTCATTTGAAAAAACAAAACAAACACGTTGAAGCCACGATCATGTGGCCATATACAGTTTGTTTAATGCTTAGTATCACTTAGTATCTTTTCTAAAAGCAAACTATGTATGCCTGCTTGAAATATTTTGGTTTATTACTATGGGATGAAAAAGAACATAGACTTCCGTTAGTGTTAAACAAAGCCTGATATAAATGGCGGAATATTTGCTTGAACTTAAAATTTTTGACATGTTTAAACATTCAACACACGTACCATTCAAAACGTCATTTATCAGTATAATAAACGATTATATTAGATTGTTGTGGTTTCAATTATTTCGGCGGTAACGTAAAATATTTTGTACACAGTCGAGCTTTTTTGTTGCCATTCACGTATAGCAAAACAAAATCATTGATCCCCCAGTAACACACAAACCAATAGTTACTCAAACAGTGCATATAAAATGTACCCCATTCAACAAAAAAGTATTTGAAGAAGATTATTCATTCTATATGATACCTGAATAAATACTATAACGTACAATGACGCATTACATGAAATTGAATGTTCAAATGTTTTATTTTAGACCTTGATGACAAGCCAAAGCGAAAAAAATACATGCACCAATAGAAATCATACAAGAGAGCTAATGCTTCACACAAATTCAATTTTAACCGAACAATTTGTTTAAAATATATATTTAGCAAGTATATTTTCTTATTAAGATGAACGTGTGCTCCATCAAGACAATGCAACGTGTGTTTAATGAACATTTTTGCCTTGAGTGCTATAAATAGTCATATACAGAACAGAGTACACGAGACCAGAAATATACAATCTTATTTAACTTTCTCACTCTTTATGCTAATAGAGTTGCATTTGTAACTGCATCTTACAACCTAAAATGTTTAACTAAGCAATTTATGAACTAGCGCAAGGATTGGTATTATGAGATGCCTGACAATTATTAATAAAATGATAGATAGATATTAGGCACTGCGCGGGGTCTTAAGGTCACAATTGGTGTCTGGTTACGAACCTCACTCTTTTTGCCTTTATTTGGGCACCTTTTGGATAAGTTAATTTTATGCAACGCTAGATCACATTAAATGTTTATTACGATATTCTATAAGAAGCAACTCAAAAATATAATTACATGTGTGCAATATATGCGCCTTATCTAACGTACAGAGTTTGACATTAGGTGGAAACAAAACAAAACAAAAAGGAGTTTTGAAACAGGAACTTTTATTAGAAATGAAGTTAATATTTTTTGAGTAAGCATCTATTATAACTAAAGACAATTATATTTTCTTTTAGCTACGATTAAGAGCACATCAATATTTAGTGGCCTCAAGAATTTTTAAAGGAACGTCAAGTGATCAATAATTACTATAAATAGCGTTTGGTTCCAAATAACCAGATGACCATATGTCGTGAAGTCCAAATTTTGACACGGCAAACAATTTATTTGCATTTCCCATTCTTCTCTTGCCTAAATCCCGCAATAAAATCGGAAATTACGCAACACATTTTGATCTGGTGCGAGATCGCACGCGTACGAATATGTTTAGGGACGAATCGCTGATTTCCTGGAAACACCCGTTACGATGTACGCGTATGCGTATGGTTTTTTTAAATGTTCATACCCCCAAAATACTCCTACCCCTAGATTTCAGACCTAAATGATAAGCTAACCCCCAATGTCAGAAGTTCGTGGGAACACTGTTTTTGTCTCATACTTTGTTATATTAGTATTTTGTTTCCTTTCTTTACAGTGCTCAGTTTCAATGCGTTCTTTCTTCAAAATCTTGATAAAAAAGATTGAAGTACTGTATGTTACATTTCTTCTGGCCTGACTTATTTCAATTCTGTATACAATCCATTGGTGAATAGGACGAATGACTCACTAACTGTTTGTCAACAATTTGTCAGGCTAAGATTTTGACATATCTCCGCTCGTTTCGTTTTTGCCTATAAAGTATTTTTTCTTTGGGCGGCCACTACTGATATCGGTAAGCGAAATCAGAATCCTCCAATTGCAAAACAACCACCAAATATTAAATGCTAAAATCTTAGATTCCGTGCTAAATAAGACTCCTTTCCAAAAAAAAATAGAGCAATAAATTTAATCGAGACAGTACCTCAAGTAACCATTTATAAGAGGTGTAAAGTTTCGTCTGTGGTGTTAATTAAATCATCAAGATAGAAAACATTTTATGGAAAAGACAGAGGTAATGAAGTTTTCAAAAAAAAAGCCAACCGTAAAACTTCTTAAATCTATTAAGATTTGATATTTACCACGTGATTATTGAAACGTAATTGCTTTTAAAGAACAAAACCAATATCTGATTTTCTAATAACGTCATTGACAATTATTCCATTCCATGTACTTTACATTTGTGAAATACACTGCAAGTTCATGTCTGATTTTAATTTTATTCAAAATGGTATGAATTGGCACATTTTATAAGGTTCTCTCTGTTTATTTTTTTTTTAATTCTAACCATGCAAATCCTGAATAAGTAATCCGATTATAACAACATGAATTGAAACAACACAGAGCAGTTTTGAAGAGAGTACTACTTTAGAAATAAAATTGTCATGAGCCTTTTGAAAATCCTGTTTCCACTACCCCAGTTATCTAAAAAAATTTCCAATGAAATGTGCAGCACAGTCAGAACACGCCAAAGTGAGCAGTTGTGTCCTCAAAACTAGTGTTAACCTCCAGTAGCTTTGTTACAGACTGTTCGAAGACGGTACCCCCCCAGGCAGACTGCGTTTTCCATTTCTTGTATGATCTTATAATTTGGGTGGGTTTGCGGAAGCTATTGTCTATTAGGTGGAATTTTTGTATGTGTTGTTTATCTAGAAACTTTAGTCTTATATACATTAAGTTTCACAGTTTCAGGGACGAAAATCCAGTTACAACAATGCCTAAGTGATTTTCTAAAATTTGCTTTTTTTCAACAAAATGTATAAATTCGGTATAAAACATGTCAAATGCCGCACCCAATATCATTTAGTTTATCAATTTCATAATGATATATGGCCATACCATTAATATGTTTAAATAAATGACTACGCAAATACAAATGTGTTTGCATAAGATTATGTGCAATGTCAACATCAGCCAAAATTGTTCAATGTTTTTCATGACTTTTGAAATATGCTGTAAGCGTCTTCGATTCGCTTTTCATACCCTTGATTCATGGAACATCAAAATACGGTAGAAGCATGTTATTCAAATAATGAAATAATTATTCCGCTATATTCATAACTGCACATGCGCAAACATAGTTAACAATGGGATTTTGTAATTGCATAGCTATTTTTATTTCCATTGGTTTTGAATTAACCGCAAAGAATGCAATGACGTTTTTGTACCAAATGAATTAAACCTGATTGTCAACATATTTTCATGTCGTTCTTGCTGCAGAAAATCTACTTATTTTAGAGCATATTAAAGGTGATGACGCAAAAATGGTGTTTGGCATACGACTGGGTGATGCCATTGTCTATACAGCAATACCGTTTGTATATAAACACGTCCAATATATTAATAGATAAACATTTTTATTAAATTGTAATAAGAAGCGACCTATTTTATAATAAGTTTTAATAGTGTTGAAACATGAAAATAAATCTCATGAAGGTGACCAGTTTTCTACATTATGACCGGAAAATAAATTCGATTGCTCTGAAGTACTGTCAAATAAAATAAATATTTATTGAGATATGTTTAAATATTTAAAGACCCTTACCTGAGACGTAAGACTTTTAAAGCTTACCGACGTCTTTATTTAATGTTTTCTCTTGTACCTTTCGATAGAAAGCTTAGTGTTTTTAAATGCAATTTGACGATAATATGCTTGTATTTAAACACATTTAGTCGTATTAAAGGATTTAGAAGAGGTACATTGAGTAATGGTGTTTTAATGCAAAGCGTAAGTACCGTAAGTAGAGCTGTATGTATTTGCATCCTGACACAAACTGTTGATTTATAGCTATATCTTCATTCATGATGGCTTCTCATAAATTATGAGATTGAAAAGCTCTCATTATGTTTTGAGTGGGAATAATAAAGAAACAAATATCAATGGTCTATAAGCTTTCAATGGGACCACGACGCTTAGCATGTTCCCATTTTTTCCCCTGTTATTGTCGTGGGAATTAGTTTAGTATCATTATGGAAATGTGCCTTAAAGAAGTTTTGTGATTAATACACTACAACCCCTGAAAACTGGACTCTCCGAAAACCGGAATTCTCTGAAAATTGGTCGATTTCTTAAGTCCCATTTTTTTCTCTTCGATAATCAATGGTTCTCTGAAAACCGGAATTCTAGAAAAAGTGGACTTTAGGCCCAGTCCGAAAAGGGTCCGGTTTTTAGCGGTTTTACTGTCTACAAATATAGTTGTTTAAAACTGCGTATTTATACTACTATAATCAAGTCAGAACCTGTATCTAGAACGCTTTGATATGTCTGTTCTTGGTCGTCAAGAGATGTTCAACTGGTGTAATATATATGCAAGAATTATATTTAAAAATTGAATTTCAGTTAAACCTCGTTATCTCGAGGAGTCATCGGAACAGACTAAATGCTCGAACGGAACGTGGTGCGTGTAATAACGAGTTATCTGTTTGTTGGTTGAAAATTAAACATGGCCGTTGCCTACGCACCAACTGCCGCATGAATAAAAAAATATAGATTAAGATTTAGAATGCTGAAGGGTAATAAATAGAACTAAGAGTTAAGAAAGAGTATGCGTGTGTTGTATGCACACAACAATAAGACGCCTTCAAGTTTGGAACGTGCACTAAAGGGGTGCGGCGAAAAAAATAAAAAAAAGTTAAATGGATTAGAAGGGAAGACTGGACTGTTTGGTAAAAGAATGAAGTAAGTATTAGTTACACAACGACTAAAATATTGCATAATACATGTACCTGTACACTACAGTGTAACCTCTCCAGAGCGGTCCTCCCTTCAACAATAGCATGGTTTTCCCCCACTGTACGATTAAACTATTAGGTTAGCCTCTCTAGAGAGACAACCTCTCAACAAAAACAACATGATTTTGCGTCTCCCAATGGGTGTTGCTTTGGATAGGTTGCACTCTACTTATTAAAACTTATTGGTTAATAAAACTGAAGTTTTTATGGATCAAATAATTATATGTAGAAATATAAGCTTGCTTTCCGTGATATGCTTTCTTAATGTATCCTGTTACATTTTAGGATACCATAAAACATTTTGTCCTTTAATGAGACACATTCATGAACATCCCTGTCTTGTTAAGGAAAGTCGGTTATTTGGTACAAATATGTTAAAAAACATTGCAGTGCAACCTCTCCAAAGGAACACCCTTTGGGAGAAGCAAAATCATGTTGTTGTTGAGAGGTTGTAGCTCTAGAGAAGTTAATCCGATAGTTAAATCGTACAGTGGAAAAAATCACACTTTTGTAGAAGAGAGGTTGTTGCTCAAGAGACGGCCACTCTGGAGAGGTTGCACTGTAGAGTAATATTTGTCCGTCTGACGTATTCTTGATACAGCGTGTTTATAACAAAACTTTTAATACCAAAAACTGTCAAACAAATGTCTGAATAATTATTTGTAGAAGAAATGTCTCTATGTAATGAAAAAATAATCAGTAATAAAATGTTCTGCCTTTTTGGCCGACAGAACAAGTCGATTAAAAATATTAGGGTCTCGAGAACAGTTGTAATATATTTTATGACTTATAATAATATCACATAACAATAATAATAATAAATAATGAAAGGCTAACACCGTACATCAGTTTTTGGAACCGGGCGGAAACATGTATTTATTATGTATGGTTGTCTTAATGATATTAAAAATGAAAGAGTTATAATGGAAATACATCCTTTACAAGCTAACGACTCTCGTTACAAATTCGGAGAGTTTGAAATATGGGATATATGTGATGTGATGTGAAAGGGGTATGAAATAATACATAACGGGTGGGAGAATTTGAAATAATTACACACGACCGAAGGACTGAAGGACACTTAAAATCTGGAAACACAACATTAATGACGTAAGGTCCTTTTATCAAGGTAGATTGAAACCTGAAAATAAGGCAGTATAAATACTATGGCCTTCCGATGATTTTTGTAAGAAAAGAAGAAAAAAACGTCATTGTCATTTCTTGAAGCATATGAAAGTATGTGAAATAGATATTACTGGTAAAAATTGTGAAATCACGCTGAATGGTGAGCGATATCGAGCCATTAGTGAGACAAGAAATATATTTTGTTGCGTTATGTGATAAAGACGAAATTGTTTTTAGGTAAACGATACCAGTTCATACTAGAAAGGGTTTTCAAAGTATTACGCTATGATTAAAAATAGCATAAGTTATTTTTGTAATGATATTACTAAGTTGGGAGTTTGGAATAACATCCGAATAGGGTTATATTCTTATTTGTGTGAAACTGCATTTTGATGTCGTGATAGTTATAACGAAATGAACAAAAGTAATTTGTTAGCGTGCACGCAAGATAAGTGACATTCGGCTTATGATTTGAGCTTTTGTCACTTTATATGGAATGTGATATCCAATTAGCGGCCTCCAACACGCAATCTGTGTTCGTGTTTTATAAGGTTTACGAACACTCCTGGATTTTGAAGGATGATTATTTCTGTTTATTTCTATGATATCTGCCGCATTAATTTGTTCTGAGTCAACATTTGTTGATTGTACATATCATCCACTAAAACACGCACTAATTGTGCTTGGATTTTCTACGTCAGATATTTAAAATACACGTTATAACTTTATCAAATTAACTTTTAATAAATTAACGTCTCATTGATGTAGTTATTAATTGATTGGAATTCATGACCAATGTAAAGTAAGACGAAAATAGTTTCATTATTTCAAAAACGTTGAAAAATATATACATGTAATAAAAATTTAATTTTCATGTTTACTCCAATTTTGTCTATGTTCGGCACAGATATATATTTTTATGTAAATGTAATTAAAAGATTGAATTAATATAGATCTACATATTATTTTAATATTTCATGCTATGTTTTAAACAGATGAAACAGAATTTAATGAAATTAATGGTGAGAATAATTTATGATTTTAATAATGCAAATGTATTATCAACGAGAAAATACAACTAATCTAAAATAAAACAGTTTTTAAAAATTTGTTTACAATTATACGTTATATTAAAAATTGAAAATACAGCTATAATTTGAATTTCATTAAATTAATTCATTAATGTGAAAAATTCTTTACACAATCACTTAACAAATGTCATAATTATTGAGAGTTTTTGTAAGTAATTGTAATTGTTTATGACAAGTCGCTCTACAGCATTGCATTTTGCACAGACATTTTTTTATTTAATTGAGGACAACATTTTGAGGGTTAGAAAATCACCGCAAATATCAGGACATTCTACCTTGACAGAACGTGCTTGTATGTCGTTCTCCACACACCTTTGTATAATTACGAGTACAAATATGTTTTCCTTTTTTAGAGCAAATAGCTTTGATTATTTACTTACCCGGGCACCGAGGGGTTAAGAAACCAGCCCCTCTCGTTGATGGCCAAGTGAAGGCGGGACCACTGACCCCGTGCTCAATTCTCGAGGGAACAACCTGGGAGTTTAACTGACCTTGTCCAATCGGCGAATACAAGCTTGAAAGTGGCGAATAATTGTTCGCAATACTGGCTATATTTTGTATATTTGACAGGTTAGATAAATTGTCAAATTGCATCAAACTGTTATGAAATTTAAGACCGAAATTCCCGAGGTTAGGATGCGCCCTGATATCATGGGTCTGTATATTTGGGGTCGCCGATTCAATGAAAGACCACGGGTTGGTCGCGAGTCCCGCTGATCGTATTAAATTGCCCGTATTCACATTATTTATATTGGGTATATTTTGTGTCGACATTTCATAAGGTCTCACACTGTGTAACAAATTATCATGGATATGAGATGCCGCTGAATCAAAACATTGGCTACAGAATTCACTGTCTCGATGAACGTGGTGTGAAGATCCATTGCTATGGTCAGCGTTATTGATTGGAAACCCGCTCGCCGTAGACATCCCGGAAACGTTTGAACAAGCGTCTTTTGTGGAAGCCTTCAGAGCTTTGAATGCGGAGTCCGAATTATGTTGAAATTCAGTCGCAAAGGTTGACACTCGAGATTTGTTGCTGTCAAACGATGAATTCATATCAATCTTGTTGGGTAATCCATAATTTTGAATAAGAACTGACACCATAACTCGTAAGCTATTTATTTACAATAACTTTATCCATCTGACTCAACATTGCATTAACTTCACGTACTCCATTTTAGTTACATTCCAAATTAGGTCCAACCACGATTGCGTAAGTTTTCATTGTAATCAAGTCTTTTATTACAACATCGAGCATAACTTTATGTATAACTTCGACTAGCATGTCAATCAAAACAAGCAATTTACAAACTTCAATAGCTAAGTTTAATGCACAATTTTGATTGGTTCATAAACAAAAACAAGAGAATGTCGTGTGGATTTTATTCGCTGCCAATTTGAGATGACTCCGTGTCGGCCATATTGCCTTACGCTTGAATAGGTAGAGATCAAAACATGTATTGTTACCTATTAAACACATGGGAGTTAATTTTTGTACAACACGATATTGTTTACAAGACCCTGAACTACGCTAAACATTCATCTTCCCGTAATCCCCTTTGTTCGTGATTATGACAACTTTAACTTTGTCTCAATTTCATTGACTGAAAACTAATCTTGAACGTTCTACAAAATGTCACTTACGTTAACAAGGCCTTTAATGACAAAACATTCCTAAGCCAGGAGTTTTCCCGGACGTTCGTGAATAATGAAACACGGTGCAAATATATCAATTTCTCATTAAAAGATTATGTATCTAAATCCTATACTTCCAATTTAATGGCAACATTGTACGTAAATAAATTAACAAATGTAAATGTCATTAAGGCCGAGTATTTTGGGGAAATTATCTGACCCATCTATACTTCCCGCAGCTGTTATCCATTGCACATTCTAATTCATTTAATCGGCAATATCTCTAAAGAAACAGAAAGCGAAAACCGCAATAATCTAGGCGTTTACCTACAAAATCTGTATAGCTTACAACAGTATTAATATAAGTATATCAATAGTTCTTGTTTCATCAAATGCACAACATGACATTGTTGATGAAGGTATTAACCTACTGACGGAGAATTTAGAACTGGGTGAGGAACGGGATAAAGTAGGACATGTCCGGATACAGTCTCGGATTTAGAATATTCACGAACAAACAGATAAATTTGAAATGTATATAGCATTTAAAGTCCTTTATTTATTTTTCATAGCAATGTGTATCAGTTACAACGAACGATACGCGGATACATAGACACTATTCACATTGTATTTAATAAACTGAATGAAATGTTAAATCGTTCTAACTGATTAGGAATGTACGTAATTATTCTTCAGAGCAGACCAGGTTTAGAATACCAGCATTGCATAAATGATATAAAATAATGAAAGGCCAAATTGAGAAGCCAAGTTTTCAACAGACATGTTTAAATTTAACCAAGACATCGTAAGGTCTATAACGAAAAGAAAGAAATAATGATTGATCAGGTTGTCCTTAAACATTATTGGTTTGCAGGTTATGCGATCAGCTCATTCAAAAATTCCCCGACCCAAACAATTTAAAGTTTGACCAAAAAAAAGTTCTTTGTTCTAATTTTCTTTTTCAGCACAAGCATGTAAAAAAGCCTACATACCTACTGTTAAAAACTGGGTGGCGGAACCAGAGGCCAACATTATTATAAGGATGTCCATCGCTTTATGTATATGAAATAAAGAACCCAACGGAACAGACACGTGACACGTGACGTAATTGTTAAAATTTATGTGATGTGGTGCGTCCAGTATCACAGTTTTTGAGTTCTAATGTTATATAAACAGATGTGACTTCATTTACATATTTTCCTATACGTCATCTCTTCATAATTCAATATTTCATAGTGCCATTTTAATGCCAAAATTGTTTATTCTTTTAACTACTTTTTACATTTGAAAGACAAAATGTGGCCTTTATTGACAGATGGCAGTTTGTTCTGAACAATCAAGTGGTGGTTTTTCAAAGAATGGTCTTTATTCACAGGATGGCCTTTATTCTGAGGTGGCTTAAAACACTGGTATGATTGTATTTAATTTTTCATATTGCGTATAACACCACATCAATGGCTACATGTAACAACTGTTCAAGCTACGCCCATGCAGATGGAGTCATTAAAACCCTTTAATTACCTTTTGCTGTTTGCAACTGAACCAAAAAGTATTTACCATACGATACCTTAATCAGAAATCTGTAAAATCTCAGTGGTAATCATTAGAAGGCAATTGGCTTTTGTAAGTTTTGTTCGTGGTCCGGGTGAAAGAAAATGAAAGACCATCTTGATGACTGGTCTTTTAGATAAAGGTAGATTGTGTTAAATAGATTAAGTCAGAAATGGCAAATGAATGAAGTCGATATTAAATGGTTTGTGGACTATTGAGAAAAATGGGGTAATGGGCCCTAATGACCCCAAAATGTTTTCATGCTTCAGCAATGTATCCTATGGCCGTTTTATTATTTCGTTACAGTGTTTAAGCAGTAATGAAAAGACATGTTTAATGACATTCATAGCCTTTCCGTTCTCGAGTACAAATTTTTACTCTAAGCAATAATACAATTTCCACAACTACTTCAACAATCATAAAAGATATACAGTGCAACCTCTCATCAGGAACAACCTCCCTCCAACAACAGCATGTTTCTTCCCACTGTACTATTTAACTATTATTTAACCTCTCTAGAGCAACAACCTCTCAACAACAACATACATTTGTAATTTTGCTTCCCACAAAGGGTATTGCTTTGGAGAGGTTGTACTGTAACAAATAAATAAATAAATAATGCAGTTGTAAACTACATTTTAGACAACAATTTGAACAACTAATATATATTACCTTTTATCGAAACGTTTCACCGCTGGAAGTAACAGCTTAAAGAAATAAACCACTACTGATACGTATCAAAGCCAAAGAGTTTACAAGATAATAACTGAAAGCAATAAGTTTTTTTCAATGTAACAGCACGATATGGTGTGCTTACGTGTGACAAATACGCTCCAAGTCCTCCTTAATTTATTCAGACCAAATTATCACAATATTTTAATAAAAAAAATAAAAAAAAAACAACAATTACAGTCCACCATCCGAAGAGCAACACTTGTCGGAGTCGCAAAAAAGTGTTGTTCTTTGGAGGGAACTGTTGTTCGGAGAGAATTGATACATTCACGACAGGTGTTTTTTATTATGTGAATGTGTGCCTTATACTGTCGTTTCTTGGAGGGAATCGGTCTTTGGAGGTGCCGTTACGGCAGGGAGCACTGTATTACAAACAGTAATCTACACACAAACATAGGAAAATTTAGGATTGTAGACAAACTTAAATATAAGGAAAAGATAAACACAGCATAAGAACTTAGTACAGTCAAACTTACTGAAAACATGGCCATATAAAACAAGAAACAATGACTTGAAAATACCTTTACTTTGAACTAAGAAATAACACGACTATTAGTAACGTAAATGTTTTTAATGTATCAAAAGTGGAACACCGAAGTGCAAAGACACTCTGTAATGTTTGTATGCTGCTGAAAGCTGTATGTTTATATTTTTGACTTGCATCCCTTTTTCGTTTTCAAACATTGGGATCCCTACCAAGAGGTGTTGATTTGCGAGCGTGACTTTTTCTGTGTTGTTTTTTTTCTAGTTTTCAATTCCAAATTATGTTGACAATTAATTAAAGTCCAATTTTCGACTGAATAATACGCTTGAGTTCGTTTGTTTCTGTTGCATTCCCATGTCTTGTGTATCAAATGGTTTAAAACTTCCACCGGGTAATGTGATCTGTTGAACATCGGCTGATTTGGAATAATTCTAAATTTAAAAAAAATGAATTCATAGAGAAGTCGGCTTTGAACGGAGTTGCCAATTATTATAGTATGTGTCATCAAGCGTGATATAATTTAATTAATGAGGATATTGTGTGTGAGGCATTATGGTAACCTTTTAGATAAATCAAAAAGATATATTCAAATGTCATGTCTAATCATTGAATGGTCCTAAATAGCTTATGTTCCATTGTTTGACTGGCTCATTAGGCATTAATTATACCATTTGATTAAGCTAAGTCACCTACAATGTGTTGATCGTCATTTTAAACTGATTTATTGCGCTTCATGTTTGGGTGGTCTGGACTGGGGCTATTGTTTTGAACACGTGATATCCATCTTAATTGTACCCGCGCTTTATAAGGTTCTAATCCATTATGAGGTGTAAAATAAACAAGGCTATGTAATATTAACGAATGGATTTATGCGTCAAATTATGACATTTGAAAATTGAACATTAATTGAGAAATAGGTTAGCACAGTTCTTGCTGTAGCCTTTCGTGAAATACGCTGGGGCAAATGAAGGCTGTTTTGTCACAAATGGAATGTCACAAAATGTCACAACAGCATGGTTTGCTTAATTTTTGTATCAAAGCTTAAAACAGACATGCATTACATCTGCACCAAGATAACTTCAGTGTTTGATACCTATCTGTCAAAATATGATATTATTTCGTTTAGACGGAGGTTAACCACGGCGATGTATATAGTGTACTTTACAAGTTAACAATTTGTTTATAAATTTAAAAAATGTCAATATTTTTGCTACGTATTGAATACAATATAATGACTATCTTTGATAATTGTGACAATTAATGGACATAATTTCGCCTTTATGTTTTATTTCCTTAAGTCGAAATGACTAACGCAAAACAAAAAAAAACTAAGAAGTAAATTGGCAAAATTACCGGACCAAACCCAATAGTGTAAGATACTTATTGGTATTTTAAGTCTTTTTGAAACCTCACACAGATCGGGTTTTCAAACCTCTATGATTATGTGAAGATTGAATTACGAAGCTGCGAACACCCTGATACACAAAACGAAACCTTTTACATAGATTTTACATAGATTTTATATAGATTTTACATAGATTCGCATCGAATTTTGTAGGCAAAGAACGAAGCTGTCTCCTTTTAGCTTGTCTGTTTCGGAGAAAAAGTTGAGTTATTATGATCGCTGCGTCGTCGTTGTCATGCAAAAACTTTAATGTAACCCATTACTCAAAACTTTTGAAGATATCAACACGACACTCGGGTTTTTTTTATTATCATGACAAGGCGCAGTTGCAAGACAATGGGCATTACTCTGATAGCTATATCTTTTGAGTTATGCCCCTTTATAACTTAGAATTTTTGGTCCAAATGTTATCTTATCGTGTTCAAACTCGAAATATCTAATGCGTGGCCCCGTTGCAGATATGTAAAACAGACGAGCGTAGGCGCCGCTCAGTGGAACTCTAGTTTCCGTTACTTTTGTATCTTTTTTTTGCTGATATCGTTTTCCCTGTTTAAAAAAATAATTTCTAGAAAAACAAGAATAGAAAATTGGTATTTAAATACAGAAACAGAACACTTGACCACTACAATATCAACACCACCCAACCTATTGCGCCGACCATTTACCTTCGGACTGGTACGCACTATTTTCTATATATTTGATCCTGGCTATTTAAAAACCTCTCTAGTTAGATCGAATGTCGTATCCGAAAGGTGGTCTAATTGTCGGACATTTACTGTATTTTGTATTGTCTACGTTCAGACAGATATTTGACAGCTTTTTTGGAGTTTAACATCGCACCAACAGTCTGGTTTAATGGTGGAGGATGACCTTCTACGGAGTAGAACCACCGAACTTCCGTAACCTAGCTGGACAACTTCCTCACATGTGAAATTTGGTCCCGGTGTGATTTGTACATTAAGTAGTCTAAAACAAGCTGTAAGCCGTCAGTGAACCGTTCCAAGAAATGTTCTCATAATTTTTGATGAACGAGATATGTCTTATTAGACTTTTTTCTGTAAGCTGCTCCGAAAATGCAACCTGTTATGTTGTGGAAAGAGTTAAAAGTACTTTACAATCTTCGCACTGGTTTTACATTTTTAAATGGAATTCAATTCTTATGAAGAAGTTTTGTCTTTTTAAGCGTTCATAAAAGGTCGATATATACCTATTCACAAACAATAGAAAACTTTAAAATTAACCAGACTAATTCCGCTCTTTCTTATTCGGACATATTTGGGCCATCGATTATCAAAAAGAGCGTCTAGCCGTCCAAAACAGTCTAATTTTTAGGCAGTCATTGATTATTAAGAACATGGGACTAATTACCACGTGTCTAATGTTAAGTACTGTTTTAGATTTCGAAGCTTGATAATTACGTTTCATTACATAACAGGTGGATAATTTTGTGAAGAACGATTTGATAGCATTTATCCATTTGATGTCATTTTTCTCAAGCCAGTCCATAAAAAAGCAAAAAATACCCCCTCAATGTTTCATGTTACGAAATATTTATAGCATAATGAAAAGGTGACTATTTTTTATTCTGTTACTGACTTCCGTATTAGTACAGTATAATCAATGAAAACCGGTCCCTGAAAACCGGACATCTCTGAAAATCAGACGATTTTTCAAAACCCCTTTTTTCTGTTCTATAATCAATAGTTCTCTGAAAGCTGGAGTTCCCAGAAAACCGGACTTTTGCTTCAGTACGGTTTTCAGGGGATACACTGTATTTTTTTACCAAGAGTAGAGATTGCCATATGTATGTAATACACGTTCGATTAAAGGGAGGTAATCATGTTCTAGAAACACCTTAGAAGTTAGATCAGCAGTTGTACTTCATTTGAATATATTTTTGTTCTTGTTTTATGTGACTTATTGTCACTTTTAACACCGTTTTTCAACAATTTTTCAGTTACATACGGCGAGTTCATCAGTTTTCTTGGACTGTATACTAACCAGTACAAACTTACACTTCTACAAGGAGCCCGCAACTTCTCCACTTATGAAGGAAATCAAAATTGGCAAATTTTCTCAGAAGGGTATGACCTGCTGCGGCCGGGATTCATACCCATATCTCCGGGTTACAAGTACAGCGCACTGACCATGGGACCACAGCCGCAGCCACTTGAAAATATCTTAAGTTTAGATACCTTGAACCCTGGTAAGTTGTAATCAGGAGGGGGTTGCAAAGAAAACAATCATGTGGTCACAGTATACATGTACATGTATTCATTTTAACAATACCAAAAGCTGTGCATAAAATTAAACATACAAATATCCAACACACATTTTCCTCAATAACACAAGCTTCAATAAAAACAAGCTTGAATTAAAACAGGCTTCATAAACAGAGAAAAAACAAATCTAAAACTTCCACCGGACAGTTCTACTATAAACATCATAAATGTGCAACATCCCCATGCAAACATAATTATATTCTATTAACTAGAATCAATATAAAATACTGTATAATAAAACTGAATAGTACAGGTCTCTAAACATACTTGAATATCAAGCCTTAATAACATTAATGAGTCAGTACATAAAATGAATATATAGATGTACATATGTGTATCTTTTTTTCTCAGGGGTTTAACATCACAGCAACAGTCAGGCAACTTGGTGACTTTTCTAGTTTTTCATGGTGGAGGAAGACCCCAGTTCTACTACTAGGTACAACCACTGAACTCTCGTAAACCTGCTTGACAGTTCCCTCATATGCAACTTTTCTCCAGCACCAAGTGGGTTTCAAACTCACATTAGTAAGTGGCAAGTGATTACAAGTCAGAGATCATAACTACACAATCACGGACGCCTCTTATCAAAATACATGTATGTAAAACACAAATATGTAACAAGTCATCAAAGGATTCATGACTTCATATACTACCATTTAATCAGTACACATGATAAATTTCATGATTTAAAATCCAACTTCTTGATAAGCTACTAAAATCACTGTATCAACAATAACAAAAATAGCCAAGAAGTACACACAATATCTTGTAACAAGAATTAAGATACCATACATGTAATTAAATCATTCTTTTTACTAAAAAACCAAATAAAAAATGATCTCATGTAACGACCACTCAATAAAGAGTCAAAAAAAGGCTTAATCTACAAAACATCAACCAAGCACTTATACCAACATACAAGACAAAAATGAACTGAAAAAACTACTGAAGTATAGTCAAACCTGTGAACAAAAGCCACCCTTAGGAAAGACAAAATTTGGCCTTTATAGACAGATGGCCTTCGGAGGTCAGTTTGTTCTAAATAATTAATGATGGTTTTTCAAAAAGAGGCCTTTATTCAAAGGGTGGCCTTCATTAGGAGATGGTTGCAGACACAGGTTTGACTATAGAGTTATTTTGCACTCAAACTCTATGACAAGAATGGATTAATGAATTGATGAAAACAATATATCGTATTATATGAAGTAAAATATGCAGGATTCGGAATTAATTTACCCGTAATAAAACTGAGAATTGAACACAAAAGGCTGGACTAAAATAAAGGATAAATTATGAGTAGTAATCTGTAAAAACAAGAAAATCATGCTGGCAGTTTAAACAGAATGATAAAGACAAAAAGTTTAACTGGCAGGAAAATAGCTTTACCGAGCAAGACTTAGTACCTAAATGATTATCACCGACTACAAAAATTTTGTTGCCGGTTCATGAAATTCACTGACAATCAATTAAAAATTTGCAACAAAAATATTAACATACACATAATATAATGACAAGGCCTTAGTCAAAAATATAACTGCTTCTCTATTTCCGATTTTTTTTCTGCATTCAATTTAACTGTCAACATGTCAACTTATTGTACACATATACATATACACTGTTCCACAGTTACAAAATGATCCAATAATCAAATATTAAAACCTGACAAATATACAGATCAGGAAAATATATATACAAAAATCATATTTACCACGATACTATGTATTCTGTACATTTACTAAAGGCAAACAATAAATCCTTAAAGCGTTTGAGTTGTACTCGGCAAACATAAACACACAATGTCTAAATCATGAAAAAATACAGCTCAAACAATAAAAAAAGTACAAAAAAAGTACAAAAAAATTATATTTGCAACAATAAAATGTATTCTAAACATTTCCCACACAGACAGACAATAACTTTATCATTTTAACAGAGATTGCATATAAAACTATGAACAAAAACACACACAATTCAAAAAAACATGCAAAAATATTATAAAAACTTACGAACTACAATTAGGACCTTATATCGACACAAGCAAAAGTCTAGACTCACTTAAGCAACATTCATTTGGAATACTTCTATAAAAATCCATACAATGGTAGATATACAAGTACAGTTAAACCAGTGAACAAAGGCCACCCTTGGGAAAGACAAAGAAGCCTTTCTTGACAGGTGGCCATTAATTGGATGTCAGTTTGTACTAAAAAAATCAGTAACAGTTTTTCAAAGAATGGCCTTTATTCACAGTGTGGCCTTTATTTGGAGGTGGTCGCAACCACAGGTTTGACTGTACAAGTACAAGCATACATGAATGAAAGTTGAAAATTTTCAAAACAAAAAATTAGAAATCTTAACCTTGGTGCCGCAGAAACTATAAAAACCAGTAGGGTTCAGAACTGGAAAAAAAACGGGGGTCCAGAAAATTCTGGAAAACTTAACCATGAGCATAGCAACAGGAGTTCAACAAAACTTCATCAAACTAGATCAAACAAACTAGAAATTGTATAAATATTCAGCACTTCTTGAGCACAAAGGTAAAGTGGGTTTAAAATCTAAAAATCTAAACACACTAGAAAACTTAAACACAAGATAAGCTGTATTTTGTTCCACTAATATTACACAATAAGCTGTATTTTGTTCCACTAATATTACACAATAAGCTGTATTTTGTTCCACTAATATTACACATTCAAATTGCAATGATAAGTAAATTGAGGGTAAAAACTGACCCACATTTTGGAACGTCCAAATTTTTACAACATCAAATGACATCAAAACAACATTCTGTTTATATGATGCGCAAAAAAAGTTCAATTCTTGTAATAAATGATTAAAATCAGATAAATTTCTACAGTAAACTCTGCCTACACAAATTAGAGAAAAACTCAAAATTCTGTATAAAGTCCAGTAAACATACCATACACCATAATTGGTAATTCAACACATATATACACGTCATACAGTCTTACTACCTTCTTCCGATACTCTTCACAGTTCTTCCTGTCCACGATAATCTTGAAAATTGAATCTTTTAAAACTACTGTAAAACCTCAATAATGTAACCACCTTTGGGATCCAAAAAAATCAGTCATAATAATGTGGTGGTCTCATTGTAGAGTTGAATTATAGGGAAGTTGAGGTGACCGCTAAGTGAAGTTTTACTGTAGTAGACTAAAAGAGTCTATGTAAACCATGAATTCCTTATCAAGCCTGCATAATGGAATCATCCAAATTTATACCATCCTTGTCTCTCTAAGATTTACATTTTGTGGTAATTGTTGTACTGTCTTGTTTTATCGTGGACTTATTGAATTTAAGGATTTCATTAGTAGTCTTTTGCTCTGCTTGGATATCTTTCACTGAAAACATAGAAATACACTTTAAATAAATTTCTTCAAAAACGAAGAAAAAACATCAGCATGATTCACGGATAATACAATAGAACCTCTCTAAACCGGCCCAAGACCAGGTCATTGTACGGTTTAGAGGGGATTTTTGAATTATATAGTAGCGAAGTCGGAACCAGGACATTTGGTCGATTTAGAGGGGACACTTGTTTATAGAAGGTTTCAACTGTACAAATGAATTGAGCAACTCATGGAAACAGAATGATTCAACTTACTATGATAGTGGAAACATTTTTTCTGTCATGATTTAGTACTGTAAGTGTTGGAAAAAGTGATGCTGATGACTATACAAATGACCAGGAATGAAACCAGGACTACTCCACCCCAGAAGCCCCAAAATCATTTCTTAAATCGCTGAGGTGTATCAAATAAGGTATTTAAGAAAAGCACTTATCATTTCAGATTTATTAAATTGAAAAAAAAACAATATGAGTTCAATATAGATGAAAAATACATAGAAAAAAATTGTTACTATGAGGAATGGGTCAATAAGCATACTATAACAAAAACTTGTAAAAATTCAATATTTGTTATCCTGTTAGTAATTTTAGATATTTTGATAAAACAAATGAAAATTTTGATGAAACATTAGCAGAATTTGACAAAAACAATAGTAATCTTTTGGTGAAACATTAGCAATTTTTTATGAAAGACTTTGATGAAAGTCTTTGATGAAACATTAAAATACACGTATTATGATAAATGATAGCATTTTTATGAAACAATAGCAACATTTTTATAGAACAATAACAATTTTTTATGAAACAATAGCAGAACTTAGGAGAACATACAGCAAATAAATGTTCTCAATTTTCAATAGTGGATAATTTAACAAAAAAGCAACAACACATTTGTAATGATAAAACTTAACCATGGAGCAATATATTTAGCAAGAAACAAACCCAAACTGACAAATTAGTAAAGCAATGATCAGACATATAAAATGTTCACACCATCAGTACACCAATGTCCTAACTAAACAAAAGTTTTACAAATTTCTGGGCACAGAAGTCATCTTTCAAAAATCCTGGCTCAAGTTATGCAACCAATTCACTCGAAAATCCCCAAATCTAATTTTTTGAAGTGATTTCGACAAAAAATATTTTTGTTCATTTTTCCAGATATTTGTTTTCAGTACAAGCATATAAGATAACCCAAAACAATATATAAATAAAAATAAATGATTTCCACAAAAATAGTTTTGCTCATTTTTTTCAGATTTTTGCTTTCAGCACAAATATACCAGAATGTACCATTAACGCAAAAAATACCCACCCAATGTTAAAAGTACACATTGCATAACTGAAAACCAACATGTTTTTAAGAATGACCTGATGTGGTGTGTATATTTACAAAAACGCAACAATAAACCTTTAAAACTCAAACTAATATAACTACAATTTGTGTTGATACTACCATTTTATCAAAGATCCTCTGGTCTACAATATTATAAAACACACAATAATGTGGTTAAAACACAAGAACACAACTAATTAACACATAGCAACTGAATATACATGTACTACACATATCAGTCTTTGCACTAACCCACGAGCCCAAAGCCCGGGGCTAGTAAACTACTATTTTGGCAAATGAACTCAATCAAAATTATGTATTAGGGCTAGTGGTAAATTGTTTATTTTCAATATCTTACTTATAGTTTGGGTTAGCTTTACTTGAAACATTAGTCAACCTTGGTACAGAAACGGATTTTGGATATAAGGAATTTTTCACAAAAAATGACAACTTTCAATTTTATTTACATGCCTTTGGCATTCAACAAAATTGTACAAACATTGCACAATGGTACAAAATGTAAATAACAGAAAAGAATATTTACAAGAAAAAATTAGTGAGAAATAGGTTCTTCAGCATTTAAGCAAAGAAATCCAAATTAGTACAATGAAAACAATGAAATGGAAAAAATAAAAATTTCAACTAAACTAAGCTCAACTTGAAAGATTGTTCAACTTTGGTACAGAAAAGAATTTTGGATGTAAGGAATTTTTCACAAAGAACAATGAAAACTTACAATCTGGTTTAGAATCTATCAAGATATCGCTGGTAAATTCTTCATCCTTACTGTCTGTACTATCATAACTTGCAGCACGCTTACGATGATCATCTAAAATACCAACATGTATATATAATAATCAATATAAAGCAACAATATACAGTAAGAGGCGAGAATTAAACCATATGAAGCAACTATTCACAAGAAAGCATTGTACTCATACAAACAATTCTTTCTTACATTGCGATGTAAAATTATCATGTGATTTTGATTTAAAAATTTAAGCCATATTTACAACTTTCACAGATCACATTTTATGGTCACATTACTTTTGTTTTGTTTTTTTTATTCACAAATCGGCAAATACATGCCTAAGGTGAAGTTTACAAACATATACATACACACAAAGCAGTTCAAAAATTGCATTAAATAATTACATGACATGGCAATATAATGTATTACAAAGTATTATGTCATAGTTGTATCAGTTGTAATTTGTCAGTGAAATACAAAAAACATAGATGGTTAGAATACTAATGAGGACACAGTAAACTGAGGCAATTTAGAAATATTTTCGAAGTATTTGTATTATATAGTCAGAGGTATACATTTTATTCACAAACTTCACTCACCTGTATCTTCCTCACTCTTTCTCTTGCCTGGGTAAGAACTCTGAGCTATAATAGTAAAAAAGAGAAATGATACAAAGCTCACATATTTAAATCAACATAAGAATACATTGAGAACAAACTCGAGTTTAATTTTCAAACCACTACATAAGGCTCAAGTATTATTTATAGATATACTGTAGGATTGATTATGATCTTTGACTAGTAATCACTAGTCTCTCACCACTGTGAGTTTGAAACCCAACTCTGACCAGATAGATTTCGTATGTAATGAAGTTGCCAAGCTAGCTTACATAAAGTCGGTGGTTCTTAACCCAGGTGTAAATCTAGGGTCTCCCTCCGCCATCAAAGCTAGGAGTCACCAAATGACTTAGGCTGTTGGTGTAAAAACCCCAGTAAAAAAAGATACATTGAATTTGAATTACAAAAAATGATCCATCCATCAAATACATGAAAACAACTTAATGCTTCATAACTACTTCTATAAGAAATATAATATAGTTTACCTATTTTTCTTTCAGATTTCTTGGAATTTGAGGTCCATGCATCTTCTAAGACCAGAGTTACCTGCTCTGATTTACTGTTACATTCTTTGCCTTAAAATACAAAGCCTTGGTTGTAGAAACAAATAGACAATCACTGAGATACTAAGACTGTGTCTGTGATAACAAAACTTGAGATCGGTCTCTGATCTCAAATCCCATTTTCATATTCAGCCTTTATCAGACCAATTTGTTGGTTTGCAAAATGTGGTAGTATTTTTTTTCTATTGATTTGTTTACAGAATTCGCTTTGAATTATAATAAATTCTTATCATATCTAACTTTAGAATACTGATAATACAAAAGTTTGAAAATTGAAGAACGGCTCAAATATGTCTCAATTACACAAACTTTCAGTCATGAGTTAATTTCAGTATACAGTAAAACCTGTGTTTGTAATCACCTCGAAATAAAAGTCACTTTGTGAATAAAGGCCATTCTTTGAAAAAATGTCATTGATTATTTAAAACAAACTGACCTCTGAATAAAGGCCATCTGTCAATAAAGGCCACATTTTGTCTTTCCCAATGTTCATAGGTTTGACTGTAAAGATAAAAACTACTTGCCTCTTGATTCAAAATGACAAACTGGATCTATTATATCTGTACAGGTCACTAGACGTTTCTTTGAGCTATCCTTTTCTGCAACAACACAAGTCATAATGAGTATAACATAATACAATGGTTTGTTATATGAATGAGGAAAGACAATAAGATGTTTATTCCCAGACAACAAGATTCGTTTAAGTATTGTACATAATTTTAGTGTCTTTTCCAAGTCTAATTGTATAAAAATTGATTTTATGGAGTGCAAGTTTAATGAAACAAATAAACTGTTTTAAATCATACAAGAAATGATAAATATTGCTTTTAAATCATAATAATGAATTGAATAAGTGGTTTAATGTGGCTAAAAGGTGCCTCCATGATCATGCTGGTATGGTCTCTGACTGGTAATCACTGGCCTCTCAATGTTGTGAGTTCAAATCCTATCAGAGATAAATTTCACATATGAGGGAGCTGTCCAGCTAGCATACATATGGTCAATGATTCTACCCAAGTGTGTGCCATAAAACCAGGAATAAATAAATAAAATAAAATAAATACAGTGGTTTCACTAATTCATAAATAACTGTACAAACTATTCACCATTCTTCTCAATCAGGAGGACCAACATTGCGGTAAAGAACACCTCCTTCTTGTGCATGGCTCTAGGTTTACCAGATGGCACCTGGACAGTCTTAGTTACCTTGGCAACAGAGTCCATCTTACTATCTATTGAATTGACTTCCTCTCTGGTTACCAAAGCTTTATATAAATCCTTATTCTGGTCCTTAACATAATCCCTTATCACTTCAAACCTGTAAAAATGGCATCAATGTTCAACTAGACATTTTTTTTCACTGGGTTTAACACCGTTTTTCAACAATTTTTCAGTTATGTACTACAGATGGTTCATCTAACTAGTTTTCCTGGACTGTATACTAACCAGTACTAACTTACCCTTCCACAAGGAGCCGGAAACTTCTCCACATATGAAGGAAAATTGAGATTTTTGTCAAATTTTCATAAAAGGGTACGACTGACTGCGACCAGGAATTGAACCGAGATCGCTGGGTTACAAGTCCAGTGCACTAACCACTGGACTGCTGTCATGGCTAGACATTTATTACAAACACCAAATATATTTAAAATATATACAAGTAAGTCTAAGAGTCAAAATAGATGAAGATTAATAAGGTACAGTAACAGTCATGTGATAGTACTGATTTTCAACATGGCTTCTTCACACAGATCTTAAATGCTTAAAAACTAACAGCACAATGAAAGTTTCATCTACAAGCACGAAATGATTAATTACAGTCAAACCTGTATCTGCAACCACCTCTGTATAATGGCCACCCAATGAAGAAAGGCCATTCTTTGAAAACAGTCAATGTTTTTTTAAAACAATCTGACCTCTAAATAAAGGCCATCTGTCAATAAAGGCCCGCATTTTGTCTTTCCCAAGGGTGGCCTTTGTTCACAGGTTTGACTTGTCTGGAAGTTTTATTCTTCACAAAAGAAACATTTTCAGATCTAGGTTTTCAAAAGTTCGAATTTTACAACCCCAATCAGGGCAACTTACCCTTTATTACCCTGTGGTCCTAATTTCTTCAAGAGAAACTTGATTTTCTTTGATCTAGAGCCCACTTTATCTAGTTCTTGTTTAATGTTGCTGGATACAAGGTCTTTATCCCTCAATATGGTCAGTAAATCTTTGGTAATCTCCAGTTCCTCACACAGCAGATCAAAATTCTCTTCTATCAAGTTGCCATGGTGATCAGTTGTCACCTTTGAAGGTTTATCTACAACAGCATATTTAGTACTAAAGTATTTCATTCATTCATTTGTTTGTTCATTTGTTCGCTTGTTTGTTTGTTCATTTCATTTGTTCATTCGCACAAAGAATATTACATGCGCTCAAAATATACAAAGGGCAATAATTCCACAAAAAATTATCAAAACACAAAACTATTATCAATAAATATGTTATACAAAAGTTACCTTAAGAAAGAAATTTATAAATATTTCCAGAAACATAACCAAGTTATTAATTTTTTTCTAAAAAATTAATTTGTGCTGTGTTCATAAAAACAGCTATCAAAGTTAAAAGATAAGCGATATACATCATAAAGTCACCAACCTCTGTGAAACTCACAGTAAAAAATGGATGACAAAAGGCTATAGTAAGTGTAACATGGTTGAATGAGAACTGAACTAAATTATGCATGACTTACCTTCTGAATCTTCCTTCATCGTCTCCAAATGAAACATGGCTTTACTTCCTACAAACAACAAAAATAAACAGGTATCAGGCTATGCTTAAAAAATGTCAGTTTGCGGTTATGTGAACCAAACTTATAACTATGGGTAGGTAGGTAGAACAATTTTTTTTGTTTGTTTTATATGGATGTGCTGAAAATGAAAAGCTGGAATAAGGATGGGAAAAAAAATTGTCAAAATCACAAAATGTTTTTGAGTTTGGGGAGTTTTTAATGAAAAAGTTGCATAACTGCAAACCAATGCAAAATATGCACTAAAATGACCCCAAGGTGTTGAGGCACAGTAAAACAACATTAATTACAGGGCTTGACAATTTTCTCAGGCTACTCGTCCTGCAGGATAACCTTCTAAGAATTTAAACTAGTTCTACAGTAATTTCTACTCATCCTCAGTAAATTTCTGCTCATTATTAGAATTGGACCGGTGCTTTTGTCGAGCCCTGTTTTAATAAATACCTTCACATTTTGGAGAAGAAGGTAACGTATATATTGTAAACTTTATTCTGTATTCGCCTTCTGCCATCATTTCTTCCATGTCTTCATTTTTATACACAGCTGGAATAAAATCTTTGATTTTTCCCGTTCTACAATTTTCTTCTAACTGGAGCCAAGCATCCTGATTCTTTGGCGCTAATTGTATGACAATGGAACCTTTATTCACAGCTTCAATGTTGAATCCTGAAACATAATTTAATATAAGTCAACACTATGTGATCGGCGCAAAGTGTATTTATTTTGCAACATTGCCAATAAAAACATGTAGCAGGGCTCACTTTGTGTCTAGTGCCATCTGTACCTGAGAATTGTTTTAAAATTTTGTTGGTGCAGGAAAATATTGCTTGGTACACAATTGTAGCACTAACATTTTTTTTTTCAACAAAGGTAAAAATTGGAAAGTGAACGAGATATATCATTAACATCTTCAACTTTTTTTTTAATCAGAGAACAGTATTTAAAATTTTACATAAATTTAACAAAGTTTAACGTATTTTCAGTCAAACAAACTTTGGCACTTAAGGGCAATATATATCACAATGGGTATGGCCAAATGCCTATCTACAATAAATTTGAAAAATAACTATACAGTGGAACCCTTCAAACTAACCAAGCCGGGACCAGGGGAAACTAGTTGGGGGGGGGGAATTTTGAATTATGTAGTAATGAAGTTGGGACTCGAACATTCGGCTGCTTAAGAGGGGAAACCAGTTTATTGAGGAACCAGTTTAGAGGGTTCCCACTGTATAAACAAATAATAAATATACCCACCTAGAGAATTAACAGCATTTTGAAGTTCGGATGGCGATTTGCGTATAGACGAAACAAGTTTATATTCAACTGTAGAAGTCATGCATGGACGTTTCACTGTAAGAGATTCTGATTCTTCAGGGTCTAAAATTGAAGGGAATTCACATAATTATACATCTTGAGAAGTGAGAAATGCATTCAACACAGCTGTAGGTCAGAGGGTATCAAATTCGAAGGTAAGTAATTTACAAAAGGTTAACCTAACAATGCCAAAATTATACACATCTTGAGAAGCAAAAATGCATCCATCACAATTGTAGGTTAGAGGGTATCAAATTGGTAAGTAAGTAATTTACTGAAGGTTAACCTAACAATGCCAAAAAAAAATTGTACTTGAAATTGGTTAATTCAGAAAATATTACAATGTTCTACATAAAGATTTGTAATGCAAAAACTTTGCAATATACAGTAATAAAATATTACAGGGTGAAAAGTCAAGACTATCTAACTTTACAACCATTTTGTTCAACTGAAACATAACATTTGTAGCCTTCGTTCACAGGTTGGACAAAATGTCAAATACTAATCAACCATCAGTATCAAACCTTCATTGCTAGCTGCAGCTGACTTTCTTTTTTTCCTCTGCTTCACATTAAGAGAATCACAAACTCTCTTCTCTAATTTCTGAACAACATGTGGCTCTTCGATAGACACTAAAATCTCACAAAATTCTTTGAATATATCTTCAGCACATTTGCACATCGTTTTAATCAATGTTTTCACCTTTTTTTCCTTATCTAACGAACAGTTAACCACATTTGTGTGTTCTCGAACACTAAAGATCAACGATGACAAAAAATGGTCGTTCACTTGCTCAATTATGTCTTTATCATACAAATGATAGCGTAATGTTTGTTGGTCACTTTCGGAGAATGTCAGACGCGGTAAATGATGGTTTGGACGTTCGCATTTACCTAATGACGACCTTTCTAACTCAACAAAAACTGAAATAATAAGAAAAATATTCAAGATTACAAAAGCTTTCATTTCAGTATCTCTGCATATGTATCACACTTTCAACTCTTAATTGCTGTATAAATTAATTAAATACCAGCATACTAAATCCAGAAAACAAATAATCTTGATTACTTTACCAACAAAATAGGTTATGTTGGTCACAGAACTTTTCCTTTTTTTCTAAGCATATCTTTCATACTTTTGAAGCATGATTTATCTCAAATAGTTTCAAAATACTAGGAAAAGTTGGTGAATCTAGCCAGGTGTAAGCCTGCTGTCTTCCGCCACAGTTAAAGCTGGGAAGGTCAAAGCTGACGGAAATCTATGTATAGTTCAAATGAAATGGCAGTGATTGTCTTTGGCAATTTTGGGAAAGGGTCCTGGTTCCAGTCCAATTGGGAAAAATGTGCAGTGTAATGCCAAAATTGGGAATTTTTAGGTTGGGAAATGGGAAAAAATGTCTTTATTTTTAATTGGGAAGATTTACTGGACCCAAACAAAGAAGGAAAAAATCGTTCGATAGGTATTTTAAATACAGAAATTTGAAACATATGACAAACCAGATATGTCTTCATCAGATACTGTTTCTGACTGAAGTCTGTCCGCGATGTATTGATCTTCTTGTAGTTTCACGGCGTAAATGAACACATCGTAAATATTAGAGGGGCCCATCAAGACCTGTAATACACAGTACAAGATACATACAGATGATATCCTGATTCTGATACCAGTACACAAGTTAGCATAATACATCTTTAATCTTCATAACCAACTTCTTACGAAGCATACAATATCAGAAACAAATATCTGGAACAACAGAAACATTTGTAAGCAGAGTAACAATTAATTGAGATTAATAAAGATCTCTTTTATTAACCAAATTCCAATTAAGAAATCATTCATGTACACATAACCTAATCTTGATTTGAACTTCGACACAGGAGCAAATGATAAGACTTAAGTCTTTTCTAGAAACATTAGTTTAAATCAAGACATTCTAATTGTTTTTACCAAAGATATTACATACAAAGTCATATGTTTCCTTTATCCAATTCACATGTAATGTGGGAAAGATATATTGTACCAAAAGAGTGTAATCAATGGTAGGTACTGCCAACAATACTTATCTAACATACTGCTAAGTACTTGTGTTAACCATTTGCCTCATAAGCATACTTTGGACTCTTTCAAATTCAAAGCAAATACACAATACATCAATTTATTTAAGAAAATTGGGTTATTTCTTTCCGAACGAGTGGAAAAAATTGTGGCAAAAGAAGCTATTACTCACTACAAGCAATGGGTTCTTTTAATGCCACAATGTTTTCAACATCGTCTGCTTCAGATGCGGGGAAACACGGTATTATGAGGCAAAGGGTTAAACCACTTTCACAAGCAAATAAAACAGCATATAAAAACACTGCTACATTTTGTATGCTCCTGGTTTATAAACAAACCTTCTTAAGTAATTGTTCCACAGCTTCGCGTCTTCGGGTACAACGATGAATACTTTCATGTGCGGCAGAAGACAACAGTTTACATTCATTCTCGAAAAGATAATTGGCAATAGCTCCAGCAGCCGTCTTTGTCATTTCGTCTTTGATCCAAGCATACAATTTCACCAGACAAACACGTTTTCTCTGGATTTCAATATCTGAAAAATCTGAAATTAAATGTATGTAAAAATCAGAATAATACAGTACTCTGCAAAACTACCTTGTACTGATTGCATACTTTAACAACAGTGAGAGAGGAATAATTGCATATTATATCCTGTTTTCTCGAAGACTTATATCCCGCTGAGCAGTGATGTGATTGGTCTCAGATGAGAGGGGAAGAAATTTAGTCACAGAAAAAAATGATATTTTCAAAGCCAGAATATGACCCGGAAGAATTCTAAAAAGAATACAATTAGACAGACATGAGAACTGGAAAATTTATCGGCAATCGCAATACATCAACATTATTCAAGGAGCATTTGAAGAGAATGGGTTTATTTCCTTATTACCTTCAAATTCCAGCCCCAAATCAGTGCCCAAAAAACTCTGAAGACCGTCTTGTTAGTTCCCCAAGATGGTCCAGGGCCTTTTTTTCCAAAAAATTGGAATGGTGCCGAAGTCCTTCATTTTGGGAAATTCAAATGTGATTTTTGGCCAAAATGGGAAATGGAAAATGGGACTTTCATGATACAGGGAGAAGCATATTTCAACATATTGGGAATTTCAGCATTATATTTCAGGAAAATTCTTTCACCAAATTGGGAAAAAAGGCTTTTTGAAATTGGAAAGTCACCAAATATCGGTCTCTGTTAGGACAAAATGCCTGTGATCTTAATTGTGAGGTTATACAGCATTTATAATTACATAATATATAATTACCACGGATGTCTATATAACTAGAACTTGGGTCAGCACCATCAGAAGCATTCACTTTACTTTTTGGAATAACAGACTCATCTGAAATACAATGATTAACATTCATCTTAATGAAAACTGACTCAAGACAAAGCAGATAAAACCATGTACTAATGCTTACTTGTAACCTAACTACAGTTTTGAGCTAAACTGAGAGTCTAATTTAATATATATATAATACCAATATGTATCTATTAAAAACTAAACATGCTCATAGTTACACAAATAACATCTGAAATGAATCTAATTACGTCATAATGGTCCTCAAAAAGATTAAATTTCTAGATTAGTATTTAAGTTTATAAAAAGTTTAAAAGTTTCAAATGAAAACAAATCAGTAAATATCTAATATGAATATTATCAATAAACATAAATTGTGATAAAGAACAGGACATATAAATCATCTAACAAATCAATACAAAGGTAAGATACATCTAAGTATTTATATGTAGATATAGAATAACACTCACTACTGCAACTTGGAAGCTGTAAACTTTTATTTGGGGATTTCATTCTTGTTTGTTTAAGCATAGGTCTAGGTATACCATCACACTGTGTTAAATACCCGGGATCTGTAACAATGTTAAACAAAATATCAATTAAATTACAGATTACAGTCACACCTGTGTTTGCAGCCACCCATGAATACAGACCACCCTGTGAATAAAGTTATTCTTTGAAACAATGTCACTGATTAATTAGAACAAAGTGAACTCATAATAAAGGCCACCTGGCAATAAAGGCCACTTTTTGTCTTTCAAAAGGGTGGACTTTGTTCACAGGTTTGACTCTAATTGTTTTACTCCATGGCCTATGATTAGAAACCACAGGCCTCTAAGAGACCAACATAACTCAGCCATAGGGGCACTTAATACATCATATATACATGTACAGTGTAACGTCTGAATACCGGACCCTGTCCGGACCTGGTCAAAAGTCTGGTTTTCAGAGAGTTCCGGTATTTAAAAGGGTTTTCAATTGAATTTATTACCTGATCATGAACCAATGATATTTGGGTGCATGTTACATTCAAATTGTACATAGTAATTGTAGTGTATATTCCGTACGTATTAAGCCATTTGTTTTTGCATACACCAAAAAATGCTTTTTGTTATAAAATATTTTATATCTGATTAAGAGTGTCAGATCTAAAAAGATGTATTTTAAACTAGTACCAGTAAATTGGTGTAAGCAATAGTAATTAGATCAGTGTTACGCATCAAGTAGAACATCAAAGTCAACTTAATTCTATTTGTACAATAAAGTGTTTTTCACGCATGAGCTATTATTACATGCTTCATGTAAACAATAGATGACTGACACGTTTGTTAATTGGGGGGGCCAAGATCATGTTTCAGTAATAATGTGGATCCTCCAGGCCAGTATACAAAGTTTGACACTAGAAAATTTCGGCGTCCGATATACAGTATAAAGTCTGCGGTCCGGAAAGATCGTCCGGTTTCCGGAATTTAGAGAGCACGGTATGCAGAGGTTACACTGTATATTTATTGAATATTTCACAATAATATATTATAGCCACATGATTAAAGTTAGGAATATTTCTCAAGTACTGAGCATGTATAATTAAATGCCCCTACATAAAACTAATTTAGAATTACAAATACCAAATTTACATGTACAATCTTCATTCATATCATGCTACAAAAACTCATTTCATGAACTAAAATGCAAATAACATATGATAACTACCTATTGGATTCTGGCAAGTGACCTCTTTTCCAATGGTGTTTCTGTTCTGGTCAATTAATACAGAACACTTTTCAGTGTTACTCATATCTGTAAAGAAAAAAAATCAGATTTTAAGCCTGTGTTCAACATTATTTCAGTGATACATTAAACCATTTAACCTTTCCAGTACTTACCATGTTCTCCCAAAGCAATTGCTAACTTCGTAACATGAATGAGTGTAATTTATTTCATCAACAACAACAGTTTGACAGTTTCTAAGTATTAAAAATAGAATAAGAAAATAAGAACACAAATTATAAGTCCGATATTTTAAAATAAACCCAAAGTTAATTCATTATCACATAGACAATGTCCTATATAAATAACTATCGAAATGTCACGAAGACATTTAAATTTTAATTCAAACTATATATCTTTTTCTTCTTTTAAAAAAATTGACAACTTATATAAAACAAAAGTGAAAAAATATGCAAAATATATCAATGAATGAATAAGAATCAATGTAAACACAGGAATTAAACTTGTTGAATACCTAAATTAGAAGAAAAAAATCAGTGACAACTTACTGCATTAGTCCGAGTTGAACAAACAGGTCGTGCTTGTCGAAATTAGATCACAACCAGTCATCAAACAGTGGTCAGTTTAGTGAAAATAAATAAAAAATATGGAAATTCCTAATCTGCACAATGCAAAATTCCCCTTTCGGTGTCGTGTAATAATTACATTTCCGTGATAATCAATCATCTGACGCAGTGGTCTCCCTTTACTCAATAACGCTCAATAATAAAGATGAATTTAATTCTGGAAATAGCTGAAACATTTCATGATATAGTTTAATGTTATCCATTATTGACCATAAAATTGCTGTATACTAATAAATTTCAAGGTCAGTATATTGGGCCAAAATAGAAGAATTTTTATGATGGTTACTTTCTTATGACGGCCAGTATACATCTTCGGCTATTGAAATTCATTTAGCAAAACTGTAACAGTAAGCAAGTAGAACAATGCTGTAACTACAGTCAAACCTGTGAATAATCAACAAAAGTCATCCTTGTGGCTTTTATTGACAGGTGGCCTTCATTTGGAGGTCAGTTTGTTCTAAATAATCAATGATAGTTTTTCAAAGAATGGCCTTAAACATAGGTTAAACTGTACATTAAACCCAGAGAACACAGGACTGATAGGCAATAATTAACATGTCCATTGTGCACAGTCATACATAATGCAGGTTATCTCAGCATATCATAGCAGTAAACACATACTAAACAGCGGTTGTCAATCACATTATTTATTCATATGTGGTCATTCAGTGAGGTTTGACAGCACATAATGTATACTGAAATTGATACAACTTGGTTGCAGAATTTGGGTGACAGCTGCAGAATTTGGGTGACAGCAACATACAGCATAGTCTGGTTCCCTGCCCAACGTATCTTCGATTATTAATCACAGTGTCAAGGACAGGTGATCCGGCATCGTGGCCTAGAGGTGGAGTGTCCGACCTCTGATCCGAAGGTCCTGAATCCCGGATTCAACCTGTTGCGTTCCTAAACTTTACAATCCCATCCCAAGTAAAATTTATTGTTTCACAATTGAGCTAAAATAGATTAATATAAACTAACCTGGACTACTTTGAAGCAATGAAAAACAACAAGTAGGGTAAAGATCCATGTTTTAATAATTTATGGTTGAAGCTTATAGTCAGTACCAGAGAACAACACCATAGACAAATAAGTATATACATACACATTGTGTGGTAATATGGTTGTTATAAAAGCAGAGCAAATATGGTTTTATTCTACACTAAACAATATTCTTAACTAATATATTCTCAAACATGATATTCAAATAAAATAAGTCATGCTTCCCCTAATAAAATAAAGATTAAATACTACACCAACCTTCATCCAGAGAAAAAAGCAACCAATGTATATCAATTTGAGAAATATTTCTTTCAGTAAATATTGAGAAACCAATCAGGAACAAACGAAAAGAATTTTTCTGGACAGAATCAGCATATTGTTCCTTATTTGGACATTTTGGCACCAATAAGGAATACTACGAAAAACGAAATGCTGCCATTTCACTACACTTTCATTTTAATTCTTTAAAATTAATTCAAACTGCTTGTTCATGGTTTGTTTACTAGCATCGGATAATCATATAATTATCATATTGTATAATGAACACATGCTAACACACAAACATATAATTTTTCCATATCATACATATTGTATAATTAATAAAAAATCTATTCCATTGCATTTATGTGCAGTAACTATAAAATTAATTCATTCTATGAACCGGTGCTATTCCAATCTAGACTAGATGTTTAGCAAGAAGAATTTAAATAGCAGTAAAAATATCTGGAAAGTATCCAACTCGGCAAAACCTAAGTAAACAGCAACGATAACACGAACCAGATTAATGCTCATATTTCGAACAACATCTTTATAAAATCATCATGTTATACAAATCAAGAAAAAATGCCATTAGCATATACATCACAATGTGAATACAATTAAAAATTAAATTTCTACTTAAGTCATGGTATCATGAAATAATGTACAATACAGAACGAAAATCTAATAAAACTGTTACACTTGTTCACATCAAACTTACAGCAAATCATTTTTTGAATAATACGCCAGGTCAAATTTCAAAGAAGAATATTTATCACGAGACAAAATGAACCTACAAAAAATGTTATCATGTAAGCATTTTTTCACATTTCTTAACACTGTTTGCAAATTTAAATCATTGTAACCATAGAACCACAAGCAAATATATACATAAATATAATTTCTCCAAGGTGGCTGACCACATTCATTATTTCCTTGGGCAGATTAAACAATTACGTTTGATAGAATTAACTCTGTACATTTGTTCAAGATCAGGTAAAGACATGTTATCCATAAGGAATTTACTCACATTTTGGGAAAGGTACCAGCGTTTGTATTATAGTAAAATTGCGCACATAATATATTAACGTTTCAAATGAAAATTTGTTCGGTTGGAAATTTTTGTTTGAATTGGGGAAAAATGGTCAAAATTTTGGATTGGGAATGGGTGCATTTACTGTTATCTATTATATCAGGTAAAAATTCCCTGTCTCCCTCACATCAGCTTGGCAGTATTAACATCAATATTTGTAATAATTGACCTGATTATAATTACATAGCACTACAATGAAATAATTCTATTGCACATAGTTATATAATACATGTATTGACAAGGAGTAAGTTTATCATAGTTATAATGAAATCATTTCATATGCAAAGATGTTTTGAGAAAGACGATAATAACAGTCACCATTTATACAAGTATAGAGTATTTTAGACAAAAGGTAGGTTTAAAAGACATCCCTCACGCACCAATGAAGTGTATGTCTCCATCTCATACCATACAAAATTGAAGTCTGTAATATTAACAAGTTTAAATAAAGTCAGTGTCTAATAAAATAGGTACTTTTAATTATCTGACAATATTTATCATGTATTTTTTTAACTTACACACTGATTGTACCAGGAAGACAAATGTTTTGATCACTAACAATAATCAGCCACATTTACTGATAATAATTAAATAAGGGTTGAAATTCATATCCATTTTTTTCTCTGACATTAAACACCAACAGCCAGAGTTAATTGGTGACTTTCCAGCTTCAACAGAGACAAAAGACCTCAGGCATGGGTAGAAACATCGACCATCCATAAGCCAGCTTGACAGCTTCCTCACATGTGATTTTTTCCTAGTCCCAGGAGGGATTCAAGCTCACAGTGGTAAGGGGCTAGTGATTACTAATCAGAGACCATCATTACTCGACCTTGGAGGCCCACAAAATTCGTATCTTATGCATATTATCAATATTTTGTGAATATAAATGAACTCTCATTCTAGAAATTTAAGCAGGACAGATATGATATGCAAATAATAAAACATGAATGTAATTGATGCCGGGGACAATAAATACATGTACTTACACATCATATACACATAAGTCAGACACTAATACTGGGGGAGAGAACTGCAAAATATTCATTAAACTTAAATCAGCCATTAAAGAATTATTAAATGATAGGCAATGAGTAGAGCAAACACCAATAAAGCGATTAAGTTACTAAAAAAACACAGATATATTATCACTTGCTTTCCTGTTAAATATTCTACGAAAAAACCATGGATACCTCTTAAAATATAATACAACAAAAACAACTCACAATCTATCACATAGCATTCAAATAATTTCTTAATAAAAAATATCTTGTAATCAATTTTTTGTGTGAAATTATTACATTAAGCATTAACATACAAGACTTGGGGCATGATCTGGTTTTACTGTTTAAATTTCATCTTCACCATATATTTCATATTAAAACAGTTATCATACAGTGTATGATCAGTATTTGTAATGATTGGTGGTATATACCATAAACAAAAGCATCAAGAATGCCACTAAAAAAGATGTGCATACAACTACTATTAAAATCAGACGCATAATGTTCAAAAAATATGAAACAATGACTTAGAACATTTTTATCCTAGTAGTGGTAAAGCTTTCAAACACCGTACATAATGATACATAATTTTATTCATGAAGCAAACAAATGAAATGAAATGACTTCAAACAATAACATGAACCAAGAGTACCCATCTTGCGATCTTTTTTATAGTTCTTGTACCATAGTGAGACAAGTAACATTTATGAAAAATGGCCGAACAAATTTCAACCTAAACAATACAAACATTTTATCATGCTTGCTTAGTGCCAACACGTAATGGGCAAATGTTCTTTAACAGCCTGACTATTAAATGCATGAAACTCAATTCATTATCAAAACAAATGAACATTCTATCTTAACAATGCTTTATACTGACACAGGATTCAAAAAAAAAAATCAAATGATAAAAAATATAAGTTAAAGTTGACTATTTCAAATTGTTGTAGTCGGCAGTCACATAATTAGTCACAAACACAACCAGTCCTGTTCCTATGGCTAGAATGTTTTCCTGTGTATTGCTTTGACCCCCTCCTCATTGTATTCTCGCTTGGATACCCACATCTTCTTAAATGTATCTAAAGAAGCTAAAATTGATCCCCTGAAAAAAATGAAAGTACCAAACATTCACATAATATACCAGACAAAACTATCTTGTGAAGCTTTGGGAGAGAACTGTTCAACTTACACATTATTTTTTGCTGAATCAGGGACCATAATTCAAGGCTAGGGTGATTTTGTGTTTTATTGAACTTGGCTTGAAAGTAATGCCCAAAACCATTTTACTGATTTGTTGAAGTTTTATTAGGACCTGTTTAACTTATGAAAGGGAACAACTACTGTGGACTCTGTTTCACGAGTAGCTATGGTCTCTGACTAGTAATCACTAGCCCCTAACAGCTTCCTCACATGTGGACTTTGGTCCCAGGTGAAATTCAAATCCACAATGGTTAGCAGCTGGAGATAACTTATCAGAAATCAAAACTACCTGAGCATGGATGCCCCAAATGCAGAGAGAAATTAATGAAGTTTTTATTTAACTTATTTTACAATCCAATCTTTGAGTTATAATGTTTGTATGAATATGTACACATTATTGAATGTTTAAACTATAAGAATACAAACCCAATCCATGTAGAATATAATCGTTCTTGTGGTGCAGAAATCTGAAATGGATAATTTTAATTAACCAATTTCATTATCCACTAAGTAGCTCAATGATAGAACAATTTTAAGACTAGTAATTCCCACAGTGCTGTTCACAAGACATTAATTCAAGTTTTTTTTAAATATATATTAAACACTTCTTACTCCAAATATGAGATGCATCTTTGTGAATCATTATTATATAAACTATCATCAATACAGGGATTTTTTCCACATTTTTCGAAAGATACAGTTGATTTACCTGAAGTTGGGATATTTTAAACATTTATTACAGTCAAACTAAGTCCTTTTTAAGAAATTATTTTCCTTGAAATTGGGAAAAATGGTCACTATTTTCAATTTGAAATGGGTCCATTTCAGGTATCTAATATAAATAGGGAAAAACAAACCCTAATCTTTAAATCCTTTGGAGACAACTTTTTCACTTCACTCAGAAGTCTATCACCAAATCCTGTAAGTGTACAAAAACAAAGAATCATTACAGAACAGTGTCAATAGTTGATATCTCCAGATATTGCAAGCTTTATTACAACATACAAAAAATGTAATCAAAGAACAAATGATTGTCAGGCATTTTCTTTATTAGACAACAAGTATAAACAATGAAACCTATACTAACAAAAGAAATCCTTTGTTGTTTTTCACTTTTCACTGGGTTTTAATGACTCACCAACAGCCAGGATCATTTGGTGACTTTCCAGCTTTAACAGTGAAAGAAGACTCCGGACGTTTACTTGGTTAGAACTATCAACCTTCTGTAAGCTAACTGGACAACTTCCTTCCATGCATCTTTTTGTACAGAAAACATATAAACATGATACTGTTATAACAAAAACAAAATGGTTATTGTAAGAAAAAAACATACAATCCATTTTTTTTAAGGTATCTTGTTTTCAACAAGTCCAAAGTCCTACCTTTAAATAGAGTTGAACCACCAGAAAGCACTATGTTTGAAAAGAGAGTTCTTCTTAGATCCATATCTGATTTCTGTATAGAATATGTTAATACTTCATGAATCCCCTCACATTCTTCACCAATCAGATCTGGTCTAAATAATAATTCAGGTGCTCTGTAACGAGCTGGTCCAATCTGTATAAATGTAAGACATGAACATTTATAACAATTATAACAGTCAGTGACAAATCATACATTATAATACAAACTTTAATTTTTATATAATAATGTTATCACAAATGGCATATTTATAAAATAAGATACAATAAGTCATGCTCCTAAATATCTAGATGACACAAAAAAGGGATTAAATATCTGTCTATCATACCTTCAGTACTTTTGAGGCATTATTCATCTCCAAATATTTTTGTACTAGTACAACTGGCACCATTTTTTTTATTTTACTTCAGAGGCTTAATAGGGTTGACATATATAAAAAGGGTTGGACAGGTAACCAGAAACAAAACTATTTTAACGGGCCATATGAAAATCGTACCTCTATCGAACTACCATCAGGCAAGGTATACTGAGATTTCTCTATCTCGGATGATTCTTCTTTCAATGGATTTATAGACAAGTAACAAGCTTTCTGCAAGAACAAAATACAACCATTAAATCACAGTAGAAAAAAAACACAAAATGAAAGTCGTTTACAGAAATCCAGCATTCTCTCCACAACATATCTTGAAAGGAATGTGGGCAAATCCACAAAATTTGAAATTCATAAGAAATTCAAACAAACTCAGATTATAGGTATTTCTGACACTGAATATTTGTTTAAATTGCTATTTGACAGGATTTGTTAAGCTTAGAGGGGGAGATTCATTTAAACAAGAGATAATTATGAACCTACTTCTTTGATTGTTCGAACGATTTCTAATTCAGCTGATGTGTGGAAGTCATATCCTTCTTTACGTAGAAGCAATCTTAAATATCGTGTCACATCTCTACCAGCTATATCGACCCGCATCACGCTGTGAGGCATAGCAAAACCTTCATATATCGGAACAGCATGAGCGACCCCATCTCCAACATCTAACACTACACCAGTGGTACGACCAGTAGCATATCTAGGCACAAAAATGAACCATAAACTAATCAAATACACATACATGATTTAAGCATTTCAGATGTCTATAATAATTTGTGAAGTCCACTTGTATGCCAAGATGAATAAGTAAAGACTACACTAAACTTCAAAACAAACACATCAGAATCTTTTCAGGGGTGTAGAAATGAGCCGGAAGCAAGAAAAATCAACTGGCTATTTGAACATTCTCGACAGCTACTTTTTCCCAACAGGGGGCATTGCCCCTTCACCCACTATTGGGGGGGCCCTCAGACCCCTTCTACTTTTAGTAGCTTACCAGCTTCATGAACACACTACATCCATGTCTTTTTAAAGATCAAAATAACAATACCACATGATTGTATTTCTATCATGACTATGGATTATTAAGAAAAATTTGTGAATGTACAAACTAAAGTACTCACAAACTTAACACAGCTTGCATTGACATAAATAGGGCTGGTACATTGAAAGTCTCAAAAAATATTTCAGCGGCTTTTTCTCGATTTCTTCTTGGATTTAAAGGAGCCTCTGTTAATAAAACAGGATGCTGAAAAATAGAAATAAGAAATTTAGAGAATCTTTCAAAAAATACTTTTTATACATTCCATATTCAATCGGTCTGCTTTTTTGCCTATATTGAACAGACAGTCTTCTACACAGATGCAACACATTTAGACTGAACTACAGTTGCTAACATAAGTTATATTTACACAACTAACAAGTACAACAAATAATACAAATATTGATATTTAAACTAAAACAAGCAAGGCCTAAGAATGAACAAAATAAAAACACTTTAAATTTAAAGTAATATTGCATTTTATGACATTAAAAATCAGCCCTACCTCCTCTGAAAATGTTTGAAGTTGGTCTTTTGAGTAAATATATTGCCAAATTCTTTCCATATCATTCCAATCCTTGACTATTCCATGTTCCATTGGATGTCTAATTGTCAATAAACCTCTGTGTTCCTACAAAGTCAAATAACAAATTAAACAATGCTCAGCAATATTTCATATTAATAGGACACTTAATTAAATTTTAGGATGCCTTGATTTAATACAAAAGCAAGACGAGTTGAAAAAAGAATAATGTTAACACAACATAGAAATATCATCAATTATTATGATAGTGTTAAGAAAATGGAAAGCCAATAGTCATTAAGCTTCATAATAACATACTTCAGCTTCTGGTCCAAGGAATATGTCCCCTTCTAGGGCACCTGCCATGACTCGTACATGCTTTGGTCTTCCAATACTGGAAAGAAATAACACGAATGTGATGAAAATGTCATCAGCATGTAATAATTTGGTTTTTACCAGTTGAAAGATAACACATCAATTGTTTTGTCTGAGACATCATTGCTGCATAAGCTTTGTCTCTGATACTATATTTTGATGAACCTTTTATTACTTTTGTGTCTGCATGAGTAATATTGGACAGAAAATAAAGAAATCACTTGTAACAACATCAAAATGGACAGGAGTTTACAAAATATAAATGATACAGTATGTTTTATTCAGATGATGCATGGGTGCCAGAATCTGTACATGAAACTAATTAACATTAATAAATCAATACTTACAAATTTGCAAAGTGATATTTTGGTACTTGATCACCAGCAAAGCCTGCTTTGATGATACCAGACCCCTGAAATATATTATAATCTATGATAGCAAAGAAAATGGAAATGATTGTTATTTTAAATTCGTGATGTTTACAATTTAGTTTGAAAGTAGTTTGAATGCAATACAGATTGATTACTTATTTCTTAGAAGTCTTGGTGAAACAGTCATTTCAATTTTGAAAACATAGTTAACACAAGACTTACATATGACTTCAGATTTAAATAAAATATGTGAATCAGATATAAGAAACACTTTGAGTAATGGACCACTGATTAAGTGAAAACAATACTGGCCAACTACTGTATCTATCACAAGAACCAAAGTATGGTCTTCACTGTGTGCTTTGAGACATGTTATAGATTGGCATTAGTGTTGCAACATCAGTTCAAAATCATAATCGATTATCAGTTGGAATCGGTTGGTACATGCGATGTGATTTTCCGATTATTTAATCGGTTCTAGTGTAGCAGTGTAACATAAGTAGACCTCTAGTGTTTGATTCTATTTATGCACCCTTTGGTTCTTAGCCATCCTCTGCTTTATGCTAGTTGGCATTGTAACATATAGGCATGGTGAATAGAGTGTGTTATCCATATAAACCATTAACCCGGCTCTATTAACATGAAATAACCTGAGAGATGGTCAAATATTTGTTTTTTCGTATTGATTGATGATCCGCCATCATTTTTTAAATAACGCGAGTGATTTCCCTTGAATGTGTGTTTAATTCGCGGCACCAGTAGTAAGCATACGGTGCCTAAATGAGATAGACCGATAATCGATTATGAAAAACTGCAATCGATTATCAGAATCGGCAGACATTTTCACATCGCTAATCGAAAGTACCCGATTATCGTTTCTTCACTAATTGGCATTATCCCAGTCATGTTTATTAAGATGGATCATGCTTAACATAGAGCTTAAAATTTCAAAGGCTACACCCATGGAATATGTGGGCTGATTTAATTATCTTTAAAACAGGGTCTTAAGCATTTGAAACTGGTAGACAGGCATTGTGTGCTTCTGATATAATTTCTACGATAAATTGCAGTTTTGTACGTGTTTTTGTGTAATTATTTCTGATGTCAGACTGAAGATTGAGTGCTAGAGATCATTTCACAAAAAGATATGAATAGAAGAGACTAAAAATATAATCAGTGTAAAAGATTCTCTGAAGATAAATACTTAATATGTTGTCAAATCATTAATAACATACATCAAATACAACTTATACAAGGTTTTAGTGGAAATAATTGGACTAATGCACCAACACTGCACAGCTCAATAAAAACTGCCAGTTGCTTCGGTAAAAGAAACTTCCAAAATATGCAATTCCAAATGCAAGAAAGTGTGAACATGAATGAAATAAAGTAAGTCATTTAATTATGCTTAATGTCAAAAATACAATAAAATGAATTGAATTAATGAATTAGATTGCAGCAGCTGCAGCCATTCATCATGACTCATACGATGACATTTATTGACTTGCATCTAAATTATTTCATTGAACAATACAAAATATGACTTACATTGTCTATGACAACAGGCTGGTTAGCAATCACATCATAAGAATCCATCTATGTCTGCCAATTGCCAAAAATTCATAAATTTTGTCTAATTCGATCCCAACCGGAAGTCACTGCTTAACGGAAGTTGCATTGATAAATTAGGTAGGATAAAGTCCGGCTAACACGGAACGTGACGGAACGAATTTTGTACTGAGATACAGTCTTTATAATACAATCATTAATGGATAAACAATAAACAATCAAACTTGAGATTAATTATTCATAACGGCTAAGTCATCAAGGCCTTCCCCATATTTATACTTTAGGTTCTTTGCTATTGTTCTCTCTCCGTTTTATATAGTCCTGTTTCGCCGCTCTCGTTTACCACGGTTGTGTTTTCAAAACGTAACGTTAATTCTATTTAACATTATTTTCCCGCAGTATTCACAATTTAATTCCCCTTATTAATGAAAATTGAAAAGGTGCTGCAATATCTAATTCTGTGTCATTTCCTCCTTCAATATTTCCTGTCCCCTTTCCTCATCTTTTGAATTTTTTTCTACGCTCTATCCGATCTCTCACCGAGCTATTTTTCTTGTTGTTGCCTGTCCAACCTCAGGATTATTGCCTCGCATGATTACCAATGAGGAAGTCTTTTTTTTAACATTCTCACATTGTTAAATTGTTCTTAAAGTGCACTAACATGCGTATAATTTATACACACGTCGTGCCCAATAATTTGATATAAGCATTTTGTATTATGTATTATGTATACGAATTAAACGGATTTCTGGGCTTTCACTAAAAACATCACCATACTTAGTACTCATACGTACATGTATGTCTTGACTTCCTACTTCTACTGATAAATACTAATTATTTCAAAGGGTTTAATCATCAGACCTTAAATTAGCATAACTTAGTCATACATTGACCGTATGTTGCCGTGCGACGATTTATTATTAAGCTTTAATTGTGACCACTGCGTAATTCTTCTTCATTGGTCCTTAATGCAGCAGACAGTGAATAAAGTTTAGCCCAATAGGCAGAGCATTCGGTCCACGGACCTCGGGTTCATGTCTTTGAACCCGAGGGTTCTCCGCGAATTTGTCGTTGAAGCTATTCGTTCTCAACTGATGGCCTTTCTTTGTGGAATGTAATAGTACCTTGCATGAATTCATGTAACACTACAAAATACCGTTTTATGCAATCACCATTGTGTAAAATTAGACACTCGATGGATGTGGTAAGGTATCTTAAATGATTTGTGTATAAATTTACATACGTCAAAATAGTACAGGTGGTCTTTCATTGTCATTTTTCTTTCTACGTGGATGTTGATGTGTGATTGTACTGATAATTTCTACATTTCATTGGAAACAGTATAACTTCATAATACTGCAACATTCCGGAAAGCATGCGCTCCTACACGGTATGTCTCAATGGCGGGGATCCCTAAACACTAACCAAACACGAATAAGTACTAAATGCAGACGTCACGTGACATTGTATGTAACAATTACAATGTTGCATTGATATGATATAAAGGGGAAAAAAGAAAAAAAAGAAATTCCGAGGTAAGGTAATGAAACGTTTTGAAATCGCATCTAAGGCTAACTTGTTCATAAAAACTCTCTTAACAACAACAAAATTCCTTACAACAATATTCTCGCTACCAACACCACCATTCAAATACGTGTACGTATGGTCCTAATAAAGAACTGGTCAAATTGTTTCATTTACCGTTAATGAGTTGCTGTTGTTGAACTGTGTAATTGAACGTGCTGAGTAACATCAAAATCATGGTGTATGAATTAAAATTTGTACTCCAAATAAAAATGCAAACATGACACGTGTTTGGTTTGTTTTATTTAAAATATTGCATGTATACCGATTGTCTTTGATCATAAATCGATTTATCGCGAGTTTACACTAATGATTTTCGCACGAAGTTTTTCAATCCAGTCTTCTCCTTTTTCAAAATCTTCATATTTAGTCTCCATACGTTCAAGAGCGGCTACTCTCGCATCATCTGATACAGGAAGACCAGCAGCTTTTACGGCTTCTTGAAACTTGGCTACTGATGCAGTCGCAACACAAATTCTTGGAATGTTGGAGTTGTTTCTGTGAAAATAATTTAAACTATTTGACTCACAAACTGAACGAATCTGTATCAAATTGTGTATCACTTTTTCACTGAGGTTTAACGTAACACCAACACCCTAGGGGCATTCTTCAGCGACTTTCCAGTTTTAACGGTAGATGAATATCCCATGCTTACACCCTTCTATAATCTAACTAGACAGGTTTATCACATGCCACATGTTACTTTCGTCCAGTCCCGACAGGGATTCAAACATACAGCAATGGGGCTATTGCTAAGTAAATAAGATGATTATTAATGAGATAAATTGTCGCCAATTCGTCTTTGCGTGGGTTTATGCTTAAATGGTCAAGTTATCCAATAAAACTAACTACATTTGTATAATGTACTCAAATGGGTGGGGGGACAACTCCTTTGAAATGTTTTGTAAAATTGATACAAAAAATAGACGAGGTTTGACAATCTCTAACTCACCTATGATTTAGATGATACGTTACCGCTGTGGCTGTGTGTGGACAAACATAGTATGAATTATCTTCCCAAACTTTTACCATACTTGACTTCACCTGTGAATCTGATACAACGTATGTATCAACTATAGTGTCGGATATCTGTAAGGAAACAAAGTAAATATCAGTATGCTTCCTGTAACAATCATAATTATACAGTAAGACCTCAATATTAAGACCAAGTACTTAGTCTCAAGATTGAGGTGGACTTTTCACCAAGGTAAACATTAATGGAAATACAGTCAAATAGGCCACCCTTGGAAAAAACAAAATGAGGCCTTAATTGACAGGTGGCTTATATTCAGAGGTCAGTTTGTCCTAAACAATCAGTGATGACCTTTATTCACAGGGAGGTCATTACTTAGAGGTGATCGCAAACACAAGTTTGACTGTACTCTCTTTATTTGCGAGACGTAATCTGATCCAATTATTCAAACTGAGGGCTATTTAAACAGACACCTGATTACAAGTACACTGTATAACACATTACCTTTTCTGCAAGCCCTTGTGGGACCTTGATTGATCCTGTTTCTTCAAATTGTTTCATTAGTTCACAAACTAACTTAGAGTCACCATCGCTGAAAACGTACCACAGACGTTCCATGTTATATGGAATCTGTAAAAGATAATATGCACGGAAAAAATGATGAAGTAGGACATGAATGGACTCTCAGGACAAGGTGGATTCAAGGTGGCGCACGGAACCAGACAGCGGAAATGTGCACTTACATGGGTTAAGTGTGGAACCTCGTGTATACGCAAGAATGGTTCCATCCATTGCAAAACAATCAAGATCTGGATATAAATTGAATGCACAATTAAAACTCCAATCAAGAAAATATTATCAATTATAATTATGCAGAATCAAATCATAATTACACTAAAACCTCAATAATGAGACCACCTTCGGAATGCTAAAAGTTGAATTATAGATTAGTTATTGGAAGCCGGTCCAAAAAACGTGGTTGTTATAACAAAATGGTCGCATTATTGAAGTGATCGCTATTTGAGGTTTTATTGTACGTATACTAGTATTTGTTGAAATTTAAAGATATGAAATAAAGTGAACCCCGATCCATGTATTATTCATCATATGTATATTTGTGCAATTTATACAATACCTGAATATCCATTGCAGGCGCTAAGGTAGGGACTACATCTGGGGCTACGCTAAAATCCCCTTTAGATATTGCGCGTGAAACTATATCATTGCACGTGACTGCACAGACCAACCTAATTGGTAATCCCATCTTGGCAGCAATACAGCCAGCTATTTGGAAACAAGCATGAAAACAGTACAACGATATCAGGATATGATTACAGTGCAACCTCTCCAGAGCGGCCCTCACTTGAGCCCTTGTCCCTTCAACAACAGCATGAGTTTCCCCACTATACAATTTAACTATCTATTTAACTTCTCTAAAGCAACAACCTCTCCACAAAAACATATACTAGTATTTTTGTTTCCTCCAAAGGGTGTTCCTTTGGAGATGTTGCACTGTATAATACTTAAAGGATTGAACAACGAAAGTCTGATATCACACGAGTTGGTTTAATTTGATTACATTAAAGAAGGACATAAATAATTCATTATTTATCATATTCCAATCAATTCATCGACAAATATATCACATTTAGTTAAACGATCTCATTTTTAAATTTTTTAAACATGGCGGCGTAAAATATCAAACAGATGTTTTCAAGTCAGGCACAAAACATGCAACACATTTAAATCTCCAGTTTTTTTAAAGCTGTTTGGTGTTAGAATCATTGCAACATAGAACTATGTCAAAGTAGGTCACAAAAATGAGAAAATACTTCTACAGACTTTCCATTCTCAGGTAGTAAGTATGCATAAATTTTGTGAATTAGATAAGATTATGAAGCTAAATGTTCAAACTGCTTGTAGTCTAATAAACAAGAAAGCCCTTATTTTAAGCGCTTGATGAATTAATACGCAATTTTAAATTCGGACTACTTTGCACTTGTCTTATTTACCTGTGGCATTTCCTAAGGCACCTGTTGGAACAACAATTTCTACTTCTTTCGCACAATCTGAACTCATCTGAATTATTTTATGAAACGACAACAAAACAATAAAGTTGATCTTCAACAATAAAAATATTACCTAAGATAAAAATATTACCTAAGATAAAAATATTACCTAAGATAAAAATATTACCTAAGATAAAAATATTACCTAAGTGCGAACATAATAAGAGATTGTTTGGGGTCTCCGTGATCGAGAGGTTATGGTCTCTGACTTACAAATACCAGCCCTTCACAGCTGTGAGTTCGAATTTCACCCATGGCCAAACAAATCTCAAATGTGAACAAGCTGTCCATCTAGATTACGAAAGGTTGGTAATATACCCATGGTCTTCCACCACTGCTAAAACTGGAAATTCGTCAAATGAACTAAGCTGTGGCTGCGACATGAAACACCAGAGAAAAGCTAAAGATCCATAATTCTTTGAGCTGGTGGGTGAAAGCTATGTTGACGCATGTGTGTTTCTGTTACCTTTAATTGTATTTTTGAGCTATGAGGCCCATTATGGGGTTTTGGTCAACGATTGGATTAGTACTGTCGTTGTTGTTGTTGCTGCTGGTGCTGTTGTTTTTGTTGTTGTTGTAGCTATTGCTGTTGTTGCATGAATAGATGATAGTAATTATGAAATTATATAACAAAATACATTTTGTGTATGAATTACATACATATATCAGAAAATCATTCAGTGCCAGACTTATATTTCAATTTACTTTCAAACTACTTGCATAAATAGTGAAGATGATTCAAAATGATTAAATACCTTTAAATACGCATAAAAATAATGCACGATCTGAACAAGAATACGCGACCAGTTGATGGAATTAATGCTCGTCAGATGGTACTTCCGGCGAAAGTCGTTGTCCATGAAACATGGTTTAATAACAAGATCTGTATCATCGGACGTACCATCAACTGAAAAAAAAACATCCATGTTGTTCGCACAATAAACTGGAAGCACGTTAAGTCCTGGCCACTAGGAAAAACAAGTTTGTGACATTATCTAAAATGTTTCAGATGTTATTCATGTATAAATATATATAATAACAAGCTTCTGATTGGACAAAGAATGACTTGTCTTTTTGTTACAATCAACGTCATTTGTTGTTTAGATGCGGTCGCAGTACTTTAGTTCAAAATCTCTTTGTAATTGTTCACGTCTTACCCCGAATCACATGGACATTATTTTCTATCACAGTCGTCATCTGTTTTTCCTGTATATTTGAGCATCGTCCCCTTGGCAACATGACCACAATATCAACCCATTCTAATCCTCTAACTGCCTCAATAGCAGCACTTCCGGTATCACCGGAAGTACCTAGAAATGGATGATAACTACAAGCATTTTGCAAAAGTTTCAACGTGATTGCACCACCATTTACCACATCCGACATCTAAGTTTTCAGCAGGCAATATAGAAACCTCGTCTGGCGAATATTTTCATAAACCTTGCAACGATGTATTCCTAACTCAGCGATAAATTGAGATATAATCACGCATTTGTGCATACATTGTTATTTTATTACTAATAGCTAGGTTCGGGTGATTTTGGAACGACCATCTTCATTATCAGTCAAGAGACAACCGTGAGTTTATACAAAATACCGTAAAACACGGTTATGGTGAGTTCGTATATACTGAAGAATCGGATGAAGTGAAGTATTTATTTTCCCCGAATACGCTGGTTCCTGATTTAATTGAATTGGGTGAAATATGAAAAAAATGAGCTAACGATTCGACCTCATTTAATTCACTTTATTATCTTGCATTAGTATTTCTAAAAATCGCAGTTTATGTCATGCTATACTCACAGCTCTACGATTAGTTGCAGCCGTGGTCCAGTGGTTAGTGCGCTCGAATCCCCGTCATATCCTTCTAGGAAAATTTAACAAAAATGTTGATTTTCCTCCATATGTGGAGCAGTTGCCGGCTCCTTATGGAAGGATAAGCACTGGTTAGTATACAGTCCAGGAAAACTGGTTAGGTGAACCGGTCGCCGTATGTAACTGAAAAATTGTAGGAAAACGGCGTTAAACCCCAGTGACACTAACTCACATAAATAAACAAACTCACCTACGATAATGGTATAATGTGTTTTACTTTTTGAACAAAAGTAATTAATGAACTGCCCAACGCATGATAAAGCTACATCTTTGAAAGCCCAAGTTTTACCATGAAATAACTCCAGGATATTCAACCCATCCTTAAGACGAGCAATCGGCGCTATTTCTGGACATGAGAATGTACTGAACGCTTTATCAATTATATCTGAAAATGTATTTGAAAGTTAGCAATTAAAATAGCCACTAAATAATTACAGTAAAACTTTGATAATCAGACCACGCTCGGGATAATGAGGTGGTCACTGTAATTATTTTTGTGCAGCAAATGTGTTGAAATTCGCGCATTTTAAACGAAGACAATCAGTGAAATATTTACAATATTTGAAGTTAATCAGATAAGTCTAGGTTCTAATAATAACATTTTTAACAAGTCAGAAATATATATGAGAACATTAACATTAACAAGAAGGGTCCGTTGTACACAAAGGTACCAACTTCAAACAGTAAGTATACTTTAATGCTAATTTAAAGTTATACAAACTATTTAGGTCATCAGCCGGTATTTCTTCGTTTGAAATAAAATAAGGAAGTAATTTCTTTGCGAGTTCAACGAAGCTTAAGTTTTTCCAAGCATGTAGATCGGATTCAGAAACACGCGGAATAAATTCCGGCAATATGATTCCGCCATCATGGGCGTATCCGGTGAACACCGCATCTTCAAAGGAAGCATCCTTAACTCCGCCCCTTGTGCTTACGTACTTCATCACAAATCTGATAGAAAATAGAATGAGAATTAAATACAAACATTAAATAATTGCAAAACTTTCCATCACGTGAGTTAATAAGCTGACGGACATAAGTCGCCACATCAAATCAGTACAACAAAAATTAAAAAGAAATTTTAAAACCCTGCAGACAGACATATTTTCTCTTCCATTAGATCGAGTATGTCGTTTTAAATTCGGATGGATTACAAAGTCTGAACTTGCATAAAATAAATATACCTATATGTGAAGGATTGCTTAATGACAAAATTTATGACAAGTCAAGAAAAGTCCCAAAGTGGAATAAATGTATGTTAATTTTATCCTCTCATAACTGATAAAAAATAACATTGTTTCGAAGAGGATTTCTTTGGACAAAAATCAAATGTTAGGAAAAGTTTGGAGGAACACTGTGGAGTTTTACACTCGTTCATGCGTTTTCTAGTTTAAAAAATGACAGATCAGTTAAATTCTGTCAAAACAGAAAAAAATCAGTCGTGTTTTCTCTTATTCGACCGACCCTATTTTTAGCGCCAAACTTACAATTACATGCCTTCATGAAATTAGTAAGGTTTACTGCCACAAATTGAGAGTAGAACGTAGAATGTGCATTTATTTAATGTTTATAAAATATAGATCACCTCTCAGTTCGTGATGACCGGCCTGTGCAAGTTTGCCAAATCCACACAAATGTATGTAGTACGTATCAGTGAGATTTTAAATTGGTATTTAATATTATAGACAGTGATGGTTGTGAGATTATGAATTCACAAATGTAGTGTACGTGTTAGGCATAAAAAAGGTTTGTTTCTGGTCGCCCGACCTAACCTAAATCTCCCCCGCGACCCTAAACTTTTTATTGGGCACGGGGAGTGGTACATCCGCTGTCTCACTTTATTATCTTTACGCACAAAACTGATCTCAACGACGGCATCCAAGATTACAAAAAATCCCTAAAAATTATTTCCCGACTTAACTACCCCATTTGTAATGAGTGTGTAACCAGAAACAAACAATTTCATACACCTAATTATATTTTGACCGCGAATACTTTAACAAAAAAATAATTTTGTAAACAGAGCGGTGAATCATGACTGTATATTAGTGTAAAACTGTATCAACGCGTTATTTACAATGGTGACTCTATGTTTATCAAATCGCTGATCAAGTTATTTTTCAACGGAAGTACGCCACTGTCAGCAGAGCTTAGCTAACTCAACAACAAGCCCCAAATTTATCGATGGTTTCAGAACCAACTTAGCATACACTAGAAGCGGTGTACGTAGACATAACATGTTTATGTTTCTTGTCCATTTTACAGTAGTTAGTCTTAGTCGCTTCGTTTCACCGACGTTATACATGATTTAAAACTAAATAAACTTACTGTTTGGTGTGTGGTTTTCCTGTCCATGAAAGTGGGTCCACTAACCCAGTTTTATCGTTCACCGTGATATCAAGTGACCTTCAGCTGCGTAATTTCCAGGCGCGGATCCGGTCGCTCGGAGTTTGCAGATTTGTTTAATAAGTGTTTACGATACAAAGCTAATGTTTTTTCTTACAAAACATTCTCTCATCTGTTTATTCAAATTTCATTAGTTGAATCTGTTTTAGTTCAACTAAAATAGTTTTTACCTTGTTGACATTACACAGGAGAGTAGAAATGAAGCGGAAGCTGGAAAAAACAACCAGCTATTTGAGCATTCTCGTCGGCTACTTTTCCCCTCGGGGGGGGGGCGTTGTCCCTTTGTACCCTACTTGGGTAAACCAGGCAATTGTTGAATAATTTTAGCTAAACTACAAATCAACATTTATGGATGGATTAATGTCCTATATTTAGCAATTGAATACGTAGATATTAACATGATTTGATCATAACAGGTGAGTGGCCCGGTGAATCAACATTTACGTGAGTTCAGCATTATGTAGTTTGTTGTCACGACTGAATTATATTTTAAGATTCAGCGGCACTATTAATCGTTTGATTTTTGCACCGTGGTTTAACTTCGCACAGTTTGTGAAATATTGCATGAAGTCTAAAAAGGCAAATTAAGAGGTCGTGTATATGAGTAAGTTGCGAATTTCGGTTGGAAACTACTCATAGAAACCTGGAAACAAAAAAAAACAAGGGTGGTGTAATATTCAACATATGAATTGGAAGTGAAAAATAATGTTTATGCCAAGAAAATGGGCATTTGAAAATGAAAATCGCCTCAGAAGAATTCCTGAAGTGAAACGTATAAGGGTGAAATAATAAAGAGTACACAATCTTAAATTTTACGTGACAAAATTACAGTCTAATACATTTCCTAGATTGTGGCCCGATCCTACCGTTGTGGTGATTTACAATCGTGTTTAGATTGTACGGTATGTTTATGATTTACACCTAACCGTAACTTTAATGCATGCGCAGTAGTGTGTTCCGGTGAAACGAGGAACTGAAAAAAGTAAATATTGTCGCTAATCATTGTATGTATCAGTTATGACGACCTAATCTAATTATGCCATCACGTGGTGAGGGAAGAGAATCATCTTCTCGTAGAAGTCGATCAAGAAGAAACAGAAGTCGACACCGCGACCACCATCGTCATCACAGAACAAGAAGTCGAAACCGAGCGAAAAATGGAGAGAAAAATTTCCCCGCAGCCGTGTGTAATATGCTGGCTATCGTTCTTGTCTGTACCTCTTTAGCTGAACCAAAATGGATAAGCCTTCAAGGAGGTGGATGCATGATTGAGAAAACTCCATTACACCATTTAGGGACTTATCAATTTTTCTTCCCGGGAAATTTTTTGGCACAGGAACATGATTTCTCGGAGGATTCTGTTGAAGCTATTGTTTACCAGTTTGGTCCAAATATAAAAGACAGTTAGTATGTTTTGAATCCTGGCCCTGAGGTTATAAATTTGAGATCAGTCTCCCGGGCTTCTTGAAACTGCTGAAATACTTTCCTGACATTTGGTCCGGCAAAGATAAAATTTCTGTCCGACCAAATGAAAATTTGTCTGACTGAATATATCATGGATAGGTTATACATGCTGTAAATCATGCCCAATTGCCAGACATCTGGTCTGGTACTCGATGAACGGTTATTGGACCTGCCCAAAATTGCCTGACATGTCCGACAGTCTTGCAACTGTCGGGAAGCCTGGTTTCCGAGCTCAAATCTCAGTTCCATTCTCAAAGTATTATGGTTGAAAAGATAGAGATTATTAATGTTTAAATAATTTTCAGGTCAATTATGCTGTCAGAATAATGTACCAGTAATATCATTATTTTCTGATCATAATTGAATGTGAACATTATAAGATGGGATATGAGCTCAGAAACCAATCTCAAGTATTATAATTATTATAACCTCAGGCCCTGTTCTTAAACCCTTCAAATAAAGGAGTAACTGATAGAAGAAGCAACTGACTTTTGTGTTAGTTGGTGTTTATTGTACTGTCAGTTTATAATAGATGGAAGTATTTAATGTATCATTAGTTTGTTTGGCAATGATATTCCATAGTGTGCCATTCAGACTCTAAGAATTGCCATCGACATTTACACTCATTAAATGACATTTAGCTATCAAAATAATGCAGTAATTGTCATTATTGTGGTTTCTTGTAACAGCCTTAGGTTTAGAATCAGGAAATCCCAAATGTGATCTCTTTCAATCTATTTATTTTGTTTGGCTTCAGATTAATAGTTTTTTAATTGTATTGTAAATGAACAAAGTTGTTTTCATTATTGTTTATTAATAATTCTTTGATAGTGATTTTTCTAGAGTAGAATAGAAGGGCACCATGCCCTGCCTTTTTTGTCCCCACCCTGTTGCCCTTATTTTATCAAATTTGTACCCTACAACCATCAATTACAAGATTTTATGATCTGTAATAATCATCAACATGGGGAATGATTGCTGAAGACGCTACGTGATACATGGTATAGGTGCATTCTTAATCTTATTTTGCAAAATACATTCATTATGTTACTTTAGCAAGACTTTGTACAACACCCTATATGATGTATGAATATTTTAATAATCTGACAATATTTATTTAGGTGTCATTGCATTTTTCAGTACATTTTGTTTTTCAGAGATGGATAACTGTGTTACATACAAGGCTGCTCTTCTGATGAAGACTGTGATAGCATTTTGTTTTCTGGCTATTTTCTCAAGTCTTATTGCCTTTGTTCTGGATCTCACTTCACCTAAGAACAGGCCATGTAAATTGCTACAAAGAAATGCCATTCCAAGTATAGTTACTGGTAAGTTCTGCCAATGGCTTACATAATGATGAAAGTAAAATCAATCTCTAGTCGTTACTTTGACCAGAGTGTGAAACAAATTAGGTTTTAGTATTAAAAAATTATTGTTGTCCTCCTTTATTTGAAATCTCCTATATTTTATAATGTCAAGTCAATTATGAATATTCTGTGTTACTAAACTCACGTTTTTCAAACGAAGTGTTTCATTCTTTTTAAAACATTGTATGACTTCTTAAAATCTGTTTTTATCAATAATTGTTGTGTGCAATTATTTAACAAGTATTTGAACAGAATGATTTTTTTATTGCAGAAAGTAACATTACACATGAATGATTTTTATTTTCACTTATTTTTTTCCAGTGATCCTTAGTGTGGTTATAAATCTCTTCTGTTACTGGTTAACAACTGAAGTTGAATCTCTTCAAAAACAAACTAAGCATCATCCAGGGAGCAAAGTAATAGTAGACTTTGATGTTAGTTTTTATCTAGTGACTGCTTCTGGAGGCCTTAGCGTGATTGCGACAGCATTCAATTGTTTAAGGAGGCATCCTGTGTATGAAGATAGCCAAGGGGAAGCTCTCTTGGATGATTACGATGGCATGGATGTGTTACCTCCCCTGCCTGTACCGGATCCTCACTTGTTGAATCTTACCCCACCCCCTGCATACACTCCATAGTGACATTTTTGAACATTCATGCAATAATTACATTTGGGCAATGTCAACCTAGCAGGGCTCAACAAATCCACTCGTCTGCTCATAATTACGAGTAAAAATTGACTCAGGACCAAACCAAATTGCTGTTGAACTAGCAAAAATTCTTACCTGGTTGGCCTAGAGGATGTGTAGTCTGAGAAAGATTTGTCAAGCCCTGCTGACCCATATCTGTGCTCGGTTGTACAAATACTTTATTAACTTTGGTAAGGCCCATGTATGGTGAGACAATAATAAATTGATAATTTTGCCTAATCAGAAAGTAATTATACTAATAAATAAAAATTTCGAGGTTTTTTATGGTATTACAATGTTAATATTTATATACAATATATATCAACTTGTATTTGGAATGCTCAGTGCTTTGTGTTATAACATTGCTTGTTGTTCTCTTTGTTTAAAAGTGTCTCATAAAATTTTCTTAAATCCTCTTTATTTTTTATATTATTTAATATAATATAGGCGTAAATTTCCTTGTCTTAATGAATCATGTGTAATTAATATGATGTTTTACATTTTATGATGTTTTCGTGACGTGCAATTTTATTTGTTTATTAAAAGTTATCGCACCCATATATCCATGATTTTAGCCTTTTAATTTGCAGCTTTTTTTTACCTTCATGTATCATTTCTATCGCAGATCTGAATTTTTCTCCAATACTGCCCTAAAACACATAAATAATTGGTCACCTTTTGTAGTTGTTAATTACTTAGTTGTATTTTACATAAGAGAGAAAGACTACTTGGTTGATGAGTTTTACAAAGTCTTGTCTTTAAATATTTTTGTATTATGATCATAATAAAGTGTATGAAGTGAAAATAGGTTTATCATTTCACATTAGACAATGAACTTTTAATAAAAGTAACTACATGGATAGATATTCAATTAGTGGTAATGTATGGTCTGTTCCTATGATGCTATATGACCTGTCAACTTTCTACATTAGAATGTGGAATGCCATTTTGCAGAATTAAGTATTATTATGCTAAAACCTCATAGAACCTTTATAGAATTGCAAAAAAATGCTGCATTCTTATGTATGTTTATGTCTGTAATATAGTTACAAGTTTATATTTAGTTTTTTTTTTTTACTGGGGTTTAACAACCAGGATTTTTTAGTGACTTCTATCTTTAATGGTGGAGGAAGTCCTCATTTGTACGCTTATTTAGAACCACTGATATTCCATAAGCTAGCTGAACATCTTCCCCATGTGTGAAATTTGGTCCAGGGTGGGATTTGAAGTCTCAGTGGTGAGGGGCTAGTGCTTACTGGCCAGATATCATCTGTAACTATACAGGTTCTTATATCATCTGTAACTATACAGGTTCTTATATTATCCGTAACTATACAGGTTCTTATTCCATTTTTACTTAGTGTAGCATTTCTTGTTTTTGTTTTGGTATTAACAATGTCTGAAGTTAAAATTTCTGATATGCTTTAGTTGTCAGAATGTTTCCTGACTGTTGATAAACACATTTCTAGGAAATCTCCCTATTTTTTATGTTTGATAAGTCTTTTATTTGATAACATTTGGGTTACATTTTTTACATTTGCTTTGTTGAATGCGGTTTTTTAATTCAAATTATTCTGGAAAAGTTCATTCAGTGATCAATGTTGTTAGAACAATCATATTATTGATATCTATAACCTTGCTTTGTGGTAAGTGAAAATGGTTGCAAAGATTTTTATCTGGTACAAAAATGCATTTTAACAATGAACTACTAGTACTTTATTGTCATGATGAATTTTATCTTAAAAATGTGAGAAAAACTGTTTTTAACTGCTCAATCTCATCAAATCGACTTCATAAACTTTACTAAGATTTGCTTAATTTTGTAGTCAGTTTCTGTAAATGATTGCTCCATATAAAAAATGTGTTTGAAATTCATTGTTTAACTGTACAGAAAATTCTTATATATATTTTTTTTCTCCGGGTTGATGTGTGTGCTTGCTTTATTTCACATATTTGTGGTGTCTGCATCACTAGCCTGCAGGTTGTTTACCTTGTATCTGAGTGGTTTAATAATGAATTGTTTTATTTATTGCATTCTTAATTCTGTTGTTTTATCACGCTATAATAAAGGAATTATTTGTTATTATTTTGTTATTAATTTATAAGCAGTTTTTACATTTTATCCTGTATCACTTGTTATCAATAAAAATGTCACACATTAACTTTTGTAAGTTAAGAAACGGCAGGGGATACTAAGGTCATGAGGCTATGGTCCTCCGACTAGTAATCACCAGCCACTCAATGTTATGAGCGGGATTAGACTAATTTCTCATTTGAGGAAACTGGCTAGCTAGTGGAAGATCTGTGATTCTACCCAGGTAGACTTTGGGTCTTCCTCCACTGGAAAGGTTGCCAAATGACCATAGCTGTTAATGTGACATTGAACTCTTCAATTTAGCTTAAAATGTTGCTCAGTAAATATTCTAAAATAAAAACTTGAAATTTTTATCTCACCAGAACTGAAGGTTCAGGGTGAGCTATTAGGATGGGTAGGTGGATGCTCTGGCGTCAATAATGTCTTCTCCTCAGAAACTGTCAGACGGATTTACTTCAAATTTGCTGTGCAGAAGCCTTTTGACCTTCTAACTGCAATTTGCTCATATAATACCAGTTGGCCCCTTTTAGGGGTGACTAGAGCTAAAAATAGAAAAACCTTTAATCATCTTCTTCTCATGAACCAATGGATGGATCATCACCAAACTTGGTCTGTAGCATCCTTATATGGACTATTATCAGATTTGCTCAAATAAAAATGGTTGGCCCCTTTTAGGGGCGGCTAGAGCTAAAAATAAAAAACCTTTAATCATCTTCTTCTCATGAACCAATGGGTGGATGATCACCAAACTTGGTCTGTTGCATCCTTAGATGGTCCTTTCTCAAGTTTACTCAAATAAATATGCTTGGCCCCTTTTAGGGGCCACTAGAGCTAAAAATAGAAATACCTTAAAATGACTTTCTTTCATGTTTCTATGGATGGATTATTACCAAACTTAGTTTTTAGCATCTTTAGATAGTGTTCTATCAGATTTACGAAAAAAAAATGGTTGGCCCCAATTAGGGGCCGCTAGAGCTAAAAATAGAAATACCTTAAAATGACTTCTTTTCATGAACCAGTGGTTGGATCATCACCAAATTTGGTCTGTGGCATCCTTCTGTCATTACGAATATTCCTTTGTAGTATCCTTTGATGGTCCTTTATCGAGGTTATTATTGTTCCCCATTATTTCCCCACAAGTGTACCTTTATTACCTTTCCAGTAACAAGTTAATTAACATTTATTCGGGTGAGCGATGCTGGGCCATCATGGCCCTCTTGTATGAATTAGTATTATTTTTACCATGCATATTTAATAACAAGATAATACACAAAAGAAATTAGATTTTTTATTCTATAAAAGACAAAAAGATAAACAAAGGTGGGTGGGGTATTTATTTTAATCACTCACACTCTCATGCACTCTTAGTTTTCAAACATATCAATCATAATTTGACGAGCTAAATGCCGACACATATACAATTTTGCATGAATATATAAAACAGAAAATATATAAAACAGATTTTTAAAAACAAAAATGCCCCAAAATCAGGAAAGTTTTAATGATATTGTAAACATGTAATACATGTCTTAGTTTCCTTTTATATTAGAAAATTATTGTCATACCCATATAAGTCCATTTATAAGGATATTTGTGCAACAATAATGTTTCGAGGTCATATCAATTAAATATAAGGGCGTAACGCTTTTAATTTATACAACTATTATGGAGTTAATCAATATTTTGAATATACAACACTTTCAATTTATGTAACAATTTATTGAATACATATACATGTAACAGATATTTCATTTGAAGTCGTGTTTGCCAATAAATGACAAAGAGTTTATCACACTAAGACCTCGCAAACTTGCCTCCTGAAATGTTTCGTAAAAGCTATCAATTGTGTACCACACTTGGCTAAGGATGTATATAGACCACAGAATGCTAAATTGGTTTATCATAAGTTCATTTAATGGTCTATTTAAAGCTGCAGAAATGAATTGTGAACACCCCAGGAACAATACATGTACATGCTCCTTGTTATTCAGTCATAAACAGAATAGAAGTATTATTGACAACAGCTTCAAATACAGAAAGCTGCAAAGAACCAATGCTATTTATGGATTATTTTTTAATTCCTTCAATACTACAATACATTTCATTTTCACTAGGATTCAAACAGATTCAAGTTGGTGATACGAGGGCAGATTTAGGGGGGGGGACGTCAGTTATGTGCTGATTGTGTCCCTATTTTACATAAACATCTAACATCTAGACTTTATGCCCCCCCAACCTAAAATCATGTACTCGCCCCAGAGATATAAAGATTGGTTTTGAACAAATCCATGCATGGCAGGAAAAACATGAAATTTGCAGAATATCATTAAACACTGCAAAGCAAAATAAACACGCCATTTTCACGAAAAATGTCAAATAATACGCATTTCTACAAATTCACCGAGAAAATCAGAATAACATTCATACATTGAATTTCGAAAAAAATATTATTAATAGCAGTTATTACCATAAACTAGTGAAGTAACGTGATATGTTACCGGAGAAGTCCAATTTTTTACAATGAAAATTCCACCATTTGTACACTTATTTAACAAAAAAATGACTTGGTTTGTTATAAATAAACGGGCGACTAGTTTTTATAGAGAGAAGTAAAAGCGAAAAGAGAATACATGTATGTACATAGTTTTTGTATCTTTCGAAAAAAAAGAACAGAGCAAATACATTTGGGAAGGAGGGAGGGGGAATCAAATAATAAAATATGTTCTCACACGTAATCAGCAGATATCTAGTATAATTGCTACTTCTAAATAAAGTAGATATTGTTAGTAGTAAGTTGCTTTAAACAACAACATTTTTCCGCAATATCCCGCGATGTACAAGCAGTTAAACATATAATTAATTTTCGCCGTGTTTTAGTCTCTCTTTCAATTGTTTTATTTCGAGCAATGTGCTTGTTGGCATCTCCTTCTCCTGTGCTTGCAGAAATTTCTGAATCTGTAAAGGATAGTCGTGTTTTTGCCTATGACGTTCGATCGAGTGTCTACCCTGGCCGAGTTTGCTCTTTTCATTCGTAGAACTTCTACCAGCAGCATCGGAAGTGATGCTCACAAGACTGTGTCGTCTCGGCGTGACAGGACCACCAGTGTTCAGAACACCAATATCATGTAGCTTGTGGTCAATCGGAGCTATCAATGAGTTCCTACGTCCGGTGAAGAGCGCATGATCGTTTATACTGTTGCCAAAAGCCACTGAGTTTCTCCGACTAGGAGATGTATGGTTGTAAATTTGACTTAAATCGGAGTTCATACTGTGTCTGTGTCTGATATTCTTTCCATTTCCGGTTAAATCGTTGTCAAAAGGCAAACTGCTTCTTCTTGCTTTCAAGAAACTGTTTTTTCCTGCTCTGCATAATGCGTCATTACTATGCTGCTGTGGCAATTTTAATGCGTTATTCGTATCGCTTCCATTGACATGACTGTGGAGTTCATTGGTATGCACGAGATCATTCGTGCGTCTTCGTAATCCACTGTTACCTTCACGTCTGAGAGAAAGGTTCACGTCCATACTTTTACTTAGTAAATCAGTCTCTTTGAAGGACTCTGTATCATGGAAACTCTCTGAAAACATCATTGTACTCTCTTCACACGCTGAACTATTCCTTCTACTGGACCGCAACGGTTTTAGCAAAGGCATTTCAAAATTTTGTTCTTCAGAATTTTGATGCGTATTGACATCCGAATTGTGAACATTAATGTGTTCATTCACTGTTTTTGTATCACATCCTGCAATATTACTTTGATGAAGTTCTTTTTCATGTTTAGAATCCTTTACAACATCCAAATGTTTGTCTAGTAATGATACAAGTGAGCTATTAGAAGCTAACTGTGGCCAAAAACGCCCGATGGAATCATTATCACAGTCGTTGTCTTTGCACAAATTCGTTTGATCTGATTTCGGCACACTGCACACAATCAACCGGTCGGAAGAATTCCAGCCTCGCTTATTTTCTTCAACAAGTTTGTCTCTAAATGCATACCACTTAGCAGGAAGCAAAGGTTTCTTTCGTGTTGTATTATTCAAATGAATTCGTTCGTTGTTTTGGGAACATTGGGACAGGCGCCTTGTTGCTTCCCCAAATGTAACCCCGAAGCCTTTCTGATTTTTTACTCCACAAACGATATCCGGTTCACTATAACGACGTTTTTCTATTTTATGACGCTTTAAGTTCTCATGTTCAGAAGGTGAAACCGTTTCCACAATGCTCCATGTATCACTCTGTTTAGAAAACGATTTTCGATGTATTCTTGTCGAATTTTCAAAATCTAGCGCTGGAATATCATTAGAGGTGCGCCCTTTTATTTGACCTAAGTCATATCCTTCGTTCACAGGTATTTTCTCTGTTGGCAATCGTTTGTCCGATTCGTCGTCATTCAATTCCAAAACCTCGGGGTCAACCAAAGTGCAACATTTGTACATTAAACCATTATGTCCATCGTCAAGATTGGAAATAACGTCTTTAAGATCGTTCACAGCGTTGGTTAGATACATTCTCATTAGTTTACCACTAAATCTGGGCATAGAGTAGCGCTCCATGTTCGCGGTACATGTAATTAAACAATTATTAAAGCAGTTCTTTAAAATATAGCTGCAATTCCTTTTATAGCGTCTACTGGGTCAGTGCACGCCCCACATTACAGTTCGATTTTTCGATTAATAACTATCGATAATCGACAAAAACATTATACAAGGTCATTATCATTGTGTAATTTGTTTTATATAACTTTTTCATTTGGGAAATGTGTTAATAACTTTACGGTTAAAACGAGATTGTCTGATATACGTACAAAATAATTTCAAACTCCAGAAAATGGAAAATTGACCGCACAAACCGGTGTTTTAATAAAACAATATATGGACATGTTTCTACCTTGTACTGGAGAAATAACATTCCTGAAATACAGACAATCCTTACGGTGATACATTTTCATCTTACGCATGAAATCTCACTTTTATTTCAATAATTATATTTCCTGTACATCATACTTTTAGCAGATAATGAGGGCTCAGGGTATTCGATATATGTTCGAACCTATAGTCTTACCAAGAGTAAATCTGCATTACAGATTAATTAATATTATCACTTCAAGTGATATTAGATGCGTCATAATTGGGACCAAAATACACATGTATAAAATTGATTCCAAGTAGAAACCGTACAATTAATGACGTTATTAATTTCTGAGTATCAATTGATTCAAAATCAGCCTGATACTCTCGTTGTTAAAACGTCATATTAAATATTTTTTCAACAACTATCTCCGAGGCAGAGTAAGACCTTGATAGAAAAAATGCGCTTTGCTTTGTAAGTTACTAATTTGTGTATCGTGCCCTACTCCCGTATTCTAATTTTAAATTTCTTCCAATCAAGTGTATACATATGCTAGATAGATAGGTAGGTAGGTGGATGGATGGATGGATGGATTTCACAATAAAATGTTAAGACAAACATGGCAAGTACATTAAAACATACAAACAATGAAAAACAAGTATGAATTAAAGAAACCATGTCAATCAACATTATATAGTACGGATCACACAAAAGATGGTAAATCAATACACTTATTTCCATGGTGGACCTTAGATATATAGTGCTAACATTAAATATTGTGGGAGTGGAAGTATATTCAAAATAAGTATCATTCCCTGTATACTTTTACATGCTTAAATCATTAAACTGATTGATTCAGGTGTCTAGACTAGACACGATCCTTTTATGTTATATTTCGATACACCTCAACTACCCGGAGCATAGTATTCGATTAGAAATAAGAACATGTTCTCTCAGCCATAAAATAAACATAAACAAACACGTCATAAATGGAGTATTCATTGCAGATGATTAATTTCGGATGAACTTTTCACTCAAATAAACTATTACAGAGGTATGTTTGCTTCATAATTTGACATTATTTATCACACGAATTAAGATTAATTCATGCGATCTTCAATTTTTGGATGAACTTTCTGTGTGTTTAAACAGAAGCATGTACGTATGCATAAGATTTTAATTCAACACACAAATAATGAAATATGTTTCATTAGAAGGATGTCAGGTATTTCGATGCAGCGTACTACTGCATTAATATTTCCACATCATACATAATAACCGATGGTAAAACAAAAACACAATGAATGGATCCATGGCTGACCTAAATGGAGGATTGCTGGACCACCTGTTAGTCCAACAAATTAGACTGTTTCATACAGCGTTTGTGACGGCGAGACATTTTTAGATTTGGCCCGACCCTCACAGTCTAACATAGAACTGCACATTTGTGTGGGGAAAATTCCTAATTGAAACCAATTTGGCACAATAACTACTATATCTGTGAACAATAGGAAACATGTTTCTGAACTCATACAAGCATAAATTATTCCACCATTCCTTTTCTGAAAAGTGCACTAATGTTTTGTTTCCATCCACAATTTCTCTATGGAAAAATGAAACCGGTGTCTGGACTTTTTTCCTTCTATAGCAAGGGCCGTTTATAGGCATCTTTCCTCAGGAATAATCCTTAATTTCATGCAGATTTCCCCGAAAATTCAGTCTGCATCAAGTTTTTTCTTCCCCTTTTGCAAAAATACTGTGTAATTTTTTCCCCAAATTTAAGAAAGGTAAAATATATGGTATGGCATGGCCGCTTTAATGTGACACGCTACGAACAATTTAAGACAAATATTTGAATTTTGGCGTTAGATACTGAGAATTTATGGCTCATTGTTAAGGATTATTGTTTTTTCTATCAATTTGAGTAAGCTATACCTGTTACTGATGCATTTTTACGTAATTTGTGTTTCCGCACATGAATATGCAGTTCTCTGTAAGGCTGAGAGGATGGCCCTTCCGAATTCATTTATGCAATTGGCCAACCTCAAAGCTGAATAAGTAAGGCTGGACCATCTGTGTATTGATTCAATTGTATTTGTATTTATACATTGCCCTGCTTTCTTTGGAAAAAAGTTCCTTCTTGTGAAAGTGGTCATTCCTGTCCTACTTAATTGTACTTGGATTAGGAAGAAGAATGATATGAAATAAAAAAGTCTTAATGATTATTAAACAAAATAAGCCCATACAAGAGATTTAGCTTTCTTGTTTGGACAATTCCTAAAAATTTACTGGATCTGTCAGCAATTTTTTTTCCTTCTTTGTTTGGGTCCGGTAAATGGATCCTTCTCAATAAAAAAAGAGACATTTTCCCCCAATTCCTGACCTAAAAATTCCCAATTTTGGCATCACCCCATGCATTACATTCCCAGTTGAACTGGACCCAGATCTTTTCCAATGATTGCGAAAAAAAACACTGTAATGATTATTAAACAAAATATACCCATACAGGAGATTTAGCCTTTTTACTTTAGACAATTTCTAAAAATGTACTGGATATGTTATAGTGAAAGTAGAGTGAACCGGTCTAAACAATTATGAATGAAATACATGTTTATGGCTCACTTGACTGATAAAACTGTACTGATGGAATCATTCAATCCAAAATTTGATCAGCAATCAGTTCCTGTTTTGGTAAGTCATGATTCATCATAAAGGAATTTTTGTTTCAATTATCTTCCTTCATTTTAAATGAAAATGTGCTAGTTGTATATGATAGACTGGCTATCAATTCTTTTCATCTCAATCTACAATTGAAAAATATCTTAAAGCTTTCCTAGTCATTTTTTTGTCATATTTGTTTGAGCTCAGCTGTGACTTATTAAATAACTTGCCTGACCCCAGCAGTGTAGAAATGAGCCGGAAGCCAGACAAATCAACTGGCTATTTCTTGCTGATGACTTCTTCCCGGCAGGGTGTTGCCTCCTTGTCCCCTACTACTTGGGGAATCCTTTGACCCCCCCTTCTTGTTTTAGTAGCTTACTGGCTACATAAAAACATTTCTACACCCCTGATAACCTCTTTTACTATCCTTGGGCCCATTTCATAGTGATTAGCTAAGATAGTAGTTTTTAAACTTAAAAATCATCGCTAGCTTGTGAATAAAACATGTTTTATCCTGTTAATTGTTTTCGGGATCTATTGTCAAGTATTGTAGGTAAATGCCTAAAATGTGTACCACAAGGAAATTTTAGTTAAAAAACAGCCAGGCTAAGATATGTCTATGAAATTGCAGAGAATTTTTTTTTAATTTTCATTTTAACTACCTGTGGCTTTCAGAAGGGGAAATGTAGAGCTATAAATCAGAAAAAGGGGGAAATGTGAAAAACTTCACTTTTATGTAGCATTTTTAGGGGAAAATATAACTTTTTGGTCAAGGGGAAACAGCTGATATTTGGCTGTAAAATGTGTGAAAAAAGTCTCTGAATTTAATATTGTTACTTAATCTAAATGTATTTTTTTCAAGAAAGAAAATGTCCGTTAATGTCATTCTGAACTATTTAGGCTTTTTCGCTTTTAATGAATTTTACTAGCATTGATTGATAGGAGCAAAATAAATCATTTTTTATGAAAAACTTCCATTATGCTAGCTGACAATTTAATATTCTTGTGTGTTATAAAAGGATTTTACTTTTAAAAGCAGGCCTTTTATGCCATTTTTGGGTTCGGTATTTGGCCCCATTCCCAAGTGAAAAAGTATATATTTTTCCCATTGAAAGAGAAAAAATTCCCCATAATTAAAAAAGAAATGAAAAATATTCAATCATCATATATATAAATGAAATTAATCATGTAAAATGTTGCGTTGAGTGCTCTGTTAAATAAAGAGTGGTTTAAACATTACTTTGGGTTTAATTCTTAATAAATGTAAGTCTTTATTAATTCCCCAATTTGGTGTTCACAACGCAAAAATTTCCCCTATCAAAGGGACCCGATACCTGTTCCCCCAAAACTATAAAATGGGCTTAAAAGGTATGAAGTAATGTCGGATTGTACATTTTTAAATCACAAGCATTTGGGCCAGTCTACCTGTCTGACTGAAAGCTATACAAGTCACAACAGGGAAAACATAAATGTTGACTTTGTCTAAAGTTTACTGGTAAATGAGATTATATCTTTTTGTTATCGTAGTCAAGATTTAAAAAAAATGTTTATAATTATGGTGTAATGTATTAATCATGTATTGTTGGTTCTTTTTAAATTGCTTTTGTATTGCAGTTTGTGTTTCGTGCTTAGTCAATTTGATATTGTATGTATATTTTTTTATAAATGTGACGTGTTGATTATCAAGGTAATGGTATTATGAGTGTCTACCTACTTTTTATATAGCAATTACCTAGACACTTGATCTTCTTGGCAAATGCTAAAATATAATGACAAGTGTATGTAATGACATTTTTCTGTTCAACACATTTTTGAATGCATATTAAACTTAATACAACTGGCCTATGTTTTCATGCAACACCAAATAGTATCCAATAAATATGCATCCCATAATTAATAACACCACATTATTTTGTTTCTCTGGGGTTTAACATAGTACCAACAGCTAGGGTCATTTGGCACCTTTTCAGCTTTGACAGTGGAGGAGGTCCCCAGGCACACACCTGGGTAGAACCACTAACCCTCTGACAGCTTACTCCCTTGTTAAACTTTGTCTGGTCCAGTGTGAAGTTTGAACTTGCTGCTGTGAGTGGCAAGTCACTACAAGTTAGAAACCATAACCACTCATAATCGGCTCATTTTCGACCCTCAACTTTTGATGTCTAGTGAAAACCCTGGTATTTGGTGTTTAATGTTACTAGTATGTAAATTATTAGTTTGATGAATCGTTTTGTTTTCTGTACTTTGAAATGTTTTCCCCTAAATTTACTGCTTGTGTTTTTTTCTTGTTGAAATAACTTACATTATGTACTTGTCATATAAAACATTTGACAACACTTGAAACAATCCTTATCTTTTCATGTTTTGTACCTCATTGCAGTAATACTTGTATAAATGTCGGAGTTATGACAGAATAATCTTTGTGTTAATGTCTTACTTAAATATTACAAAATTATTGTGATTTATTAATTTGTAAGTATTAATAGATTTTGATTTTATTGACTCATTCAGTGGCTTGTGTGGATAATGTTTTTATTAGTGATTTTTTGTATGAAATCAATTTGTGGTTACAGTAAAACATTAGTCATTGCTTTATTATACCTTCAGTTCTGTTACAAAATTTTTGTTAATGTTCAATGTCTTTTTTTTGTGCTTAAAATAGTGTTTAAATTTATTTTTTGGCAAAGTAATTTCCTTATTTATTTGTAAACATGGACTTCATATGCATACCAGTTGGCTTTGTTTATTTGTTAAAACATGAGTTATGAATGTTTGTAAAGATTTTTGGGATAAATATATAGCTGGGAAATAGTTGTTGTAGAAATATTGTTTTCAGAACTGGTCAGCTTGTATCCAGTCCTAAAGTTAATTAGGGGTGGACTTGATATTAATAGAAAATTAAGCATTTGAGGGTATTTTCTTGTGAGTTTCAGGTAATGAAAGGAAAAGAATTGGATCCACTGTGGCTATTATGTCACTAGGTTTAAGGTCTTTTTTTTCAGCAATTTTTCAGTTTCACCTGACTGGTTCACCTAACCAGTTTCCCTGGACTGTATACTAACCAGTACTAACTTACCCTTCCACAAGAAGCAGGCAACTTCTCCACATATTTTGGAAAATCAACATTTTGGTCAAATTTTCATCGAAGTGTATGACCTGCTTCGAACAGGATTTGAACTCGGATCTCCAGGTTACAAGTCCAGTGCACTAACCACTGGACTACGGTCATGGATCGCAGTATTAAGACCAGCATTGTGACAAAAAAATCAGTCAGAAAATTGAGGTAGTCACATTATAAATGTTGAAATGTGGAAGAAATATTGATAACAAGTCAGAAAATTAGTGTTTGTTATAATTGGATGGTCTTAATATGTAGGTGGTTGCTGAATGAGGTTTGACTGTATGTATCATATAGTATTAATGATTCTATTTGATTTTTTTTTGATATTTCAGGTCATGGAGGAAGAAATCTCACCTGGTTACCGTGACAACAGTAAGGGACAACCAAAAGTGGACATTGCCCAGTTTGTCCTACAGGTTGAGAAGTTTAACTGTATGACAGAACCGTTTGCTTTCCTTCTCTATTTGTGGGATGATTTAAGACGGTAAGCTCATTCATTGACATTTTGTTACTTATATTTTAATGTTATTTTTGTTCATTTGTGTGAAGTAAGAACTTTCATTTGACCCTTAATACAGCATTATGACTCTTGAAATCAGTAAAATAAAGCCTTTGATTCTCGAGAATTTGTACCAAAGGGTCAAATTTACAATAAAATTAGAAGGAAATTTTGTTGATTCTTCATATTATCATGGGTAATTTTTGATCCTCAACTTTTGGCGTCTAGTGAAAACCCTTAAGTCATCCACCTTATCCCAATTTGGCTGAAAATCATGCTTGAATTTCCCAAAATGAAAGGCTAAGGCCCCTTCCCATTTTTCCAAAATAAGGCCCTGATACTGGCAGGAAATTATCAGTTTTTCTGGGTTCTGTACCAGTACTTATCGTGCTCTCTGCTTTTAACTGCCAACATGTAGGTAAAATATGCTTATTTGACTGGTTATATATTTTGATATGTTTACTTGTAAACTGTGACTTCTGATCATATGAGCCATTTTTATCTTAATCAACAAATTGGTTCTTTTACCTAAATCAAATATGATAATTATTTTCTAAAAAAGAACTTCAGTTCCGCTAGTGTGCATATAGAAAGATACCTTTGAACAATTATGATGATTTTATCATTTTTTGAACTCATTTGAGGGTATTTGTATGCGTTGAAATCTAGATATTTAGACTGCTACTAGTCATAATATTGTGGTTACTTCGTTTACAAGTTGAAATATTGAGGGAATACTGATAACCAGTCTTAAATTAAATGTTAATTACAATGTGATGGTTATACTATTGAGGTGGTCGCTATGTAAGGTTTTATTGTATATTTCAGATGGCACTATCCAATGTTGACTGTGATATTGTTGATTGTGTGTAATCTGGCTTGTATTGTTCTAACACAAGGTAATTATTGTTTACTTTACAAACCCATTACCTATAGATTTATTATATCTTCCTTGTTACTTTTTGAAAACATGCAGATACAGTAACCACTAGCCCCTGACCGCTGTGAGTTTGAATCCTACCTAGGACCAAATGAGGAAGCTGTTCTGCTAGCTTATGAAAGGTCAATGGTTCTACCCAGGTGTAAGCCTTGGGTCTACCTCTATTAGTAGATCTGGATAAGTCACCAAATGACTCTAGCCGTTGGTGCTATATAAATTTTTTATTTTCAAAAGCCCATGTATTGTTTCAGCTAGTGCTTTAGAAAATTATTCAAACACTGATAATATAATGTACTCTTATGTTTAAGCTGCTGTGTTTACGCTGGCTGCCTTTGTTGTGATCCTGATAGCCTTAGTTTGCTTGATTCAACTACATACAAGATTGTTAGACAAATTCCTACCAAGCACCAACATAGACAATGAAGTTGTTGATGACCAAGTTGACGAACATTCAGCTCTGCAGACAGTCAGAGATTTCAAATTCAGGTTGGACATATTTTTTTACCATTTTATGGTCTATTTTAATCTTTTATCTTGGTATAATTTTTTCTCATTTATGCATTTTTTGGTACAATTGAAGAATAGTTAGATAATCTACATTGTCAGAGATGTAGAAATGAAGTAATTAAACTTTTTTGCAAGTGAGTGGTAAAAGAACCAAAATGTCAAAAAGCTTCATATTATCCCAATTTTGATTTTTTACAATAATTTTACCTAATTTGAAAATTTGAAAGTTATTCTAGCTTTGAAATTTTTTGATTGCATGGAACCAGACTTTTCCCTTCTTTGATTGCCTGGAACCAGACTTTTCCCATTTTTGATTGCCTGGAACCAGGCTTTTCCCTTCTTTGATTGCCTGGAATCAGATTTTTTCCTACTTAATTACCTGGAACCAGATTTTTCCCTTGCCTTCTGGAGACCAAATAAATTTTTAGGTTCATTTATGACTCATTTGTGACAAATCAATTAGTTTGCCATTGAAGGTAACACCAGTGTCTGTCGATTTTATATTATACACTATACACAGGGTTTTCTCTGAGATTTTTCACCTGAGAGTCCCAGGGACTCCAATCTCTTAACATTTTAGGGGTCCCGTGGGATTTTGGGGGGACCCACATAGAAAATGCCAAGGGCAAATTCCAAGTTGGAAGGGGTCCCGAGGATGTGGTGGTCACTCTCAATGTGAGTTCCTTGGCTGAATATCGCGACAGGGACACAAGAAACCTGTATGCATGTACCATGCTAATACATGTGTTTTGTACGTTTTTTAGTGACATCCTTCTTTACAGTAATTGTTAACATTGTTTTTTGTTTCAGTTTAATGCAGATGCATGACTTTGTTGGAAAATGTAATGAATATTTGAGGCATTTTTATTCGCTACTGAAATGGGATCACACTCTTCTATCTCTTAAGTAAGTATAGATACACAGGGCCAGTGGTTAGTGCACTGGACTTGTTACCTGGCGATCAGGGCTCAAATCATTTGGGCTGTAGATGATGTGACTACTGTGGATATTTCTGAGTTGAAAATGGTGTACTGGGTATTTTGTCACTTTATGTAAAAACAATGTATTATAATCAGAGGATTGACAAACTTTAAAACATAACTGGACCCTTAAAATATTGACAGCCGACAGTACTAACTGAGTTAAATCTTTACTAAACTTCACTGTAATATAACTATATAAAAGCAGTTATTGACTGAGTTTTCAAATTTGATACGACCTTAAAAATGAACAAGTGATTCTTTTTACAATTTTGGGAAAGTGCCTAGGTCTGGTCCAGTTTGGGAAAAATGCACAATGTGACACCAAAATTGGGAATTTTTAGATCAGGAATTTGGAAAAAGTGTCTTTATTTTCGGTGGGAATGGGTCTGTTTTCTGGACTCTGACCCAAACAAAGAAGGATAAAAATCGCTGTGAACGTATTCCTGTAGATTATTCACTGTCATTAATACAACCGCCCTATTTAAGTCTTTCTTTGTATTATTACATTTCAGATTCCACGTTGAGTTGTGTTTTTTTCTGCTTTGTCTGGTTGTGTTCCCCACCAGATGGACATCTTTCCTGTTGACCAATTGGTTCTTCTTGGCCACAGACAATGTATATCTAGGTATGCTTAAAATTTCTGTTAGAAGCTGTTTGATTTTTCGGTGAATAAGGTTAGTACTGGGACAGAATTCAGGAAAAACTGTTAGGTTAACAACCCACATGTAATATGGATTTTGGAAAACAGGCATTACAGTGAAAAAGTATGTAAAAAATTACAATCGGGCCATTGGTTGTGATTGTAATATTAAATGGCCACTTTATCTTTACATATTATTGCGCTAACATATTTATTTAAAAAACTTACGAAAAATCCTAAAATCTCATCCTCATCTTTTACGGATTTTTTTTTACATTTCAGGAGCCAAGTTTCGTTTCTTCTTGTTCATTGAGTATCTGAAAGGGAAGGGAACCTTGCAGTCAGTGTTTGATTTCTCCAGTAATGTAACCAAAGAAAACAGTGTGAACAAGGTAATCTACATACTGTCTAACCTGTATTAGCGGCTATCACCAAATAAGGCCATCCTGTGAATAAAGGCCATTATTTGGAAAACCATCATTGATTATTTGGAACAAACTGACCTCTGAATAAAGACCACCTGTCAATAAAGGCCACATTTTGTCTTTCCCTAGGGTGACCTTTGTTCATAAGATTGAGTGTATATTCTTATACATTTTTTTAACCAATTTTAGCATTTACATGCCTGGTTCCAGTCTCACTTCGAATGTTTATTAAAGGAAAATTATCATTTAGGAAAGATCAGTTTGAGTACTGATTATTAGGAAAACAGTTTCTGTTACCATAACTGTTAAAAAATCTAATTTATTGTCATTGCCACATTTATTGTTATTAGACACATGGTTAACAGTTTTCCAGAATTTTCCAGAACTTCGGTTTTTCTCAGGTCCGGACCCTACTGGTTTTTATTGTGTCCGCTGCACCGAGTTTAAGATTTCCATTGCTTTTAACATTTTCAACTTTCACCCATGATTAGACAACATGTTTACCTGTAAAATTGGTATAAATTTTTGACATATGTGTTCATGAAGTATAGATGATTGATGTTGTAAAACATTTAACAAAGTTTCGTTTATATTTGTTATGTTTCAGGAAATGTCCAATGGCTGTGTTGAGACCGATAGTGAGGAAACTAGTCCACTTACAGACTCTGATAAATTATGTGATGTAAGTGTACACTAGTTTGTCTGTTATTTTTTTGTGCATCAATGCATTCTCTTTTAAAAATAAGAAATGTGTTCCAATGTTTGGCTGTGCTAGAATTAAAATCATAGCAGCTTAGGACAGGCATTGTAATGTTCCAAAATTTAATGACTACCTATGATTTATCAACTGATATAATATTGGACATATTTATTATCTTGATTCAAAGATAAAAAATGTTTTTTGGAAAAATAAGCAATCTGTGATATCATTTGGCAGTAAAATGCTGGTTTACAATCTGATGGTAAAATGGAACATTGAGCCGCTAACCTCGCATGTTGGTCAACTGCTATTATTGGTTCATAGTGACATGACAACGCAGCATTGTATATATGGAATTCTGAATTGGAGTTATAACATTTTGAACTAAATTTTAACCTAGGTGAAATTTAAGAATTCTTTTGAAATACATTAAAGGCATTTAAAGCATAACGTGACATTTTAAAGCCATTGACATGAATGAACTAAAGCTTCTGTGTTGAAGAAGAGTTAATTCTTTGCCTTGTATGCATATTTTGGACTCTTCCAAATTCAAAACTTATGTACAAAACATCAATTTATTTACGAAAATTGAGTTGCTTCTCTCTGACAGAGTGGAAAACATTGTAACAAAAGAACCTATTTCAGATTACAAGCAATAGCTTCTTTTGCCACAATGTTTTCAAAAGTTGTCTGCTTCAGATGTGGGGAAATGTGATATTATGAGGCAAAGGATTAAAATGAAGTATTGCATTTAGCTGAAGTAACTTACAACTGAAGTGTTTTTATTTATGTATATCAGGTAGTACAAGATGAGCCAGTTGATGAAAATGGAACCGTTGATCAAACAGTCACGGGAGAGAAAACAGGCATGGTGGCACGATTAATGGAAATTAAACATAGACGGAAAATCATCTCAAATGGTAGGTCACAGTTCACAGTCAACAAGTCAATGACACCTTAACCTCTGATTGTAATAAATTAAGTGCTTGATAAGTCAGAGTTTATGACTTTATTAGGTATATATACTTTGAATGAAAAACTATGTGCAATTTTGATACTTTTATTTTTGTTGTACAGACAAACCTGAACATAGGCCACCCTTGGGATAGGCAAAATGTCGCCTTTATTGACAGGTAGTCTTTATTCTGAGGTCGGTTTGTGCTAATAATCACTGATTGTTTTTCACAGAATGGCCTTTATTCACTGGGTGGCCTTTATTTGGAGGCGACTCCAAATATTGGTTAGACTGCATAAAATAATTTTATCCTGTGTGATATAAGTGTATAACCATTTCAATGGTAACATTTCGTGTGCTAGTATCAGTCTGATCATTCTACTTTTAGAACACTAATTGTGTATCTTGCATTTATATGTAACTCATTTGATCAGCAACCAATCACAGCCTAGCAAACATAATCATTTGGTTCAGGATTTCTTCTGTCTGTTCGTCAGATCTGAGTATGTCCAATACTATTGCATTTAATTTCGTTGGTACCAAATTATGTGGATTCGCTTGAATTTGGTAATTTTCCAGTTACACAAATTCATGGATTTTCAAATTTCCGATAGATGTGTTTTCACATTATTTTTGTAATTTTACAAACATCTCGTGTGTACTTGAATTCATGGATAAGCTCACCCTAGAAATCAAAGGAATTAAATATTCATGATTCAATTCATGATAACACAGTAATTCAATCAAGGGACCACTGTGGTCGAGTGGTTATGGTCTCCAACTTGTAATCACTAGCCCCTTACCACTGTGAGTTTGAATCCCACCCAAGACAAAATTTCACATGTGAGGAAGCTATCCAGCTGGCTTACAGATGGTCTGTGGTTTTACACAAGTCTTCCTCCACTGTTAAAGCTTGAAAGCTGCAAAATCACTCTTGCTGTTGGTGCAACGTAAAACTCCAGTGAAAAAAGTAATTAATTCCTTTATTTCTGTCTCGTTTCAGAGTCATGTTTTGAGTGTAAAGCATCTTTTGCTTCTATATTGAAACGAAGGGTAAGTTTCATAACAATATACAGTAAAACCTTGACAACGAGACCAACTGTGGGACCTGAAAAATTGGTCATAATAATGAGGTGGTCTCATTATCAGTAAAAGTGGCCAAATGACACTTTCTGTTTTTGCGATGTTAAATCGCTGTGAAATATTGTTGATAGTAATAAAGTTTTATTGCAGTCTGACCTTTAGATAGAATTTTCTAGAAAATGCCATCATTGTATATGCTGACACTCTTAGGTGATTACATTTTGTAGTTTATCTTTTCTTTTTTAGCATACTTGTTGCCACTGTGGGAACAACTTCTGTTCTAAATGTTGCAGTCAGAAAGTACCAAAGTCGTTATTTGGAGCTACAGGTAGCTATTTTAAATCTCTAATCTGTTAGTATCAATTTTTAACACATTACTGAATCAATTATCAGCCAGAATTAAGTAGAACCGATACATTTCAGAATGCTATTTACTCTCAGGAGATTTTTTAAACAAGTCTGTCATGTAACTGCTAACCAACAATTTTTTTAAAGATGCCTTAATAAAGTTATTATTTGGGTAGTCAGGTTTTGGGAGAACATGTATGCTTTGTTGTGTTAATTTTGCTCTTTTTCCATCAAAATGTTATTTTCCCCTTTTTAAGGGCTCTGCTACTTATCCCCATAGATTAAAAAACCCATTTGTATTGATCTGTCAAGATCTGTGAAATAAAAATAAATATTTACTTAAAAAAAGGTTTAAATGCTGTAGAATGTTTTAAATGTTGTACAATTTGACAGTGTAGATGCTTCGCAAATCTAATTAGTTTCAACACTGCTGTCTAGTTTCGTTCAGCTGTTATTCTCGGTTTTGACTTCTCAAATTTTTATGATTAGCATGTAGCCAGTCTGCTACCACTTTCTTTTTTGTTATGTTTCTATTTGTGTTGTTTTTTCAGCACCATCAGCTCAGACAGAGACAGTGTTAGTATGTGTTGTGTGCCATAAAATGTTGCAGGAACAAAACAGCAAGGATAAATCCTCATAAAGTTCCTGATTGGATTATCAGATTGCAAGATTGCAGCATCTACTGAGTGTTGTTGAACAACAATCAAAATGCTGACTTTACGTTTCTGGGTTGACATTCAGAAGTTAGTGTTAATACATCACTGCTTTGAAGAAACTGTGCATTGTTCTGCTAAAGATTTCACCAGTTTTGTTTTGTTTGTATTGAAAGGGTTAATTTGTGGATTTTTGAAAATTAATCTTATTAATTAGAGGTAAATTTCATCTAGGTTTGTCACTGTGCCTCTTTGATCTATTTGTATTGTAAAAAAGCATGGTTTAAAATCCCAGAAATGAAATCCCCCCTTTGATTATATGTAACAACAAAATTTTAGTAATTATCTGACAAAAATATTCCTGCAGGGCTCGACTTAGCTGGTTGTCCTGCAGGACAAGTAGCCTGAAAAAAAATTAGCTGAGCCCTGCCTTGTATTATGATAAAAGATTTTTTATTGATGAGAGAGAAATATTTCAAAAGTGTGTATACTTCTAATACCATCACTTTGATTGTAATAGATTTGTACAAGTTTTGATGTACACATTCATGATGCCTTAGAATTGAAACCTATTTGTTAATAGACAGCATGTTGTATAGAGTCACATGTTTCATAAATCGTGAAAATTTGATGACTTTGGTGTTGACAAAGTATGTTTTTTTATGAGATTTTATCTTAGAATAGAAACTAGAAGTTGGTTACTAGACATGATAAACAGCGATCTTATTGTTTCTTTTATAAAATTAACAAAATGGCCATGTTTATTGTGCTATATTCAATTGTTTGGGACTGATTTTAGACTGAAATTAGGTCCTTTTTCCCCTGTTAGAAAAGTGTTTATTTTCCCAGTAATCAAAAAAATTGCTATTTTTCCTTAGGGCCCAGCCACCTTTTCCCTAAAAGAAACCTTCTGGTATAATTCTTGTATACATTACTCTAATGATGACATTTTGAATAATTTTGTTAAATGTTTCTTGTTGCTTTACATATTGTCCATGGTACAATGAGCCAGACTATGTTTCTTTCTTTTTTTTTTACTTCCTTCCTTTTTTACTCCTTTCCTTTTTTCCTTTCTTCCTTCCTTTTTTCCTTTCTTTCTTTGAATAATACTTTGTCATTTGGTTAAAGTTGAAGCAATGCCATAATACTTCTTTATCATAATGTTCAAATTGGCTTCATTTTTACCAGTTTTAACATATTTTATCTTTAAATTCTACTAAAATTTAGTCAGACTTAGATTTGCCGGTGAAAAATAATGATTTTAGAATGTTTTTAAGACTAGGAGGTACTTAGAAAACACTTAGAAATTCTTGCTAGATGATATTTTATTGGTAGAATAGGTACGGTTCAATTTGAAGAATTGAATTTATTGTTTTTATGATTTTTTTACATATGATGCTGTCTGCATTTAAGATAATATTTATTATTATGTTTGATGTTTGTATACGTGCATGTACTGTTGTATATCAAATATAAGTTTTGTATCGTTGTTAACTTTTTTTTGTACTAGTCACTATCTGGGTATACGAAATCATAATCATTGTATAATGTTAAGGATAGATTTATTTATTAACAGATTGGACGATTTACTAATATTGATGGGGATTTTTATTAGCTAGTCTGTTTCAAAGAAAAAGTCGAGATATTATGATCGCTGCCTCTTTGTCGTTGACGTCATTATCATCATTGTCGTGTAAAGACTTTAAATGTAGCCCGTTACTCAAAGACTTTTGAAGATATCAACATAACACTTGGAATACTTGATTATCATGACAAGGCACAGTTTCAACACAAGGGGCATTATTCTGGAAGCTATAGTTTTGCAATCATGCCCCTTTTTAACTTAGAATTTTGGTCAAAATTGCTGAATAAATAGAATGATGTAAAACAGACGAGTGTTAACGCCACTCTGTGGTACAGCTTTGTTTTATTGTATTTTATCTGGTTGACAAACTTAGTGGATTTTTTATTTTAGTCTTTTTATGAGATTTATTGATTAGAATTTTATACATATAAATTATATAGAAATTATGACATGGTGAGACTTTAGAACTTTACTGCAAGGCATCTGATTATTATTTGCATATTCTTCCATTTTACACAAACATTATTTATCAGGCCATCTTTAAAAATATTGTTGGTTTGCAGATACACATTCGACTCATTGAAAATCTCCTAATCCAAAAAATGTAGTGATTTTGCCTCCCCCCCAAAATTTTTGTTTCGGTACAAGCATATGATGTTAACCGAACATAAGTATACCCACTTACACTCTGTTAAAAATTTATGCTTTGTAATTGCAAACCCAACATTATTTTAATGGTGGCCTTAACCACCGAATTATTATTTTACACATTGTTTTGTTAATGACACAAATCATATCTACATGGTATCCAGTTGTATTACAAAAATAGTATAATTCTTATTTATACAGGATTATTTTACATATTTAGATAATGCATGTATAAAATGTACTGTATTCTTCAAGGCATGACATTTAGTCACTTTCATTTTTTTTTCTTAAGGTTTTATATCCACATAATGTCCAAAATTATCACCCCACAGTGGAACAGACAGGTTTTGGGAACCTTGATAGTTTTACAGGCTTCTATGATTGAAAATGATTTACAGTGAGACTTTTCAAAAAAACAATGACAATCCTTTGTGTTAATGTCCCTTTAAATTTGCATTGAAGTCTATGAAAGTAGCCAAATTTTCAAAGATTAACGAAAAAAGAATATTCATTTCAGTGAAAACTCATAATAAAAAGATGCAGAAACACAGTACCAATCTAATTTGATAAAGAAAAATATAGATCTCTGTGCAATATCACATTCAAAAAGTACCATATTTTGTGCGTAATGCCTTTAATTATGTAATTTAGTTGTAATCTATGAATTTTCTTTCATAATTTTGGTTTTACAAAATTTTATTTCCTTTTTGGAAAAATATTTTATCTTTAAAATAGGTATATATTGTGAGTAGCATGTCCAATTGAACAATTATTTATTTTAGAAAATTCTGATAACCTCCCTTCCTTTAACCAGTTATTTTGCAAAGTTACTTCCCTTATTTCAATTTAACATTCATATTTGAAGTTAAAAAATTGTAATAAGACATATTTTGTATCATATATATTTTTTTAATTACATCCAAATTTTGTGGTATGTACATTTGTTCATTTTATGACCTGTTTTGCTCTCAGAAACTTGTTCATAATTTAAATCAAAATTCACCAATATTATGGTTAATGAAATTATTTGAAATTAGATTTAATTTCTTTTCTGTGTGTCTTACTTTATGTTGAATTTGTGTCATGTTTTTTCCTGTAGATCAAGAAACATTCCTGTGTCTAGTCATTAATTCACTTCATAAATGTTTGGTAAAAATCCTTAGTTTTAAGTAGGAAAATTGATTTTTTATTTTTTCTGTTGGTTGTTTTATTTTGTTTGTTTTTAACATAATTTATTTGCTATTGTTTTGATTTTAGTAGCTTAGATTTAACCTTTTATTGTGTTCCCTTGAATTTTATTAGCCAAAATCTTGCATTTGTCCACTCTGTATAATTGATTTCTTTTTTTCTCACGTTTATTGACACATGTACTATTTATGAGTTATTATTAACATATTAATTGCATTTGCTCCTAGATGTTAATGAATAGCAATTATATTTTTAGTTATCATGAAATCCTTATACAGTGCAAACTTTTCAAAGCAACACTCTTTGGGAGAAGCAAAATTATGTTGTAGTTGCGATGTTGTTGCTCTAGAGAGTTTAAATCAATAGTTAAATCACACAGTGGGGGGGGGGGAATCTTGTTGTTGTTGAAGGGAGGCTGTTGCTCAGGAGAGTGCTGCTCTGGAGAGGTTGCACTGTATTTATAACGTCCAAGTGGCTTGTGATACTGGTATTTGAAAACTGTTTTACAGTATTAATTTTCAGAGTACGATGATTGGACAAGTTATATTCATTGAACATTTTAACTTAGTTTAGAACAATGTAGCCATAAGGGGAAATGTCTTTATACTTTTTTGTGATGTTTGTTGCGTGTAACACGTTTTTTTAGTTTGTTTGTCCTCAGTTCCCCACCCCCTCTGTTAATATTGTTTCCTTTTTATCTGTAAGGCCGTCCTTAAAAAAATGGTAGTCTGAAGTTATATGACCTACTCATTGAAAAATCCCTTCACCCAAAACATTTTTTGATGAGTTTTTAGGGGTTTTGCCAATTTTTTCATTCTTTATTCCAGCCTTATGTTTTCAGTACACATTTATAATGTTTACAAAAAGCCTACATCCTTGCTCACCCAATGTAACAAGTGTAATTTCAAACTAGGATTTTTTTAAAGAATTGCCTAATTTTTTGTTACCAGAATTTTCGTGTTTTCCTAATTTTTATTTTTTATTTTGGATTCTACCAAACTCATATTTTTGAAGCATTAATACATTTTTGCTGATTCTTGAGTTGAAGCGTTAAGAGACATTTTTATAAAGTGAATCATTTGACTTAGTCATACACACAGGAATTCTGAAACTCTTTCTGGTGTATCAATCCTGATGTTGTATCAAAACATGAAATTTATTTCTACTAAAATAAATTGTAATTGGTTGCCCTGTAGAAAATTTGGTCAACCTTTTATCACCATTCACTGTTTATAATAAACATAGCTAAGAAAACCTTGTTATTTTGAGGAGTCATCGGAATAGACTAAATGCTTGAGATAAACGTGGTGCTCGTAATAAAGAGGAATTTGTTTGTTGGTTGAAATTTATACACAACTAAGAACAAAAATTGAGGGGCTTTAAAAACTCCTTGAGATAAGTCGGGTGATCATGATATTGATGCTCATAATAAAGAAGTTTGACTGTATTTATATTTTCGTCAACATTCACTATTTAACATATTCACAGCTAAGGTAATTTTTATATTGGTCACCATTCACTGATTAAGATATAAATAAGTACAGTGTATAATAATTTCTACTTAAGTCACTAATCACTATTTAAGATGTACATAGCTATGATGATTTCTTTATTAGCAATAAGTAGTATCAAATTGATATAAATTCTAGTCAGTGATACTAGTGTAATACGTCTTTCTTAAAAAAACCCCGAAAAAACATTAAAAGAGATAACCAGTGACACACACTATGAAAACCAAAATACAATGCTCTTCCTCTCAGTTGTTATGTTATAAATTTATCAACCTTACTAGTTATTGTATTATTTACCATTTTTTCACTGGGTTTAACACCATTTTTCAACAATTTTTCAGTTATACCGGTATATGGTGGTCAGTTCACCTAACGCCCTTTTCTGGACTGTATACTAACCAGTTCTTACTTACCCTTCCACAAGGAGCTGGCAACTTCTCGATATATGGAAGAAAATGGACATTTTTGTAAAATTTTCATGCAAGGGTATAACCTGCTGTGGATGGGATTTGAACCAGGATTGCTGGGATTCAAGTCCAGCACACTGACCACACTGCACCACAGTCTAGATAAAATTACCCTCAGTGCTACATGGCTCTAGCAAAATTTTTAGGTCCATTACTCAAATATTGCTGTCCTAGTTAAGGTTATAGAAAAAAAGTTTTTCTGTATAAAATTGTATTTTTTTTTTGTTAATTAGTATTTTCTAAGATTTTTCTAATTGGTTTTGGCTTTTCTTGTGAAACTTTTTTCTTGAGCTTCATTTACTAATTGATATCTTAGTTTGTACTGGAATATAATTGCTGTAATTTATAACTCTTTGTTTATAAATCTAGACATTGTGCAATAAACATGTATAAAATTCATTCTGTTGTTGTTTTAATTTGTTTTTAGTATAATTAGAAAGCAAATTTTTCCCGTAGGAATCATTGTGTTCAATACATTGTATTAGTATTTTTCTTACTGTAAGCATAGGTGGTAAATCGTTATACCTCGGACCTATAGCAGAGGTTTCCCTGAGAGTTTCTATTTAAAGGTCCCAGGGACTCAGAATACAATATTTTTTGGGTCCTTGGAGAAAAATTAAGCATCCCAGGTATGGTATTTTCAATGACTTTATTTATGGCCACCTTCATCTCTGAAACAATTTCAGGTTTTACTCAGGATAAAAACTATGCATAAGAGAAATTTATTAGCCATGTGTGTCCCAGGGGCCCAAGGTTTCGGAAAAATGGGTCCCATGACAAATCTGTGCGTAAGGATGCAGAAATCCTGGGTATGGGACAACCCTGCTATCAGTTTGAACAGTGAAACACACGCTTTTGGCCACTTTTATTATTGATTGTAGTTTATTCCACCACACACTACAAACTGTACATGTCAGACTACATTCACTCTGCACCCCCACTAGTATTTCCTTATTAAGTTGTTAGTGAGCGCAAATATTTATTGCCAAGGCTGTAACTATATATATATTGTGTTCCCAGGGAATACAGATGGATAACATTTAGCTAAATCAGTTATATTCCCCTGTCCTAATTACAGTGCAACCTCTCCAAAGCAACACCCTTTGGGAGAAGAAAATTATGTTGTTGTTGAAAGGTTGTTGCTCTAGTGAGGTTAAATTATTAATAGTACAATGATAAAATCATGCTGTTGTTGAAGGGAGGTTGTTGCTCAAGAGAAGGCTGCTCTGGAAAGGTTGAATGGTATTACCCCTCTCACATAGTGTGCTCATAATATTGAATGTCACACTTCACTTTTTACCAATGACAACTTTGTATGGATTTGTACAAATATCCCAATTTCTCTCCAGAATTGTCGTTCCTTTTAACTCTCATAAAACTGCTACGTGTATATCAATTAATTATCTATACAGTATAATCACGTTGTTTTCGTCGCCCTCTTGGTAAATTTCCTTTTAACTATTGATCACATGATCATATTTTGGTCACATGGTTTGGAACTGCTTTCTAGATGTAAACAGAGGTGTAGGCGAGTGACAAGGAAAGATAACTCTGGATAGAGACTGCAAATAAATACGTGTTCCAGGTAAATACAGTCAAACCTGTGTTTGCGACCACATTCGAATCAAGACCACCCTGTGCATAAAGTCCATTCTTTGACAAACCATTACAGATTATTTAGAACAAACTGACCACCGAATAAAGGCCGTCTGTCAGTATAGACCACATTTTGTCTTTCCCAAGGGCGGCCTGTGTTCACAGGTTTGACTGTACATCAAACAATAGAGCTAACAGTATATAAAGTGGGGAGTTTTAATACATATAAACCTAACACAGCAAGCATCTCAATGACCACTTAATTTCTAAGGTTTCCGATATTTTATTTATGTTTCAACTTGATTGTTGTGCAACACCACAATATAAAGAGTAAATTATTTGGTCACAAAGGTTGTCCTGAAAACGAGGTTTTGCTGTAAACAATAAACTATTTCATGGAGATATACACACTTTCTTCAAATGCTAGCTTATACAATATGATACTGTGCGACCTCTCCATAGCAACACCATTTGGGAGAAGCAAAATTATGTTGTTGTTGAGAGGTTGTTGCTGTAGAAGGGTTAAATTAATGGTTAAATCGTACAGTGGGGAAAAATCATGCTGTTGTTGAAGGGAGGTTGTTGCTCAAGAGAAGACTGCTCTGGAGAGGTTGCACTGTAGATATTGTATTAAGAACGAATGTACAACACATACATAATTGAACATTTATTTACAAGTAGTGCATGTAAATGCAGAAGATATTGAATTCCACTGATATTATGTTCAGCATCACAAACCCATTTATTTTCTGCTATGATTTGTCTGGAGATAATATGGTTAAAAGTTTTCCGGAAGTTTCCGGAACTTCCGTTTTTTCCAGGTCCGTACGCTACTGGTTTTTACTGTTTTATGGTCCCCGTTCCAGGTCGCAGTGCAACAACAGTCAACGGGAACCAGTTTGACCAGGTGAAGCTTTCCGGTTTGCTGAAAATTTTCTACTTTCACCCATGCTTTCACCTATTTTTTGTAATCTGATTACAAAAATATGTCATTCACCATATTGAATCTATCCAATGCAGAGTTGATGTTTTCATCATAACTGCAAAAAATAGCCAAAGTACCGTCTAGACCTGATTCGAAAAGTCGGCTTGTTAGATGAAATGACAGATACATGATTATAGTTGAAAAACATTCAGCACTTCGACGCTTATCTAAAAAACATGGTTTTGAAATCATAGTCAGACAGTTTTCGAAATATTTTAAAGTCGTATCTCTAATAGGATCGTACATATTTTACGAAACTCGCGTGTGAATCATGTCTCAAAGAAAACAGATTTTTAAAACGATTCTACGTACACAGAACGTCTTTGTTCAAACAACTTGTCTCATTTTTGTTTGGGGGGGTACCGTGATGGAGTGGTTATGGTCTGTGCCCAGTTATCACTAGCCCCTAACCGCGGTGAGTTTGAATCCAACACCGGACCGGACGAATTTCGCATGTGAAGAGGCTGCCCAGTTTGCTTGCAAAAGGTCTACCCTGGTGCACACCCGGGGTCTTCATTCACGGTAAAAGTTGGAAAAGTCGCTAAATGTCTCTGATTATTGGGACAACGTTAAACCTCAGTGTAAAAGCCTCATATTTCTATCGTCCTAATACTTTAAAACAAATTTAGATATTTTGCACTGACTGAAGATTTTAAAGTCCGTAACATCATCAGCGGTGTGGGGCATTTACCTTTTATTTGTGCAATACATACAAATATAATATAAAATGATGACATACGTACAGTCGGACAGCAGATTTATTCCGACATAACAAGCATGGACTGTTTTTTAACTGTAGTTACGTAATTTGATTCAGTCAGACTTTTTCACCGGAGTTTAACTTCGCACCAACAGCCAGGGTCATCTGGCGACTCTCCAGCTTTAACAGAGGAGGAAAGCCGCACGTTTACACCTGGATAGAACCATTGACCTTCCGTTAGTAGCTGCGCAGCTTTCTTACATCTGAACTTTGGTCACGGGAGGGATTCGAACACACAGCAGTAAGGGGCTAATGATTAGACCATAACCGCTCGACCATAGAGACCTCCCTTAGTCAGTTTTTTTAACTGCGAAATCCTCCCTCCCTTAGACGTTAAAGTAAGACTTGCTCAGAAGGTTTCAAATCTGCTGTTTAGGTTAGTTTGTCGATTGTATTGATTCGGCTGTGGTTCGTTTTTTACATTTTGTTAATACATGTACTTGATGCCGTGTCGCATTGAAATGTTGTTTCTTCGGGGGTATCGGCGCTCCTAGTTTTCAAAACACGGGTTAATCAAGTGCGTTATTTAAGGATTTGATTAAGTTCTATTAATAAAATGAAATCAGCAATCGGAACATTGAAATAATTTACTAAATCAACGACAATAATACACCCACAATCACGCATGTATTTCGTACGAAGATTAAAAACATAAGGCCAAATAAATAGTTTTGTGTATGGGTTACCCCCACCGACCCAATCATTTTGGCGCCGTACATAGTTTTTTAACTGCGAAATCCAAATTACTGAACTATTTTGTGACGAATCGTACCTCCGAGGTATGGAAGGTATTCTAGAAATAAGAAATCGAAAGGTTTTGCGAACTATTTACCCTAATTTTTGGTGAAGTAAACATAAACATGACTTTTTATTTAGCCTACTTCACGTTCAGACAGTGTACAGTCTGGGGTATATGGTAATTAATTTTAAAGTATTAACAATCCCACAAAATTAAACCGCAGCAGAGATTTCTCTGAGAATGTCATTTTTTCAATGGGTTTATACGATATAATTCTTCAAAGTATTTCTAATCATTTAATCGATTTAGTGTTGTACCTACTATATAATAATCCACGCTACAAATTCGAGCATAATTGGCAACAGGGCATTGTATTTTAAAAATTACTCGCTTGTTTTGTTTCGGCTTAAAACTTTAATTCCATTTAACCATTTGAACTTAAAATCTCTCAACTCGTACTAAATCTGTTATTGACATAATATTAAAGTAAAGGTTTATAAAATAAATCTGTCAAACTTTGTTTTGAACATAGTTTTACTCACTCCATTATTTCGTGCAATTTTACACGTCACCGGAATCAGTGAAGTACTAGTTAAAGATCGGACGCGGATTCGAATTGGCAAAATGTTCTGGTCCCGACCTCATTACTATATAATTCAAAAATCCCTGTAAACCGGCATCCCCTCTAAACCGGCCAAATGACCTGACCTTGAAATCACCTAAAGCCTTTTTTATCGTTTAACGTGTTGCAACTCACTTCTTATGTATTGTTTACATCCCCAGAACCTTTCAAATGTGTCGTATGTCCGCACACGATCTGATATCTGTTAATTCAATGTCTCACTTAAACACGTACAGTGCCCCCTCTGAAGAGCAACGCTTGTCGGAGTGGCATAAAAGTGTTGTTCTTTGGAGGGAGTTGTTCGGAGTGAATTGATAAATTGGTGACACATAATGCAGTGGAAATCAAACACGTATTATGTGTATGTGTGCCTTTTACTGTCATTTCTTGAAGGAATCGGTCTTTAGAGGTGACGTTACGGCCAGGAGAACTGTATTTCGTGGAAATGTCACATCTGTGGTTCGTTTGATTATAATAATATAAATGTAATTTGTCTGTTGATGATGATAAAACCGTACAATGTTGTCTGGAATTAAAATCAGGATCTAATGAGAAGACAAATTAATTATTTACATGGACAAGCAAATTAAATATTTCAGCAGACGAATGAAACAAACACATTTCAGGAAATGCAATTTTTATAGAATTAAAACTTATCGGACATGATTGAGATACTATAATGGTAGAGAATACAAACTAAAAGGGGCTAGTAAGGATCTGAAACCCAAAAAAGAAACGTGTACAGGAAAAGGGGGCGCACACAATGAAAAACGGGAAAGACGGGAACGTGAAACAAGAGAAAGGTACACTAAAGAGAATTCTGTAAGGTTCAGAACAGGGGTCATGGAGTTGACATCTTGCACTAAACTGAGTGTATTGAAAGACCATCGTCTAATTTCGAATAGGAATTGACGGGAACTATTTATGGTATTATACCACGAATAACATATAAAGGGACATCGCTTGTTTACAAATCTTGTTGTTCGTCAAATCCTTCATTTGTATTGTTTTCAGTTAATGCAATCTACAAAATCTATTATTTATACCTTAGTACGGTAAATACCATGAAAACCTGACCCTTTCCGGATTGGGTCAAAAGTCCGATTTTCTGACAATTCCGGTACTCAGAGAACTATTGATTATGGAAGAAAAAAATAGGATTAGAAAAATTGCTCGCCTTTCAGAGAATTCCAGCTTTCAGAGAGTCCAGTTTTCAGGGGTTTTACTGTATTGCTTTTAACATTGCCGTCAGATATCTTTATAAGCTCACAACTAATTAATACAAGAAACATTTTGATTCTCGCTTGACATATCTGCAATAAGTGTCCAGAGGTTCCGATTTTTCAGCTGAAACTTAATCTGTTTTCCTGTAAACTGTAAACAAGCGTACCAGAAATTCTTCAGATGTGACAAAATGGGTACATCAATTTTAAAACCCCTCTGTAAATACCATATTATACCGGCTTATATGCTTATAAGGTCACCATATCCTCTCATAAAACGATGACAACTGAACTGGATCATGCATTTATAGGAACACCAAGAGCAATAGCTGATGTCATTGAGGACAAACGTAATGAACACGATTATCATAAACTAGAAAAAGTCGAAACATTAGCATGGAGTATTAGGTGTAATTATGGCTGAATAATGTACGGATGATTAAGACATTCTTTATGTTATAAATATGTAATTGGTCATTACGTTTCCACCGTTTATCTGTGGCTTTTATTTGTCTAGACATTTTGTAATGTGTTTTTTCGGACTGACCACCCACTCTGGTCTAAACACGTATTACGAAATACGTACACCGACTTCAGACATATTATCCGCGAACCGTCCGTACGCCGAATAATCCTGATGTAATTTTCTTCGACCACATGTATTTTGTTGTATCTCTGTACAGTGCTCCCTTCCGTAACGTCACCTCCGAAGGCCGATTCCATCCAAGAAACGACAGTAAAAGGCATACATACACATAACAAAAACACCTGTCGCAATTGTATCAATTCCCTCCAAACAACAACTCTCTCCAAAGAACAACACTTTTTTGTGACTCTAACAAGTGTTAATCTTCGGAGGGAGCACTGTACTACAGTAACGTAACGGAAACATTCTTCGGTTCTGTCCGGTAGATTTCGGTTCTTTCCGTTCTTCTGACCGACACGGAAGAAAGCAGAGTTCGGTCCAGCAACGCAGAATGAAGTTCTGAAGTTCTTTGTTTATATCTTTGTTCATGTCATACAATATATTATACTTTTCCCTCGTATTCAATGAATACATCTGTAATATGTGATCGCAAAAATCAAGTGTGCTCCGTTCTGTTCTATTCTAAACCTATGGTCTGTAAAGTAGATGTAGTACTAACTAAAATATAACAACACGCTAATTCAGTATTTCATATTATATTTTTGTTATCAACAATTTTATTTAAAAAGCTGTGTTATGACAATTACGATGAAGCGTATTTAAATGAACAAGGAGATTGATTTTATTGACTTCCGTGTTCAGTACGTAAACAACTGAAATTGATTGATTCAATATGATTTGAAATACATTTTCTTGCTTTTTAGTTTGATCTGATGATCAATATATTGCAAGCTGGAGTGCCAATTCTTGCATTCACATTTGAAACAGGTGCATAAATGAAACAAGATAGAAAAAATATATTGGATCATGATCTATTTGGGTCTTACAATTGTTCTTTTTTAACTTGATTATAAAAAAAAAATGGGTTTCAAAGATTTATTGTTTACTAGACTTTGGGATAAACGTGCGTATTATTTAAGAAGTCAATAAACTACTGTCTAACCCGTGAACAAAGGCTACCCTTGGAAAAGACAAAATGTGATTTTATTGACAGATGGCCTTTATTCAGAGGTCAGTTAATTCTGAATAATCAATGACGGATTTTGAAAGAATGGCCTTTATTCACAAGAAGGTCTTTATTCGAAGGTGACTACAAACACAGGTTTGACTGTATACGAGATTGTAACAATATAAGTGCCATGAATCAACAACATGAGTGTATGCTTTGAAAATAAAATTTATAAATAAATATTTTACGATATACAGTGCAACCTCTCCAAAGCAACACCCTTTGGGAGAAGCAAAATTTTGCTGTTGTTGAGAGGTTGTTGCTCTAGAGAAGTAAAATTAATAGATAAATCGTACAGTGGGAAAAATTATGCTGTTGTTGAAGGAAGATTGTTGCTCAAAAGAGGGCCGCTCTGGAGAGGTTGCACTGTAATTGAAACAAGAGAGAATCAGAGTTAGACACAAATTGTCAGATAAAAGTTTGAAAGTTGCTTTTCTATTAAGTTTGCTTGAAAAGTTTGCTTTTATTTTAACATATAGACAATGGTCCGAACGTCTTGAAAATATAACTGCGTGCACATTGAACACATTAACCCATGTATTGGCTGGGTAAACGTTTTGTAAATTTTTTTCGACAGACTTCCGCAACTGAATCAAAAACTAATTCACAAATTGGTAAATAAGCGGTATTGTATTATTGTATTGCGGTACTAAATTACTACAGATCTCTCGTTGCTTTTGTTTGATTTTTTTGTTTGTAAAGCTTTACTGTATACAAAACTAATTGTCACACAAGTTGAGACTACTTTTTTATTATTTTGCATCATGTGAACGAGTCCTTCCGGTCTGTTCTATACAGTGTCAGCGTGTAATACATTCATTTAGACTATTGTTACATTAACCTGAATACTGCTTGCCAAAGGGAGGAACAATTCTACGCCTGTATTACATCTGTTTTTGTAATTATTAGAACTAAAAACTTTCGTGAACAGAAAATCGTAAAAGTGTTGGTTCGTTTATCACCTATCAGCAATGATAACGTATTATCTCTCAAATATAGAACATTCAAGTAGTTATCGTGTATTGTGTTAAACAGGTTAGATGTTGCCAAACTGTTGTGCATACTGGCACAGCCAATCTATGCAATAGTTCGTTTATTGCCGTAATCCACTTGGAAAGGCCCTACAACCAAGTACCAGTCTAAGTGATCGAGTTACTTCCCTTTGATGTTAAATCACAACGTGAGTCTAATTTTCATCACGATTTTTTCTCTTATTTCATTAATAAACAATGGCTTTATTCACTAAAGTACAGGTAATTGTTAATGCATAAACGAAAAATGTAATGCCTACATCAAATTTCTTTCATGTTATTAATTAATCTAGCGTCTTTTAACAATCATTTCAGATAATGTAATTGCTTCTTGCTTAAATGTACATGTATATATCATGCGTATATATGCTCTGGTTTAATTACGTACACAATTGTGTAAAATAAAAGCGGTCCAGTATTACTGTCATTCATATAATTGTACGGATTTGTCAGGTCGTTTTTACAGCTTGTTCGCCCATCCGTGAAGGCTTCCCTATTCAGAGAAGTATAATTACAAAAGAGTTTCATTAAACTACATATATTACCGAAGTTATTGTAACTTAGCCCCCTCTCTGGTGACTCGAGTTTAAATACTTTTCTTTTGAAAAATAGACAACAAGTACACATGTCAAGTCTTTTTTGAACGTGTTTATAGAAACCAGACATTGTGCTGTCTACTTTACTTTTGGTATTGTACTGACGTGATCAAGGGGTTCCAATTACATAAGTATTCTTTAAGTCAAAGCATTGAAGACAATACCCAACAACAATTGTTATAAAAAAGAAAAATAATGTTCTTTAGGTAAGAATGAAAAAAGTAAGTTTTTGCTTCGAAGTTCGTATTTTCCATATCATGTAGTCAGATCGTCGGCTTATTTTTATAATTTTTGTCAATATTGAGATTTTGGGATCATGTTTTTCGTCTCGATGAGCTCTTTACAATGATCATACTTACAAGCTTGTAGATTTATTTTACACAGGGTTAATCTCAATTACACAAACCCGTAACTCGCTTAAACTTACTGCAGTTCAAAACTTCAAAAATGACATACAGGTTTGTAGAAATAACCTGACAAAATCTGTATTTATAATAACTGCGAGATCACAAGTACAAGAAAGAAAATTACTACAGTATATAATGTTTTTTATTAACAAAATTAATCTTATCTGTAGCCAAATGTGTACCAATAAATTATTCCTCCTACAAAAGCTGAAGGTTAATCTTTAAAGGAATCAAAATTACTTTTCATTGAATACAATTTCGAACAATCCTCAGTATTATATATTAATTTGGACAATTTTGACAATTTAACACACTTTACCAGTGATATAACTGTATTCGTATATTAGTATAAGTCAAATAAGTTGAAATAAACAGCCACAAAAATATTCATTGTGTACAAAAATGTCAGCTTAGTTTTAAATTTCACAAGTATGAAATATCTTTGCGGGTGTATAATTGTAGCAAAAAGTCGGAAATAGTTTGTTTGTCGTGTGGTAACTGTATACATGTAGATAAAATGATTACATTCAATTGTTTATTTTTGGTTACATTCAAAAAGTAAATGACTGTCCTTGTTTTAATGTACAGTGTAACCTCTCCAAAGTAAGACCCTTTAGAAGAAGCGAAATCATGAGGTTGTTGACCCAGAGAGGTTAAATTAATAGTTAAATCGTGCTGTGGGAAAAAAGATCATACTGTTGTTAAGGGAGGGAGTTGCTCAAGAGAGGGCCGCTCTGGAGTGGTTGCACTGTATTATCTTTTGAGGAAATTGCAAGCGCATAAAAGGTAAAATAACAAAAAAATATCGTAATATTTGCAGAAATTTAGGCATATATACGCATTGTTTGAGATATATACATGTATATTTAATTAAGTAACTTAAAAACGTATTAGGTTATTATCTTAATCCGCTGTGTATTTCAATTTACAAATCGGGCATTCAAGAACTCTTTTATGCAAACAATACCGTATATTATAATCATTGAAGAATCACAGATATATGATAGTTTGCATGTTTGTGTCAAAACGTTTTCTCATCAACAATTGCATTGATATAAAAAATTGAACACTTCGACAAAAGTCAAGAGGAAGAACGCCACGTGGGGGTATCTACATGAGAAAACCCCGAAACATGCCAAACCATTTAAGTGAATAGAATAAATATATTATATTGCATTGCAAACGGTTATAATTACAAACAAGTACAGTCAAACCTGTAGACAAAGGCCATCAATGGAAAGACAAAATGGGGACTTTATTAACAGGTGACCTTTAGCCGGAGATCAGTTTGATCTAAAGAATCAGTGACGGTGTTTCAAAGAATGGGCTTTATTCACAGGGTGGTCATTATTCGGAGGTGGCCGCACAAACACAGGTTTGACTGTACAATAAAACCATGATATTAGGACAATCTATGGGACCTAGATATAAATCGGTCTTATTATTGAGGTGGTCACTGTATGAGGTTTCAATGTATTGTCAATTGGAAGTTACGACAGTGCATAGTAGAACGACAATAAGACAGTCTTTGTATTCTATCACATCGCTTAACTAACGTTCAAATCCCTTTGACAGGAAAGTCAATCAGTAATACATAAAAAATGAATAGCTTTAATATAATTTATCATGATAAATAAATGAATAGCGTTCGTTTTTGTTGTGCTTTGGATTTTAAAATAATTAGGGAACCAGTCAATGGAAGATAACAGAGAGGTACCAGCGCTAAAAATTTAGATAAAATAATATAACGAGAAGAGAAAAGAAATAAAAAAAAACTATAAATAAAATGAATAAATAATAAATAAAATAGTAAATATCACTTTAATTAGTACCCTCACTGTAGTAAGCGAGTAACACATTTCAACATCAATAAAAACAATAACAACAATATTTATAAAAAATGGTCACGTGTAAGTCACGTGTTACTTTTTGTTGAGACACGCGCTCAGTCGATCAACAATATTAAGATGCAACAAAAATAAATATTATGCTAAGTATATACATGTCACTGGTCTGTTTAAATTACAATCTCAATGTTTTATCATTTTGAAAGCATAATTTATAAATCTGTCTAAAACACTAATTCCTAAAGCACCATTCCTTTTAAATGTATGAAAATTTTGACTAAATCCTTTAGCGGTGGGACAAAATTAATTGAAATTCATTTGTTTTTAATTTTGACGCAAAAGAGCCAATGATAAGTCATATAAATTTCGTTATCTTCCAGTTATATAAATTTGTCAAGACAGGTAAGCGAAGTAATGTTCTGTTTTTTTTGCAATGCTTGTGTAATCCACTTTAATACTTGAATATCACAAATATGCTTATGAAATGTTATTGTTGGCGTGAAATTTCAACAAAACAATAAAACATTGAGATGTGTAAGGTGTTTAACTAACATGGTATGTATTACATATTTCTATAAGATATATTATCCACTGATTACCGCACTATTCGCTAGGTATTATAAAACATTTTCACACATTGTAATATGGATATACAATACAACACAGTTATAGTAAACCCTAATGGACCCGAATAATTACTTCAATATCCGTATTTTACTACATGTCCGAAACAATGAAATTAAGAAGAGCATTTCCGGTGAAAATAAGTACTTCACTGTATCTCATACTTCACTACATATATACGTCACCATAACCGCGTTTTACTGTACCTAGTGGTTTGGTTTCAATAGGAAAACTGCTGGTAAACATAATGCGTGTAAAAAGTGCATAAAACAACAATGAAAACAAACAGAAATTATTTTAAATAGCAAAGCATTTCCATGAAATTTGAATTGCTTGTGAAAATACGTTTTAAAATAATTGAAATTCTTGGGAATTAACTGTTTGACGCTTTGTCTAATTACAGGAAATACTTCGGTAGTTTTTAGGCGGTGAGGAAAATTCTTAAGCAGATGTTTCCCTGATTTATTTCTAGAAATAGGGACATAATTTATCATTACTGAGCAATGACACATTTTGGTACACGTAATATCTATTTAAAAGAAATTTATCGTATGTTAAGACCGTCCTTAAAAAAATGTTGGTTTCGCGGTTACGCGACCAAAACTTTTAACAAAGGGTAGGTAGGCATTTTGGGGAGGTTAAAATTATAAGTTTGTATTGAGAACGATGAGCTGAGATAAAGAATGAAAAAGAAACGTCAAAATCGCTAGAAATATTTTTGTGACGGGGAATTGTTTAATGAGACGGTTGCCCAACTGCAAAAAAACCCCATTTTTTAGGATGGCTTATTACGAATTGTCTAGAGTGCTCAAACCTTTGTCAAAGTCTATCAAAGTAAAATAAGAAAACAATCCTGTAATGATTCTTACGAAAGCAATTGTAAAACTGATAATCCCAGAAATAGCAGTAATCTCAAGATAACAATATTGTAGAAATATGTATTAATTACTAAAATCTCAATTAGTCAGCAGCACGTATTTTACACGTTAAATAATATATATATACATGACCTGGTTTACACAATCAGCATCTTCTAAAAAAAACATATTATTTTATTTTAATTAAGAGACGGGGATTTTTTTAGTCATCCGAAAACATGTACACTTATCACCCTGCCTCAAGCGAGTCGCAGGATATGTTTAATGAGACGAAAAAAAGATGGAATATTGCTATGGCGTATGAGATAGCGCTAAAAACCAGGCGAGCGTTTGTCATCTTTCACAGGCTATTTCAACAACGCAAAATACAGTTTCGACTATATATATTCATTTTTTCAAATCACGATCCATTTTATGGTCAGTCGTGTCAGCTAAATATGGGACTGCGCTGATTAAGCATTTAAAATGCTCCCGTCTGTGTCCGGAATACATAAGCACGTGGCATCCCTGTTCGCATAGAACACATACTTTAGTTTTTTTATCTATAATACTAGAATTTTATAGTGCACAAACTTCACTAATTGTGAGTATTTTACCCAGATAAAATGATGCATTGTATTATTATTATTATTATCCCGAATCAAATCTGAAATCAGATTTTAGACTCGCCAAGTTTTGAGTTGCCGTTTCCAATATGCACGTGAGTATGTCCGTGACTATTGTAACGTACTACGGAGTCACGAGGTGGTCTCAGACTGTCACGGTCCCGGTCTCGATAAACTTGGTCCGGACCATACTGCTGTACGTAACTTTCACTTCTTAGTCTGTGGTTTATTCCGAGACATCTAAAGCACAATATTTCCCTAAACGGAGTCCTGAAATCACGATTAAATCGAGCATAAATCACAGGATTCATGAATGAGTTAAAGTAACCTAGCCACATTAGTAAGGATGTCAACCACTGTGGAATCGCTTCGGGCGATAAAAACGGCCTGACTAAGGCAAGGATAAAGAACGGTAACCAGCACAGAGTAAACCCGCCCATGATAATACCCAACGTTTTTGTAGCTTTCCGTTCCTTAGATGTGCCGGAACTTCCCCCCGAACCAGTTCGAGTACGTGATATCAATGACTTTAAAGTAAACCGTCTTTTTGGAACCGATGGACGATTTGACTGGATCATCTCCGAAGACACGTCATCACTATGATCCTCTGAATAACCATTTTTAGATAAAGTTCCATTCGGAATATTTAAATGATCACTAGCGCCACTGCTACGGGCTGACTTCACGGACAGATTAATTTGTTCATTGCCCCTGTCTATACTTCCAAGTTTGGAGTTTGTCTCTTTCTTCATAATCCTGGAAGATACTCTCCAGATACGAAAATATATCACAATCATCACAATTAACGGTACATAGAAGGCCCCTAACGTTGCATAGATTTGATAACCTATTTCTTGACTGATTACACATGAATTCGGTGACTGTTTTGGTTGCTTCCATCCAAACAAAGGTGGCACGGAGATTATAACAGACAGTGACCAAACAGCGGCTATCATTACGGCCATACGTTTTGGTGTTCGTTTTATGGCATATTGGAATGGACGAGTAATTACGAAGTATCTATCGACACTTATCATACATAGGTTTAGAATAGAAGCTGTACACATAATGACATCCAACGATGTCCACAAATCACACAGAGTATCATTAAATGGCCAATAGCCACCCAACACTTCCATCGCCGCACTAAACGGCATAACTAATACAGCCACCAAAAGATCGGACAGTGCTAGGGACACAATTAACAAGTTGGAAGGTGATTGAAGTCTTTTAACGATCCCGACAGCTATACATACTAAAGAATTTCCTATAATTGTACCGATAATTATAAAGCCTAATAATATTGATACAACCACTTGTTGCCAGACCTGGTAGTACGGCTCGGCTGGTACCTCTGTTGTTGTATTGCTGCCATTAATTAAAGTAGTGTCCGTACTAGAAACCAGGTAACCAGTCCCGTTGTCAGGCGTGCTGCTGTTACTGAACATATCACCACCGACTCCAACAAGCGACAAATTCGAATCGTCGCCCATCACGTAACAACGACAAAGTATAATGCCAGTCTAGGAATAAACTCTAATTAAGACGGCATCGGTTCAAACAGAGGATAAAAGCATAGCTCTCTCTTGTTTTCAGGTGCAACACTTAAATTCTTTAATTACATAATCCGCACAAACATCACAGATGAATAAATACGAAAATCACACGTCTTTTCATAATATCCATTCGTTACTTAGCAACGGAATTATCTTCCGGTTTCTTCATTTTGTAAACATATTTTCTAATTCGCACACTTTATGAATTCATTCGTTCTCATAGCAATTAAAGCCTTATTCCTTCGTACTCGCTTCACACCGAAGTATTCAATTGAAATCCAACGCATTCAGTAGGCAGGTTATAATCAAGTTAATCCCTCATTTTAACTATATAAACGGTAATCAGTCGGCTATATACTCACTTCAAATTTGTGTATTTATCACATATATCCTTTATGCATACAGACAACTTTTAGGGTATTAGCCATTTTCCACGCTCCCCGGCTTTCACACATTGAAATCAAAAGATGCGACTTTGCCCATTCATCAACAACCAGCCAGCCTCCATTGAAATCTTTAAGTCTTGTAAAGATGAAGTTGAATGCTCGTGAACGGATCTTTGAAAACTCTACGACGTTTTTAACTGCCAAGTATTTTTTTCAATCAATTCTTAATACTAATATATCACTGACGTTTGATAAAAAAAAATAATCCTAAAACGTATCGCTGAAATTATGAATTGAGTTCTGGTATCATGATAAATTATATGTACAGTTGAATCGAAATCCGAATTTTAACGATTTAAGTCCGAAGTTGATGATTTCTTGTTTGTGTTAGGAATCTTTGAATAAAAATATAGTTCTTAATTCATTTCTTCAAAACTCCTCACCTTGAGGAGTGTAATCCTTTCTCTTTAACGCTACTCGATTTAACTTTGTTACACGTTCTAAATCACCAAGTTCAATTCATTTGCGTAAATTACGCTTTTTGGCGTTCTGTTGAACAAGTCATTATTTCAAGCCGAGTGGTCTCTTTCACTTTTTTGCAATTTAATCCGCACAGAAACTTTTTTTTCAATACTGTACATTTAAGTATAACCGCTGAGCACACGATCGTGGAATATTTTTTTAAATGTCAATGTTTCTTTAAAAAAGTCCCAAATACTTTCACACGGTGTTTTTATCACTTTATCAATTTTTTCCTTTTTAATTGCACACTCCTGGACATGCAGAGTAGAGCTATACAATTCTTCTTCCCCACATTTACGTCGACAGAGCGGGTTGTTAAATCTACTGCTCTCTGCCAAGTGTTCGCTGTTATTTTCTGTATTGCTAGCTTACCGATATTGTAAGTACTCGTGTATTAGTAAAATAATCCCCGCTTTGGTTAACCGTGCTATGGTAAGCCACGAAAATCTGCTCATTTAAACAGCCATACTTAGTTTTGATTGTATAAACCCTTTCGCATTTTAAACAAATAAGTAATTGTGCGGAAAATACCTTGAGTGGTGTGTACTACCAAGGCAATATAATTGTTTTACGTATAGCAAAGAATAAATATCTTCCTCAGTGAAAAGGGACTGTTTTAATAATTCATGTACTTTGAAGAATGGAGAAATGTTTAGGCGCGTGTCTATGCTATAACTGAAGATCTCCGCAACTATTCAACCATTATATCTGTATAAAAATCCCCACAGTCTATCTCATACATTTCTTTCCGCACAAATGCCGGTACATTTGAAAATATAATCCATTTTGTGTCCACTCAATGCTTGTCCTTTTCAGTTTCCATACCAATAATCACTTTCAATGGTAAGAAGATGTATAAATATAAATGTCGGGGAAAGATAAATAGATCCACATATACCGAACGTTTATGTTGTATAACTGGTGGTAATGTTGCGCAAAACGAAGTATTTTTAGATTAGTACAGTTTTGTTCTGCCAAACAAACGTACATCCAAGTTGAAACAAATTGTTTCTCGCCAGGAATGAAGTGACTAAAGTCTAAAACTTGATGACTATTCCAGAGATTGCGAACTTAGAACTCCGTACTGACTGGAGGGAGGTGATTCACGCCCGATCTATGACTTGTAGTTACAGAGACCTGAAAATACATTTAAAACACAATAAATTTCGTGTTTATCCCTGTTGTCTGTAAACATGATACCACAAGTGCTTACGTATTGCACGGTGTGGTATTTTAGCGCTGTAAAGAAAAAAAGACGAAGGAAAAGTTTTGCGTTTCAAAGCAATGTATATTCTTACAGTAAAAAGCGAGATTAATCGTATGAATTGTTGAAAGATAGCTAGTGGTGGGCGACTTAATGATTAATTACAAATTTGATGGCAGATAAACTCGCGATGGTTGATCGACGGATGTGTCCTGGAATTGAACTGAACATATTGAAAAAAAGTTGTCGAGTTAAAATCACACATTCTACTCCGCTTCTGTGACTTAGGTAAATGATATTTTAGAAATTTTACACGCTTCAACACAGTTAATGAGTTACATTACTAAGTTATGAGGTTTTCCTGAAAATGAAATTCCCACATTCGTGTGAATTATGTTGAAGCTGTCTAGACTTATTTAAAAAATCAAAATCGGTCAAATTTATGTCAAGACAAATACATAGTGTTACCACTGCTAGAGTTCAGGCATTTTACTTCATTTGGAAGCTAAATGCAGCTAATACATTAAATTCTTTGACTGGTTTAGCGTGACGTGATTAAAAAACCCTGATTTCGAATTATGTTTTGGACGGAGGGGCGGGGGGGGGTCAATATCTGACAGAAAATACAAACAACTTTGAGTATATGGCGGCGTTGACTGTCCTACATCTGGGTTTTCAACTTGGAAATTGAATGGTAATGAGAATACATAAAAGCCACAATGAAAAGATTATATATTTATTAGTTGACACGAACTAAACGAATATATGTTATAACAGTATGTATGGTAATGTTTTATTACATGAATGCATATTTAATTATACTAGGTGTTTCATAACAAGTACAAAATAAACCAATAATCATCTATTGTCGTACATTATAATTTTTATGGTACGTAAAACATATATACAGAGCTAAAAAGACGTAAAAAGGTGGACATGATTATATTCTAATTAAAGGTGTCCAGCATAATTCGTCCAAGACAATGGTACGAACTAGTTTATGGACAGTACTGACGTGTTGCCTATCTGCTGAGGGTCGGAAACTGTTAATTTTAGTTCAATTTTAGTTCGCCGATGGCCAGTTATAAACATTAAGCTCTTTACAGAATGCCTACATGCAAGTGTTTATTCTTTTTTCACAGGGTATAACGCCTTTTTCAACAAATTTTCAGTTATATACGGCGACCGGTTCTCCTGACCAGTTTTCCTGGACTGTATACTAACCAGTACTAACTTATCTTTCCACAAGGAGCCGCAACTTGTTCACATATGGAGGAAAATCAACATTTTTGACAAATTTTCATAGAAGGGTATGACCTGCCGAGACCGGGATTTGAATCCAGATCGCTGGGTTACAAGTCCAGCGCACTAACCACTGGACCACGGTCGCAACTACAAATGTTTATTCCTTTAGCAGGGATTTCCTTAAACAGCATAATGACTCTTGAAATCAGTAAAACAAAGCTTTTCATTCTTGAGAATTTGTAAGTTTGTTGACTCTTCAAATTGTCATCAGCCAAGTTTCATTTTGAACCCTAAACTTTTAGCGTCTAGTAGAAAAAACCTACCTCCAAAAAAGGTCATCTGTCAATAAAGGCCATAATTTTATTTCCAAGGGTGTCCTTTGTTCACAGGTTTGACTGTATTTTGTTTAATACAGGGATTTTAGAGTACACGGTTAAAAGGACAGACGATATTGTATAATATCAGTACTTAGACTACTTTTCATTCTTAAATAATAAAGTTACATTTTGTATTTGTAATTATTGATATGTTAACGATTTAAGCCCATAACGTCTGATTGACAAAGTAGAAATATTTATATAATTGTTTACTTCGCCTGAAATAGTTCATGAATGATACACGTTTATTGTGCGTTGTTAAAATATTGTAAAAAGACACAAACAATGTTAGCAAATATTTTTATTTCAATAACGAGATTATAAACCCTGTACCGAAAATGCCATGAAGTCAAGAAATTGGTAGAATTAAAACATGTAGTATTCGGCTTTCAGCTTAATCTGCGGGGCTTATATCCGATTAAATCCTTTTATTGTATAGTTAAAACGGACAATTATTGAAATGTAAATGATTAAGCTATTTTGTTGGGAACAATCAATACAATGACTGATTATCTTTAAATGAAATCACGTTAATTTCTTTCAGATTTTAATACGAATTCAAGGATGTTACTAAAAATAGACCACGGTCATGTAATATTTTCATGTGAAAATTTAACCGCATGATTTTTTTTCAAGAACACCCTAAAGTGAATTAAAATAGCTAAATGTGATACATGCTTGAATATGATACCACAGTGTTATTTTTTTCAGTATAACATGCTATATACGAATCTACGATCGAAATAATATAAGCACGCGTTTTAAAGACAACACACAATCCTTAAAAAAGTTAAGACCCCTGTGTTAGTAGGTGAACAGATATTTACATGTACAGTCAAACCTGCCAACAAAGACCAACCTTGGGAAAGACAAAATGTGGCCTTTGTTGACAGATAACCATTAATCGGAGGCCAGTTTGTTTCAAATAATCAATGGCATTTTTTCAAAGAATGGACTTTATTCACAGGGTGGTCTTTATTCGGAGGTGGCCGCAAGCACAGGTTGGGACTGGTACCAGCGTCTGAACGCCATATTTTAAGTTGATGATTTTTTCCGTGCTAACCGTTCTTCCCGTTCTATATAATTCTAATATTCGCTACTACATGTATATATCATTCTGTTCTGTTCTGCTTTGTTCTAAGTAGTACATTAGATGTCTTCATACATGATCCGGGTAATGAATACTAATTATCCCAGTAAAAACTTCATAATTATGTTATACATAATTAACCGCATAACACTAAGGTTAGTTTACATTTGTCCGAGTTATGTAACATAAAAATAATTACCTTAAGCTTGGAATATTTCTAAACAAACAAACTAACTAAGTAACTAATTCCGTGCCAGTACCGAGTTCACGGTAAATAGACCAATTCAACGACAATTGAAACAACTAACAAACAACAAAAAAAAAAACATGTGCGCTGTTAACTGACCGTTTAAAGGGAGACAACTCCAGATCGAAAAAAAAAACAGAATAATTATAGAAAAAAAATTCTAAAGTCACCTTTAAGGGTTAAACGTCATTCTTAGAAATGATATTTCTTGACATTTATGAATATTAAGTTAAAATTTAACTTAAGCAACACTTATGATTCTTTCCATAAATATTTTTATTTATTTAAAGACACCAGCCATCGTTTATCAAAAAAAGCTAAAACATTAGTACGTCTTGATTTTACTTTTTATTTTAATTACTCTATTCCGGTTTTCAGAGAATCCAATTTTCAGGGGTTTTACCGTACAAAATTGATAACAAATTCCTTGTAGTTCAAACAATATACAGACTCGAAATATCCCGATATTTAGACTTCAACCATTGCCTGTATGACCTAACCATGTACGTATTCATTGTTATAAACAAAATATATACATATACATACAGGAATTATCTAAGTCGAGCGGATACGTGAAATAAAATTAAGCTGATTCATGTAATAGGTATATCGGTCGAGTTCAGTAATGCCATATTCAAACAATTTTATGATATATTTACAACGTGGTGTAAACAACACTATTACAGTTTTTATTTGGGCTTGTTTTGGAAAGAACATGTTTCCATTTATAGCTATAGGGCTGTTTGTTTAAGAACATGAATGACATACTTGTTTAGAACACCATTCTACTTAAAAGCCGGGCGTTTAGAGTTTAGTTGACCGTATTAATGCGAATAAAATTAGGGACAAACTAATGACAACTTGTTATAACTAATTTTGAAACCGAACAACCTGACAATAACATTTTACGTCACAGCGTATTCTTTCATTCTCTCTGGGGTTTTACGTCTTACCAACAGGCAAGGTCACTTGGCGACTTTCCAGTATAAGGGTGAATGAGTGCATCAAGAATGGTACCACCGAGGTCAGTTTCTTCACATGTGAGTTTTGTGTGGTCTGAGGTGGGATTCGAACTCACAATGGTGAGGGGCTAGTGATTAATAGTCATAGACCATAACCAATAAACCACGGACGCCCCCAGTGTATATTTTAAGATATCTCACAGACCTCGTCGAAATTAAGTGCGTGAGATAAATCAGCTGATTTAGGAAACCATTTTAAGAATGTAAAAATGTCATTGGTCAATTCAAAATTTGAATTGTGAAACAACCAATTAGCAGGTAGAGATTTGAAGCTGGTCTACGAATTCTGTTTTATGGCCCAAGACATCGAATAATAAAAACCTGTCTGATGTATGTACGGGGTAATTAACCCTTTGCCAGGTCAGCATAGAGTATGTTGTACAATCATTATAAAACTCTTTGTAACAAACGTGTTGCTATCAGGTAGCCAATTACTGAACAAGCTATCGCCGTGTTTCGTGCTGTAGATCTAACTGTCTGGCGGAGATATGGTGATATATAATCTATCAAGTTATCACATCTTTGTACTGCTTCATGAAAAATATTCTCCAAATCAACAATTAAAGAAAGTTCGAAAGCAGCTAATATGTATCTTTCGGGGGAGGGGGGGGGTCTGTGGTCGAGTGGTTATAGTCTCTGACTAGTAATCACTAAGCCCTAACCATAGTGAGTTAGAATCCCACCCGGAACTAAATTTCACATGTGAGGAAGCTGTCCAGCTAGCTTACGGAAGATCTTTGGATCTATCCAGGTGTAAGCCTGGGATCTTCCTCCAGTGTTAAAGCTGAAAAGTCGCCAAATAATCTATCTTTCCCGGCAATGTTTTGGTGATGGACACATCCAGGAAGAGGCATTAACTGTATACCAGTCAATCCACGTACAGTTTGATAAAGTATATGAGATTATATCACTGACACATGTCATTAACTGACATGGTTATTGACAATTAATGTTGGTGCTATCAACTAACAAAATGGACTCTTCATTTCAATAATTTGAAAATCCTATGAAAACATCGACAAAATAACGAGTAAATTTATCCATAATACAGTCAGACCTGTGTTTGCAGCCACCTCCAAATAAAGACCACTATGTGAATAAAGGCCATTCTTCGAAAAACCGTCACTGATTATTTAGAACAATCTGACATCCGAATAAAGACCATCTGTCAATAAACGCCACATTTTATCATTCCCAAAGGTGGCCTTTGTTCACAGGTTCGACTGTACACTGTAATTTGTTATGTTAGACTGACAAGGCGGTCTATAGACCAACAGACGGTCATATCTTCAAAAGATCACTCGACGAACACTTTAATGACAAAAGTACTAAAACATTGGATAATACTCAAATAACCATTGCCCTGAGTCAGGGCTTTTTTACTGGGCATAATAATAACATTAAAGCCACAAATACGAACATGACATTGTTAAATATTCGACAAATATAAAGTCGAAATGAAGTCTGGGCGGAACATTACCAGCGTCTGCAAGCATGTGATGAATCAAAATGATTGGCAACGCACAAACAATGATGAGGCCATTTGGAAATGCCAATAAAAGCCACAAAACTCTCTAACAGTACTATTTAAATGTTTTAAACTATTCATTATGGTTGCCTTGAGGCGGTTTGTGAAAGTTTTATAATTCATTGATTTAGAAATAAAGTTTATCCCCGAGTAACAGTCAGCGCCAGTTGAATACCGAATGATTATGTTAAAACTATTATTCCTCTTCTAAAAATAGCCGTAAACACCTCATTTACAGCAACAAGAAGACAGTAATATTTTGGCATACACCTCTAGTGCATAGATACTTTTTTCAAACAAAATCTAGTGATGCTACTAGGATAAAGACAGAAGACTTCGTCAAGTTGCGTAATATTTTCCAGCTGGCGTATCAACTAAGTAGTGAATGTTGCTAGCAACACCGTAACATTCCATGCTTGCTTCAGAAACCACGTTTTAGTTAGAAGTTCTAATTGATGTGACAGACTTCACAATGCGCGTAGTGTTCTAGTCTGTCATAATAATTCTAGATGTCTCGTATCAAACATTTCGTTGGGTTATTTCTATAAACCCGTATGTCCTTTCCCCCCCATTTTGAGAAAATCGCACTTGAAGTTTTGAACTGCAATAACTTTAAATGAGCTACGGGTTTGTGAAATTGGGATTAACCCTATTTAGGATAGATCTACAAGCAGGTAAGTATGATCATCATTGTAAAGAGCTCATCGAGACGAAAATAATGATACCAAAATCTGAATATTGCCAAAAATTGAGTTACGGGGTTGTACAAATACGGCGACACTTGAAGAACATCAATGAATACAAAAACAGGCTTGGCATATAAATACATTTATGCTACATATCTGTGTTCTAACATCCAAGCAACATAATGAGAACGGCTGACATCGTGTTTTTATCATTCATAATGTAAGGTGTTGATTCAATCAAAACCCAATTAGATGTACATGCGTTACTACATTTTGAATAGGAAAATGTGTTACATTCTGATATTTATAGATACAGTGCAACCTCTCCAAAGCAACATCTCTGTGGGAGAAGCAAAATTATGCTGTAGTTGAGAGGTTCATGCTCTAGGGAGGTTAAATAAATAGTTAAATCGTACAGTAGGAAAAAATCATGCTGTTGAAGGGAGGTTGTTGCTCAAGAGAGGGCCGCTCCGGAGAAGTCGCACTGTATGTCAGTAACTGTTGAAAAGACGACTCTAAGAATTAAATACAGAAAAACAGTTTAGTCTCAATTATCAGTGAATGTTGAAAGTGTTCTTAGTGAGAATGTCAATAAAAATATCCAATATGGCCGCCCCGCATGCGCAGTCGTGGTGTGAAAGAGACACCAATGCTTCTGCTGGTTGGTTATTACTTTTCTACCGTGTTTGCAGCCAGCAGGTTAAAATCACGTTAAAATGCATTTTTGATTATCTAAATGCTAGTTTAAAATCACTGCCTGTATTGTTTCTGCGGGAGAGAAAATCTTGTATCTGATAATATTACTTTACAGGAAATTGGACAAAAGACTGTATGATATCACAAATTTATACGCCCAGATAATCAATAATTAAATTTCGAAAATATTATTTTAAATGATTTGTAAAAAAATTATGCGTAATGTTTAAACATGCAAACTATGCGTAATACGTATTTTGCGCCTATGCAGAAAGGTTGGAGTTTAACGTCAAATTAATTTTGTAAAATGATTTGATCTATTAAATTAATCCACGTAATGAAATTAAATCATTCATTTTGAAGTTGATTGTCAATTAATACATAGTTAATATTACTAGTATCCACAAACATCCCATAGAATATAGAGCAAGTAGGTCGACAAACGTTGTTTTTAAACACGACTTTGTTTAGTTCGGAAATATAGTTTATATGAAAATGAAAATATCGAAAAAAAATTAGCGAATATAGAAATGTAAACAAAGTTTTCGGGAGGTTACCTTGAATCACCCTGTCTGTTGGTTAGTCGATCGCGCGATCTGTCCCCATTTTGTGGGGGTATTTAATAAAAAATCAATGATAGATCTAGTTTAAAAAGCACAGCGTAGCCGATGATTATAAAGATAAAGACTAGATCTACACGCATTATCGCCGCGTATTTCGGGGTTTTATAATTTGAAATTAATTAACTTAATCAAATGTATTAAAATAAACAGTGTTTAATCTTTTCAAAAAGAGTTTAATATTAACTACATAGGAATCCAATTGTGACCGTGCTAGAAATGCGTCACCACCCAGCATTGACATTCAAGGGGTTTACGGACACAAGAGGTAACAAGAAATTTAATCACCTCAATATTTAAACTACCTCAATATTACGACCACATTGTTATATGACCACTAATTTTCGGACCGGCTTTCAATAACTCCTCTATAATTCAACTTGATAATGAAACCAATCCCTTATTACCAATTATTCGGGTCTCCAAGGTTGTCTCATTATTACATTTGAGGTTTTACTGTAATATTTTCAGTCAAATTCTCACGGAGAACCATAAGCCTTGCAAAGGTTCTGGATCTACTTTCCCTCAATTAGCAGCCTAACCCCTAATCCAATGCACTTTTCGTGAAGGGATTTTTGACACATTCCAAACTCAAATATCCCTTTCCGTGTGTCCTAAATGCCCAATTATAAGTCAGATCTTCAAATAACACTATATACAAACAAATGTCATGAAGAACACCATCATTATGATAAGCATCATCAAAGCAACAAACGTGCGATAATTACACTGAAACAACAATAATACTCATAACAACAGCATTTAAATAGCAGCGAACAATTACAACAACAACAACTGTAAAAGTAACAGAAACATTAACAACAATAGCAACACTATAAGAAACAACAGTAATGATATCAGTAACAGCCAACGCATCTTCATTCACGACGACAAAAATTGTTTTAATGACTGCAACAGAAAAATCAAGAGTGGCGAACATATCATTAATAGATACAAGGATAATATCATTAATAGATACAAGGATAATATCATTAATAGAGACAACTAAATCAGTCATAGAAGACAAAGAAAAGTTGGCACTTAATAAACACTTGAATCAACAACAGTTTTATAACAAGCGGCAACAGCAACAAAATAACAACGACGACGACAACAACAACAACAACAACAACAAAAACCACAGAAAACAGCATTTGTGCCATGACTTTGGGCTTCAAAACAAAGACCAAAAAAGGATGTGATTTTTTTATAATTTCGCTTAAAAAACGTGTGGATTTTACGAAGTGATAAGAATCGCTACAATTGACTGTGTGTTGATTACTTTCCTGTCTACAAGTAAAAGGTTATTTGGATTCATAAAAAATATCTAGAACTACTGTAATTATCACCTCATGACTCACACAACTAATCCAGGAGTCTAAAAATACTTAGGTATGCAAAGAAAATGCGGTTCACAATCAGGAACCAATTTGTGTGTCTGATGAATAGTATAAACATTACGCGGTGAATATTAGGTCGTCCACTGCATCATAAAATAGCATTAAGTACAACTAGATACTAGATACTTGTCAAATACACGTACAACCAGAATACAATCTACGGCATTAGCTCTTAATACAAAGTTACATTGTCACTTTGTTTTTGGTAATTCTGGTCTGATTGATTTTTTAAAAAAATCTTCATTATAGTAATGTTTAGGTCAAAACATTCATATCGCAAAGACATGTCGGCATACAAGTATAAACAAAGGACAAACAAATAAAAAACGCAAAAAAAAACAAAAACGAGAGAAAGAGCACCCTATACCCGGAAGTAATAAATATTACGTGAGCAGTGACATCTCAGTCACTAGGCGATTGTTATGAAGCTCCGAATGTTCGCAATACTGTTCTCAAAGTCGACGTGGATTATGACATAATCTGTAGAATCTTAGATATGGAGAGAATAGCTCAGTGTAAAAACGAAGTGTTCCCTCTTATTGTACATTCCATGTGGTTGCTCCAATACAGTGCAACCTCTCCAGAGCGGCCCTCTCTTGACCAACAACCTCCCTTCAACAACAACATGATTTTCCCCACTGCATGATTTAACTATAAATTTAACATCTCTACAGCAAAACCTCTCAACAACAACATAATTTTGCTCCTCCCAAAGGGTGTTGCTTTGGGGGAGGTTGCATTGTACTTCAAGGCCTGCAGAAGTCGTAGTTAAGGAATCAAAAACATTTTGAGGGAACGTAAAGAAAAAAAGACGCAAGAATGAATGCAATATGATGTAAATCAGAAAGTCAATTAGAGCCGTGATAGAGTGGAATGGAGAGGGAAAGACAGAAAGAGGGAGGGGTAAATTAGGGAATTAAGGGGACAGAGAGAGGGAGAGAGGAGAGAGTGTGAAAGAACGAGGGAGTGCGTGGATGTGAGAGAGGAACGAGGAGATAGTGGGAGACATGGGGCTGGAGGGAACAAGATAGAGAGGGAAGCAGGCGAAGAGAGGGAGAGAAAGAGAGGGGGACAGAGAGAGGTAGGAAGAAAGAGAGGGAGAGAGAGAGGGGGGATGGAGAAAGAGAGAGGAAGAGATAGGGGAAAAGAGGGAGGAAGGTTGAGAGGAATATTTATATGTAGAGAGAACGAGGTGAAAGGAAAATGAGAAACAGAACATGTAATTGTTGACAGCACCATTTGTAAACTCAACCAGCGTGAACCCAACGATGAAATTTGTTCCGTTATATGATAATGCATACATAATTAAGAATGTTTAGCGGAGAAAATATCGGTCGATTCTCCGTATGAATACAAATAGAAGTTTCAGAATTCAAGTGTTATCCCTGGATTTGCAAAATAATGAAGATCGTATGTACCAAACGTTGTATAATGTAACCTCATATTTGAAGTATATCGTTTCCAAGACAACACAAGATGCAACGAGACCACGTGTCAATGTAAAGGACATTGTTCGTTTTAGATAACGTACGAAACACGTTTTCTCATTGTATGCCCGTTTACGTTTGTGAGATACTTGATTTCAGAATGTTTTTTACTGAAATGTACTATTCTATGTCAAGATTTAATGTAAATAAACTTCATTATTTAATCAGGAGTCATCCAAGTCACTGGTGTAACATTCCAACCACATGTACACGCACACAAACGTATTTTATCAGGCCGTGTCTTCTTTTCATTTGAGTTTAACGTCGCGCCAACAGCCAGGGTCATTTGGCGACTTTCCAGCATTAACGGTGGAGGAAGACTACAGGCTTACACCAGGATAGAACCAACGAACTACCGTAGTTGGGCAGCTTCCTCGCATGTGGAATTTTGTTTCGCGTGGGATTCGAACTCACAGCTTTTCATGTGTTTAATAAAGTAATTTTCTTTAACTGTTGTCAAATTGTGACTGATAGGCCCTATAGTCTGAGTGTATTTATTATATATGTATATGATTTTTGTGTAAATGATTTAATCAAGATTTTAGCGAACTTCCATTCAGAAGTTAGGTTTTAAATAATTGTTCATGGGCACTCACATAGATTTTTCATTTTTTGTGATGTGAATAACACAAATAATGGCAAATTTACAATTGTTGCGGTAAAAACTCAACGCGCCGTATTTCACGACTCTACGGTACAATCTAAGAGCAATATTTCATTATAAGTAGAATAAAAACTCATTTAGATAGTTTTCATAAATTCATGATTTAACGGCAATATAATGTACAATAAAACCCCACACCCTTTCCAGACTGGGCCAAAAAAACTTGAAAAATTGTCCGATTTTCAGAGAATTCCGGTTTTCAGTGACTCCAGTTTTTAGGGGTTATACTATAATTATCTGATATGGTGAATAATTACCGGCTTTACTTCATCTTTTAGGTAATTCGGAAAGGATCTTTCGCAACGCTCGCGGCATGGGTACTACACTAAAAGTACAGTATAATAATTATATTTAATTGATTAACATGACGTCTTAACACATCTTGACTGTTAGTGAAACATACTTAAGATACAGCATAATTGAATATACTATCTTTTGATTGCAGAGATATACAAGTTTGAAGCAATTAGCAATATTGTATCCAATTAATCGTACTAAGAGAGCTAATTGGCTTGAATCTCACACAATGAATGCAAGGCACAAATACAGTCAAACCTGTGAAGGAGTCCATCCTTGAGAAAAGACAAAGTGTGGCCCTTATTGACAGATGGTCTTTATTCAGAGGTAAATTTGTCCTAAACCATCAGTGACAGTTTTTCAAAGTATGACCTTTATTTACAGGGCGGTCTTGTTCGGAGGTGACCGCAAACACAGATTTGACTGTATAACATTCACATCGCTGACTTGTCTATTTCATTAAAACAATTGCTTCGGTACATGGAAGCCAATACTTGAATAAAAAAAAGAAAGACAACACTTAAAATTTCTTTAACAGTTTAAGTAGAGTCAAATATAGCAATGCAAGTTCTTTTGTTTCCATTGTAATGGCCCTTCTTAAAAAATATTAGTTTGCAGTTACGCGGCCGAAATTTTTCAGTGATTTTGACCAAACAAAACACCATTCTTTATTTCAGGTTTTTTATTTATGAATAATTAATGTTACGATTATACCGAAATGAATACAAGCAAGAAATGGTTGTACTGATCAACCATTTAAATACATAGACGACGAAGAAGACGAAAACATGATAACATTGATATTGGTTTCCTCGACAAGCGTTCACTGGACAGCTAGAACATTAAACAATTCCAGCAACGTTCCCCCGCTCCAAATCGTGCAAAAATTTCATCACACATGTACATGTACGTCTAAATTCGTTTCCCTAATGATGTTGTGTTAATATATGTATTACAAACTTCCCTAAGACACATTGCATCGACCTCACCTCCTCGGCAAAACGTTAAGTTCTTTATCGCTGCCAACATCAATTTTCCTCGTAATGGTATGTGCATATATCATTTACTTGACAAACTAGTTATTTTCATAGCTTTGATGGCACCTGGTGAAAATATCTCGCGTTTATACTTCAAAATTTCCCGATTCCACCCTGCAAGGATCTTAAATGAAAACCGAACATTAACGCTATACAGGTACCATCTCAAGTGAGAATGAAAAAAAATAAATCACATGCCGACATTAATTTATCTGTGGTCTAAATTACCTTTGTGTTGATAAGTTTGTATTATATTCATATAAATAACATTCTAACTCCGTGTGTTGAATATAAAATCACCGGATTAATCTAACATCAAACATACCTCTATCGGAATCTTAAATGTACTCTTTTTTACATTTATTTCTTTAAGTACGCGGCAAATGCCGCGCAATACTCAGTTTCTAATCCCTTTTGAATAATTGCGTATGAGATTTGTCCGTAAATCAAGCGGACAGTGTTTGCTTTTGGCGGGGGATCTGACTTAAAATTCCTCAAAGTATCATCATCATCAGTAGCAGCAACATTAGCATCAGAAGCAATAACAGCATCCGCAGCAGCAACATCAGCATCGGTAGCAGAGTCCGCATCATCATCATCATCATCATCGACGGCTGCAGCAGCAGCAACAACGACAACAAAAAATGCTACATGAACAACAGCAACTCCATCTGAAGTTGCCATGATATGGTATACCTTCTGCTTTTAGTTATCTCGACATCTATGATAGTGAATCGATATTACGTTTCGTTCGATTATTAATTTCCAGTGGATATGAATCAAAGCCTGATTTGGACTCCACATAAATTGACGTATAAGGCTAGAAAGAAATAGTTTATATAGAAATAGAATTTGTTTCCGTTTACTTGACCTACGCTATTTTTTGTGGCCGATCCGAAAGTTTCTAGTAGCAAAATCAAAAGTATGAAAATATTTGGGAACGAATCGTGCCTCCAAACTACGAAAGACACGCTTAGAAAAAAACAGTAAATGTATTTTTTCGACCAACTTTTTTTTTTGGGGGGGGGAACTGATAGTTTTTCTGGCCTGAACAGGAGTAACAGTATACACATATCATTAGTCGGATTTGGATTTTTGTGTCTATTTACATAAATTCCTGATCCACTCGTGGAGACAGTAAGAGAAGTAATCTTAGGCTTTGCATTATCTGAAACGAAGTCTAGTTGGGTTATGCGAGATTTCAGGAAATGCCAGTCTAGCCGTTACATCCCGGTATGTTTTTTGAAAAGATATTATTCACGTATACTATTCTACGTTTGAACCACAATTCTGGAATATATTTTACAGAAACTTTTCAACACATCAGAGTAAATTACACGTGAGGTCGTGTAATCCGGTCTAATACTCATTTAACTCGTCACTTTCCAAATCTGGTTTGCAGTACTGAACTATAAAAACGAAATCATTGAACTTTGGCTTAGGTGGACATAAAATCCAGTACACCGTACTCAGAACGGATAAAATATGAATCGTATCAATTTGATTGGAAATTCATTGAATGAACCTATTATGCTACTGATAAAGTTGTGGAATAAAAAAGCTTTTATCACAAACAGTTGAGTCTGGCTTCTATTTTGATCATATAAGTAATGTATTTTTCGAAGCCGTGAGAATCCCCCGTATCGATATATATTGTAAGTTCAACGAACGATTTATAACTAATGCAAGAATATAAACTAGCGTGCATTCATTGCAGTTAATATAACTAGACATCTGGAAATTAGCGTCAACTTCCTGACTTTTATGGTGCTGGTTTAAAATACAAAGGTGAGAGTTTTATAAGGCACTCAACATTTCAGTATTGATAAGACACTTCACATTACAGTATTAATACTCTAAAAAGCGCTCAAAAAACTAGGTAAGATTTGATTTTAAACATAACTTTAATACGAAATGGTCCGGAATTATACCTTTTAAACTAAACTTTAATTGCAGATATACCGAGCTTTGGTCCAAATTCAAATAAAACTGTACAAAATTAATAAAAAAATGTTGTATAATCGTGCACTGACATATTTCGGACAGTGAGGTCATGAGGTTAACCTTGCCAGGTCAGTACAACAAATTCAGAAGTCAAATTAGTACATCATAAAACCAGACAACGGTATATAATTCGGATGAATGTTTTGTAAAGTCTAACCCAATAAGCAGAATGAAGTGTGCGATACATAGACCGGTATACTTGTTATTTATAACTGTAATATATAAAAGACTGTGACATACATAAGTATACCAGAGTTCTGACGTTTGTAGCGTTTAGAGACATTCAGAATATCCCTCAGCAGGCGTATAACTTTCTTATATCACAACACTATTTGCTAATTTGCTAAGAACAACGAACGAGTATAAACACAAGTGTTGTAAGCGATTCTTACAACGCTTATTAATATACACGCAATATTTGTACATTGCACACTTGAAGAATTAGCCATTCCGACGAAGCCATGTTGTTTTTTTTTGCCCTCCGTATTAACATTAAAATAGCAAACACTCCTATCTTCCAGACAGAGGGTTTTTTAAGATAATTCTTTGATAATTCGAATGATTTGCAGGAATCCGTACACCGTTTTAAACTTCTGCGAGAATATCTCCGGGGTCTGCACTAAGTGCATCTTAGAAGGGTCAATGACTGTTCAATGCTAGTACATCTAAGATATAAACGATTATACAGGAAAGTATTATATATTGAAAGTTTAGCGAGTATCTTAAAGTTCAATCAGTAGGCAGATTTCATCATAAATAATTTTATTATATTTTGTTGTAAAGTGCAACCTCTCCAAAGCAACGCCCTTTGAGAGAAACAAACACTATGTTGTTGTTGAGAGGTTGTTGCTCAAGAGAGGTTAGATTAATTGTTAAATCGTACAGTGGGAAAATCATTCTGTTGTTGAAGGGAGGTTGTTGCTCAAGAGAGGGCCACTATGGAGATGTTGCCCTGTATCAGCTTGTACAACAATTTTAGCGGCATTTCAGATATTTACAACAACTTATGAGCTAACCAGTGATGTGTGGCACTCGCCCGGGCCTTGAACCCACGACATATTGATCAACGCCGGCAGCTGATTTTTATAATAGAAAACTGCACTTCTTCCCTTACAGAACATTATAGCACAGTGAAACTATAATAAATACATTATGTTCCTAAATCATTTGTGTCATAATTTTTACAAAATGATCCATGATATCAAGGTAAATATTGGTACACTTTCTACATCAGCAATAATAGCAGAAATCATTACAGCAACACCAGCATTAACAATAAGTACAGCAGCAACAACATCATCAGCAACAGATACCACAATAACAGCGACAAAAACAACAACATTTGCAGAAACAGCGGCAACATTAATTATAACGTAAACAACAATAATGACAGTCACAACTACTACAAGAGTATCATTAGTAGCAACAACTATTGCAGCAACATTCATCAGCAACAGTATCCGCAAAAACAGAAACAACAATAGGTAGGAAAACACCACCAACAATATTACATAATAATTAATTGACCCATAGAAAATTCAACAACAACAGCAACAACAACAACAGCAGCAGCAGCATGAGACTAGTTATGTTTTTGTTTCTTATTTGATTAATATTGTAAACAAGTGTTTGTACAAAACGTGTTGAGACATATCAACAGCTGTTATGAATATTAAGCAGCAATTCAAACATATACGAAATATCGACATAACGTATACGCACATATAATGATATTGAACTGACTAAGACGTCAAACCACACATGGAGAAACAAGTTTTTTTTTGTTCTGCATTCAAAACAGCTTTAAAGGAAATTCCTTATACATTTGTACTTGTAAACTAGGAAAATTTCGTAATATTATCTATTTATAGCTAAGTGGAATAAAAATCAGGGAAAATATTGTTAAGTACCAAGTGCGCTGTAAAAAAGCAAACAAAATTGATATACAGTTGAGTTGATTTGTGAACAGTGAATGAAACTTGTCTAGCCAAGTGTTGTGTTCTCATACACACGAAAAACTTAACCCTTAATCCAATTGAATAATTTTAGCCAAACAAAGACCACGTTGGGAATTACGAAAATTAAATGTGCACTGCAGTGAATAACCCGAGTGTTTGTTGGAGGCCGATGTATTCCATTGCTATCTTATAATTGTAAGAAAACGTAGATTGATAAACTAGACAGTTATAGGCAGATGACATGCGCTTGATTGCTCGCGAATAATAAACTGCATCATCAAATCATTTAAATATACTCACAATTTGTATCAATTCATTTAGAACTCATTAATATCCTTTTCAATAACATGTTCTATTAGAATCAAATAAATCACAATTCCATCAGATTATAAATCTTCGACCAGTGTTGCGCTTTTTCACGATTTGTGTTTCTTACGCTAACACCGTAATACACACTAAAACAGTAGTCAGTAGAGACGTAAGCTACACTTGCTTTTCCTCTGGTTCCGGAGATAAATTTTGTCAGTTAGCTAGATATATTACACAGCTGGTGGAAAAATGTCAGCTATAAATTTTGCCTAGATCTTGCTCGCACAATTGTCGAAGATTACAATCGGTTACAAAAAATAGCAACAATGTGTGAAAAGCAAACTTTAACCGATTTATTGGTCACTGGTCAACTACTGCAATATTCATACACTATCTAAAACATATGTTATACAGTAATAAATATTACAAATCTAATTATCGTATACTTAGGCTTTGGTCGGACCAATATATGCACCATGGTGTCAATGTCATAAAAAGACAAACATTCATGATAAAAAGTTTTGTCAATTTTAAACATTGCGCATTTTACTAAACAAATAAAATATGATTCGACCTTCCAGAATAGAGCCAGTCCACAAACAATACGACAATAGCTCGTATTTTAATCGATTATTGATAATCTATCATAGAATGTTACAATAAATTAACATTCTAAATAGAAACATTTGAAATAAAAACACTCAAAGTACGGTACGGAAGTACGGTACTCTAATCAAAACTCTGTTTGCGGCCACCTCTGAATAAAGTCCACCCTGAGAATAAAGGCCATTCTTTGAAAAACTGTCACTGATTATTAAGAACAACTGACATCCGAATACAGGCCATCTGTCCATAAAGGCCACATTTTGTCTTTCCTAAGGGTGGCCATCATACACAGGTTTGACTGAACAGGAAAAAAGCCGGGATGACTGGGAATTAGACATTGAATAGTTCAGATAACATGCTGAGTTTGTCATAATCAGAACCACATTGTGTTTGTGTAAAGCAAAACTTCATTATTAGAGAGTTGATATCATGAGCACCCTACTTATCTAAAGGAGTTTTTAAAGTCCCGTCAATTTTTTGTTCTTAGCTGTGTATAATTTTTAACCAACAAACAAATACCTCTTCACTACGAGAACCGTCTTTATCTCGAGCACTCAGTCTGTTCCGTCGACTCGTCGAGAAAACGAGGTTTTACTGTAATTGTAAACATAATACAGTAAAACTCCTGAAAACCGGACACTTTCCGGACTGATCCAAAAGTCCGTTTTTCTGAGAATTCCGGTTTTCAGAGAACTTTTGATTGTCAAGTAGAGAAAATGGGACTTGAAAATCGTCCGATTTTCAGAGAATTCAAGTTTTCAGAGTCCGATTTTCAGGGGTTTTACTGTGCATGCGCAATGAACTTAATTGTTTAATACGGAAACTTGGTCGTTCTGTGTTTCAACTTAATTATGAGACCGCCTCAATAAAACGACCATTCGGTACCAGTGATGGTCTAAATATAAAGGTTTTACTGTAATAACATAAACGTGATATAACTCAGTTATAACATCATTCTTATTTAACACATTTAAGTACGCAAATAACACTTTTATGTTCAATAAAACTTTGTCGCGCGCAATTACCTTCTTGTTACGTATTTTACATGTACATAAAAATCCCGCATGCCCGTTCATCGCTCCGGACTACTTCTATTATACGCCGACTTGCGTTAACAACTTGATTGTTCTTAAGTAGGCATATGGTATGTACATGTATTTTTAAAGTACACGGTTATCATTAGGACGAACTGCGCACAGGAAGAGGAAGTGACAATGTGATCGTCACTGACAGACGTAATCGATTTCATTTAAAATTACAATTTTGATGAAGGCATTTTAGGCATCAGGTCCACAAGTTCTACTCCTCTCTCGTTAATGCGGATTAAAACTCAAACTACGTTAACCTAACGCTTTTAAGTTTATCAACTTTACACACCTTGACCGGTCTAAAAATCGAAACAAAAGAAGCTCACGTCACGCCGGTCATTGAATTTTTTTCACCGTCTGTTGCATCATTAATACACGTGACATGAGTTCTTTCTTCCGCGCATAATTATTAACAACATTATAAATTGCCAAAAACAACAACGATATAAAACACTTCAAATGTTGCTGTTTCTTGAATCCAAACGTCTACATTTTCAGTGGTTTTCAAACAAAATAGAAACATCTTAAGCATGTGTATAAGTAAACAAAACGACAATAAAACACACACCAACACTCAAAATAAATTGACAAATGCAGGTCATAACTCGAGGAGTTTGATAATAAAACTTATTCAACATATTTTAATGCTAAAATACATGAATTCATATCGCATTAAGTGGAGGACTGCCTCCCCCAAAACACCTATACTGGTTGTTGGTTTGAATATTGAATTACAGTGGAAACCCTCTAAACTGGTGGCCAAATATTCTGGTCCCAAACTTCATTGCTATATAATTAAAAATCCCCGTCTAAACTGGCATTCCCTATATATAATGACCTGGTCCCTGGCTCGGTCGGTTTAGAGGGATTCCTTTGTATTTATGTATTTTATTATTGGTTGCTTGCATACCGAAACATTTAGGTCCATAAAATACAGTTCTCTTGTCTTTATTATTTTTTGGTATGATAACAATTATCATAAATTATTATAATCCTCTACATTAATGCTATTATTACGATTACAAATTATCATAATAATCATTAAAATAATCATTAAAATTATACATTTTTTTTCTCAAATTTTGTCATCGATGTTTTTATCGTGTATGTCACTAAATGATATTATAATTATTAAAATCATCATCTTTTTGTTCTAAATTATCATTATTTATTGCTATCATCACCAGCATCACTGAATTTTTTCATTTATCAAGTTTATTTATTTTATTCAGTACAATATTATTATCATCATTAATTGTACTGAATTCATAAATGACGGCCGAAAAAAAGAACTGCTAAGAAAAGATTAAATCCACCTTGTATCGATACGGCAGGTAACATTGACCATGTTCAACATTAATTCTCGTGATTAATTGATTGACTGAGTGATTGATGCAGTATAACCAAATCAACACTTCGTCAGTTTGTCTCCACAAACCCGTATGTCATTTCTCCCATTTCGAGAAATCGTATATGAAGTTTTGAACTGCAATAACTTCAAGCGAGTTACAGGTTTGTGGAATTGGGATTTACCCTATTTAGGATAGATCTACTAGAATATAAGTATGGTCATCATCGAGACGAAAAAATGATACCAAAATCTCAATATTGCAAATATTGAGTTACGGGGTTGTAGAAATAAGCCGACGACATATTGATTTAATTACTGGACGATTAAGAGAGCTTCTATTCATACATGTGTTTCGTACATTTAGACACACAGCGTACATAGTTATATTATAAATTCTGTTCTGCAACAGAGGTCAGAGCTGGGTCGGAACACTGTGTTAATTAATTCAATTAATAAGCATATTAATTCTAAAAACATGTGTATTTGTTATGAATACTTCGCAACACGCCACTAGCTGAATTGTTTTGGTACAAGGGTTTGTGAGAAAATGGACGGACTCTTGAACTAAATGTTTCTCGACCAGACAACAAGAAGCTACGATGGTTTACTACATCTAAGACGTAGTTCACCTATATGACAGACATCTGTGGTGACTGGCAGTTCTTTCTCTCTTGACTTTTTAGGGTCGCACCATCATTCAGGGTCATCTGGCGACTTTTAAAGCATTTAACGGAAGAGCAAGACTCCAGGCGTACACATGGGTAGAAAGAATCCAAGACCTTTCATAAGATACCTGGACAGCTTCCACTCATGCGCAATTTAGTTCCGGGTAGGATTTGAACTCCAAGCGGAAAGAGGCTAGTGATTTCTAGTCAAGGACCATAACCTCTCCACCACGGAGGCCTTGACGATTGAAATTGCAGTCACTCATGTATTTCTCAATTCAGAGACAACAAATTACGACCAAAACTGTGCAAAAAGACATTCGGCCGAATAAAAACTTCTGCTTTTATTGGAGATAAACTTTATCTAGAGGTTGGAAAGTTTGTATTGGAAATAAATCTACTGGTTTTAACAGTCAGGTGGTCTCTGTCCACTGTTTTGCCATAAGGTAACCTTAATTGATCCTAAAACGGCGTTATGACTCTCGAAATTAGTAAAATCAAATTTCTGACTAGTGAGAATTTGAACAAAAGGATCAAATCAAGTTTTACATCAGTAGAAAATTCTGTCCACTTTTGAATGTTTTATCAGTCAAGGTTCTTTTCTGACTCTCAACTTTTGGCGTTTTGCGAGTACCCTGAGTTTATCCCAAACATATTCTACAATAACTTCATTTTCAAAATAATTCCTCCCCCCCCCGAAGTTTTTTATCGTTGTTGATCATACATTGACTGTATTGTTTATTAATGTGCACGAAGTAAGTATTAATTTGTGGAAATAAAATGTTATAAAAGGCAACTATGGCGCTAAAAGATTTTGTTAGATGCATATCGAAATAAAGTTTTGAAGGTAATACTGAAAGCATGCTCATTATGTGGTTAGTTCAACATCTTTACAAACTAGAATTTTCCTTTCAACTTCAGCCGTTATGCGCCGAAAGATTACAAGAGATTTAAAGAAGCACGTTATACGTCGGTGGTCGAATATGTATTTAAACAATATAAGTACGCCATGTGCTGTCGAAAAGCAGTAACACAAAAACAAGTATCTGAATATTACAACTGAGGAGAAAATCCATTTAAAGTCCTTTATTTAGTCTCATATTAAGCTAAAACGAATAAACCCCTGAATCACAAACGTTTGTTTGTTTTTATGTGACATATTGTCACTGGCACTGGGGTTTAACGCCGTTTTTCAATTTTTCAGTTATAAACAGCGACCGGTTCACCTAATTAGTTTTCCTTGACTGTATTCTAACCAGTACTAACTTACCCTTCCACGACATTGAAATTCCAAGAATAGGAAGGTCTGCGTTCATAGTCAAAATGTCGACACGGGAGTGAATAAAATGATAAAATAATAAAACTGCGATGTACAGTATCTACAAAACACTACTTGAAAAATAATTTCTTATTTCAACAGAAATCTGACATCTTATGGAAGCGGAAAACAACATTTTGGTGACTATTAATTGGTCATTTTTTATCAAAAAGCGTCTACAGACTATGATTGCTTTTCCGGATGTTTATGGTGTCTTGGAAATGACATTGCAACATCTTTGGAGGTCTGACAAGACACAAATCGAGAAAAAAATCAATGAATTTCATCGCGGAATGGTATCAAACTGTTTCATCCCCCTTTTGAAAATCTATGTTGAATATATCACTTAATTTAATAATTACAGACCTACCTTGCAGACCTACAAAAATCCCCCAAAAACACTTGAATAAATAAAACTACGGCAGTTATTTTTGGTCTATAATGCAGCTGACTTTATTGTTATTAAGTCGTAGATGGTTTGAAATGATCATGGGGATTAAATAATCATTATGATAAGGATAAAACAAATGCAAAGATTTAACATGATTGATCGAATTCATCAGCAAACATTCCACCAGTCTGCACAATCAGTATTCGGTGTTTTGCTCCACGATATAAGCGACATGTGAACTTTGATGTAAGCGATCAAGTGTAGCAGTAGCCGTCTAGAACCAGAATTCAACCAAAATTAAGATTGGATCAGTCTAAATCTCGTTTATCCGGTCTCTGGTTGATTATTCAAGATCGATATGACGTCGTAGAAAACTCAATGAAGCATTGAATATGAACTTTGTACAACCGTTGTATGGTTATAACATTAACGTGTTATATTGAGACACCGGTTCTAATTGTTGATATCCCTGTAGTTCGTGGATACGAGCACATGAGACAGGGTGATTGAATCTCACAGTCGTGAAATGACATGACAGTCGCTATTTTCATACAAATTTTAGTTTACTAATAAGATTGTACCGAATTTTACGGCACCTTCCGTAACCATGACAAACATATGTTCAGTGATAATGCTTGGCGGATTGCAATGCCTCATATATCAAATACGTTTACTTGAAGCGATGTTAATATACAAAGAATGGTAATTAGTTTGACACTAATTGTAAAACTGCAATGACAATGAGGAAGTGTTTGTTTAAAATTCATTTCTGAGTCATGACAACATCGCAATATATGACTTCAAAGGAGGCAACAGTTTTCGTGCATGTTGATGTTGTCTGACACACAAATCATAGCCTGGGTTCCATAACGTTCAGTCTAATTAACATGTGCAGTTACTCTCTTCCTCTTGTCAAATCATTATACTGTAGCTTCTATTTTCCCCGAGGAACATATATAAACAAATACAAAATAATTTTCCTTTAAGCTGACGGCCGTTAAAGTGTCAGCGGTACTTGTCGCTTTGGCACGCACGAAATTTTCAGAATGACTATAAAAACACCTGGAGTACTGCTATGATAAGGTATTAACACCATTCAGTGATTGTTTTAACAACAACAACAACAAAATAAAAATAAGAAGAATTTTATCGATTTCGTGTTGAAAATTCAACAATACTGTTCATAACATTCGGGGAAATACGTTTATTGCTTCTGATAGCTTTATGATACGTAAGCTATGATTTGTTATAATGCAAACAATATTCTGAGTAAAATTTATTTGCTTTTAATGTTGAAAACTGTGCCAATATCAAAACTAGATGCAATAAATACATCACATGAATACAATTATTTTAGTACATGCTTTTATATCTAGATTGAATCATTTGCCAGCTAGGATAATGTGGTTTTATAATTACAATGTTTGTGCATATTCCGCGGAAGAAAAAAAATATAACTTTCAGGTAGACGGAACTATTTTTTTGGATCCTAAGTCATAAATCAAAAAATGAATCAGTCGGGACAAAGTATTTGATAAGAGTGTGCTTTCATGAGAGTAACATGCGTATTGCTATTTTATATAGATTGCAGAAATAAGTTTTCCATAAAGATCTGTTTTATGGTTTTGTGGTTTGAAATACAGACAAACCTGTGTTTGCGGCCATCTCAAAATAAAGACCACCCTTTGAATAAGGGCCATTCTTTGAAAAAACCGTCTTTGATTATTAAGAATATACTAACCTCCGAATAAAGGCCATCAGTTAATAAAGGCCACATTTTGTCTTTCCCAAGAGTGGCCTTTGTTCACAGGTTTGACTGTATACACACATCAATATGTTTGATGTTTATTCATTAAATCATAGACGCAAGTGCAACATTCTGTTTTTTACTGGTTCACTGAAAATATTATATACGAAAATGTGTTTTCATAATTACACCCCGTTTTCTTTTAATACGAATATGAGCTTCGATCCCAAGTTGGCAGAAGAATCTACTGAATATTTGTCAATGTGGATTTATATTAATAACGTACTTGTATGCTGTTAGTTGAATCCCTCCAGTGAAAAATACAGTCTAACCTGTGTTTGAGGCCACCTCCGAATAAAAACCACCCAGTGAATACAGGCCACTCCTTGAAAAAAAAACCATTATTGATTATTAAGAACAAACTTGCCTCCGAATAAAATCCACCTGTCAACAAAGGCCACATTTGGTCTTTCCTATGGGTGACCTTTGTTCACAGGTTTGACTGTACATAAAGTTATAGGTAAGTCTTGATTCTAAATCGGTACTTGGCGATAAATTAGTTTTAAATCGAGTCAATTAATCACGCTATAAGTTTTCCGTTGAAATACGAAAGCGATTGTTGAGTAAATAAATCCCGTACATAACTACATAGAATTATTCATGTTGTAGTAATTTGTCATCTCACAGATTCATCTAACAAGTCATTGATCGGCTATGGTTTGCTGGGATATAAATCATATTTATGAAGATTATTCATTCATCAAACTCATAAATTCTTCAGTTACAATTTAGTATTGTTTCCAGTAAACACGAATTTCGCTCTTTTCTAGATTTTGGTAAACCGAGATAGAATTTAATTGGAGAAATAATAACATTGATATCTATATGTAAAAAGGAACTATGTTAATCTTCAGCTACAATATAATTATTACAGCGAGTTTAAAAGGGAACCTTCGGAGCAAATCGTAGCATATCAAGATGTTTATTTATCAAGTTTACAACATACAGTCGAACCTCTCTAAACCGAACCTTACAAATACGGCAACCTCTCGAATCCGAACCTTTCCAATACCGACTCCTCCCTAAATCGAACATGTCAGCTGGTCCTGGTGTCTTATCACTTATTTAGTGTTAAAAAACTTTGAAATCCGGAGCATTCATATTACGGAAACTTCTCTACTCCGAATATTTTGTCTGTACGAACAATTTCAAATTAGAAAGGTTCTACTGTATTCTCATAGAATATTTTGTTCATAATTATAGCATTCAATATGTTTGTGTTTTCTTGTTTCGAGCCTTCCGTTATTTGTCATCAGTGTTTTAATACAGTACAGAGGCCAGTTGACGAAGTTCTTAGTTTAAATCATGTCTCATTACAAACAATTAACACACTTAAATATAAAACAGGGCACATTTGACTTTAATAACACGACTTGACTATCAAATGTTTTGTTTTGTTTGTATTTATGTGACATTGTCACTTGGGTTTAAGTCCGTTTTTCAACAATTTTTCAGTTATATAAGGCGACCGGTGCAACTAACCAGTTTTCCTGGACTGTACACTAACTAGTACTAACTTACCCTTCCACAAGGAGCCGGCAACTTCACTACAAATGGAGAAACATCGACATTTTTGTCAATTTTTAATAGAAGGGTATGACCTGTCTCGACCGCGATTCCAACCCGGATCTGCGGGTTACGAGTTCAGGGAACTAAGCACTAGACCGCGGTTGCGGCTTTGACTATCAAAGAAGACAATTTTATTGAAGGTGAGCACTAAATCTTCAGTACATATCTTGTTACAATCTGTGGAAATAGTTTCTCATTTCAAGGGTAGAATTAGATTATCACATGATCCATCCTCTTATTTCATGCTAAATGCGTCTATGCCAGTTTTCACGCAAGCTTTAAAACTACAAAAAAGAACAACAGAACCCAATGCAGAAAATAAAATGCAAACCAAGAGACAAAATAAATCCAAATTGAATAGATGCATGATAAAGCAGAAAATATATAGTTCCAGACAAATGATACATAACTCATTCCAGCAAATATAAATGGTAAGCAAATATTCCAAAAAACGTCCGAACAATTCTGATCGGTAATGCCTGCTATGTTGAATGTGCAAGCAATTGTAATCTAGAAAAAAAAACACACTAAAACTCAAAAAGTGGCGCACTATGCCGAATACGTGCATGCAGATCATATTGTCATTGAAACAAGTAAACCTAGAATTGTATGTCAGAAAGTTATAATACAGTCAAACCTGTGTTTGCGAAAGCCTCCGAATAAAGACCACCCTGTGAATAAAGGCCATACTTAGAAAAACCGTCACTGATTATTTAGAACAAACTGACCTCTGAATAAAGATCATCTGTCAATAAAGGCCACATTTTGTCTTTTCCCAAGGGTGGCCTTCGTTCACAGGTTGACTGTATCTATAAACATTACACACTGACAAGGTGCGCCATGAAAGATGCTCAATTATTGTAGTTATTTACAAAACATATCTACCGCAAGTTATTTAAGGTGATCTATTTTCGTTAGTCTATGTATTTTTGTTCTTTCCCTAAGATAAAAAACATGGTAACACCGATACATTTGCCAAGAATATGTCTACAACAATTTGCCTTAGGTACTTCTATTTATTATTGGTCACTATCGTTACTGCAACCCGAAATGTAAACACGTGTTAAACAACACGACAAATTACTTCATTATCTTCACCCTTATCATCAAACAGATCTACAGTTAGTTGTACTGCTTCTGGTCTGTTTATTAAATACTTAACATCAGCATTAGAATTGTCTTCGGTCGCACATCGACGTCTTCGTATTAAAATGACAATAATCACCAGCATATTCATCGTGGTCTTGTAAGGCTTCTTCAACATTTATGGTATCATTTATGGTATCATAATCTTTATCATAGCAAACAAGAGCATCATCTTCATCATTGCAATCATTGGAAACATGATCCGGACTCCCTGAAACCGGACTCTCTGAAAACCGGAATTCTTTGAAAATCGGACGATTTTTCAAGTCCAATTTCTCTCTCTTCTATGATCAATAGTTCTCTGAACACAGGAATTCCCAGAAAACAGGAATTTTGGATCTGTCTAGAAGGAGTCTCGTTTTCAGCAGTTATACTATATGAAATATATTCTGGTGCTTTATTTCATACATCATAACGGATTTACATAAAATATGACCCGTTCAAAACTATTCAATGTGATCATCGACAATTTTACAGTTCAACAATTTTTTAACAGGTCATACCAATCGAGTCCACTTCATTGAAAATTTAAGTATTTAATATGATTACTGTTAGGATATAATATACAAATATCGCTATAACTGCATTCTCAACAGCCTGGTTATGTTTAGAAAGCTAAATCATTCATATAACTACGTTTTCAAATGTTTCGAAAACCTTCACACGAAAAGTCGGAGGTCGGATTTCACTGTTTATAAAACCTTTTGATATTCAATACAATGAAGTTTGAATTTTGTTTCTTTAAATAGAAACTTAAATATAATTATAGACTTGACTGTATTCAAGTAATGAGCTTTTAACGTACGGATTATAGAGTAGTTCACCTCGAACGGTCGCCGGGTACCATAATCTCATATAATCCTCAATAAACTTAAGCCAGGGTATATAAAGAAACGTTTCATTTAAGTTATTTTCGACTTAGTACGCATGGGTTGAATTGTGTAGTAGAGGGATCAGAAATATAGCCTGTTTTTGATCAGATTTCAATGAGAAATTATACTCATTTCGATATAAATCTTTAACATTTGGAATTGCCTGATATATGTTCGCGAGTTTTGAAATGCTCTTTTCTTGTATCGCATGGATTGAAAAATAGATTATCATTCCCTAAATTCTAATCAATCCGTAAAATCTAGCACCACACATACTTGCAGAAAAACAAACAACAAAAAATCCGAGCGAACACGAAGTGAAGGCGATATGTTGCTGGGAAATTTTGTGAAAAAAAAAGAGAATTATTTAGTTGTACTAAGTTGAAACGCAGATCACAATTCGGATTGCGAACTGCGAATCGCGGACTGAATTCTGGATCGTAGTGCCAACTTTATACCAGTGAACATTTTCATTTTGCTAACCCTACGGACTGCGAAATAGTAAAGAACTCATTGACGTATGATAAGACTCTCGGGACATTATTACCGATTGGTGGAACGTTTTCTTAGGCACCTATTGCAACCCACTGTGTCAGATAGATAATATAATTTTAAAACTTGTTCTAGTAATAGTTTATAGGGATGCATGTACAATTTATACACTACAGTGTAACCTCCCCAAAGCAACATCCTTGGGGAGAAGCAAAATTATGTTGTTGCTGAGAAGTTGTTGTTCTACAGAGGTTAAATCAGTAGTTAAATCGTAGGGTGGGGAAAAATCATGCTGTTGTTTGAAGGAGGTTGTTGCTCCAGAAAGGGCCACTCATACTTATTGATGTCACGTTAATAATTAAGTCAATAATTAAGTCAATACTAGTTATTTAGATTTATAGTATATACTAACACTATTTGTTAAAGTGTCGTAATACTATCTTAAGTGGTTCTCATAATTAATGAGACATCATGACGTCGCAACCATGACGTAATAACATTGCACATAAGCTTACGAAATTATGAGGCTATTAAGTTTTTTGTTCGTATGATGCTAGAATTTGACCGCGAATAAATGTGAGAAAATGTATAATTGGACGCCATTTTCCTTACAGCATCAAAAATATTGATATAAAAAGAATCTGAATTAAGTTATATTTTCTTATTTCCTGTCACATAACATCTCGTTTTCTCTCGAGACTTTAACGTGAACAACATCAGCAACAACAACAACATCAGCATGATTGATGATGACGTCAGTGGCTCGTATTATGACGGCCTCAAATTGATTCGTAGTGAGTTTTGCGTGAAGGAAAAACTAGACCTATTACTGAATTGTGATTAAATACCCCCGCAAAATGGGGACAGACCGCGCGACCGACCAACTAACCGACCAGCCGACCGACCAACAACCAGGGTGATCCCAGTATACCCCCGAAAACTTCATTCGCGGGGATATAAAGAACATGTACGCACATGTAAGATTTAACATAATGACTTCAATAATATATACCTATACACAAAAAACTGTACCTTTGATTGACAAACTAATTACGCCTCTTTCGGCGTTGAAGTAAAAAGCGCAAACACACCTTTATATTAATTCTTAGCTCAATTATTCAGTCTAGAACGTCTGTCTCTTAACATCTGTAAGCTAATAAAATCTAGATAGTGTTATTTCGTTCATACCATCAAAATAGTCTACAGTCTGAGCATGTATTAATAAAGTTTGAATTATTTTCATCTAGACAAAAGGAGTTGCATTATATGTTTCTGATAGTTAGGAAATCTGATTATGAGACTGGTAATAGGCTATTATAAATTGTGTGTGGTGTTTTGCAATGGTATTTAAGAACAACACCGCTATCTTGAATTTAAGAATTACAATCTGATTTGACAGTGCTTTCAAATTCCGTTATGTTGGCGATGAACGAATTTACGAGTAAATATTCCGGTATTTCTATTTTTACTGTCTCCTCCTTATCAGTCCTCGTTCCAACAACTTGTGTTATTACGATAAAAAGAAGGAAAAAGATGTGATCATTGTTATCATAGTGTCATTAAATAACTTGGGAGAAAATACATAATTTTTATTATGGTGATTTGTGAACAATGAGATTGTGATCCTGAAGCATATTCTAAAATCCCACTGAACCGAATAAGACAACTGTGCCCACTGTTCAACAATATATATGCGACAATTAAGTTATATCGATGATTGAAATATAACGCTAACAATTCTGGGTCATTTAGCGACTTCTCAAGTTCTAACTGTAAAGGAAGAACCCCCGGTGGAATTATCGACCTTCCGGCAGCTAACTGTACAGCTTCCTCACATGTGATTGTTTTGCGGATAGGATTCGAACTCACAAAAGTAAGGAGCCAGTTTCTTTTTAGAGATTATAACAACTCGTGTGAAGTTTCCGCTGTGTAAGTAGTGAATTGTTTTAGCGAATGTCCTACTGACCGTGCGACCACATGAAGTCACCCGTCTTTAATATGGAACATAAGACGGAGAGGTCAATATGTACTAAAAGTGGAAAACATGGGCGATAGAATTGCTAACAACAAGGGTACTATGTCTTGAAGTTACTGTAAGCTCCTACCAATACTTTTAAGTGCTCTTACGATCATGTCATTATTGATCATCGGTGAACAATGAATTCTAATTTATCTTTCATCATCTGCGTCAATTCATTGCATTCCATGTCACTTTGTACATATAGGAAGGTCCTGTTTATGAATTATTTTCTTTGTATACCCGTCAATAGCTTTCACAAGATATTATTGGGCTGAGAACTGACATGGAATGGTTTCTTCTTTGCCCTAAATTAAATCCTGATACACAGGGTGTTATTTTTTGATATCATCAAAATTCTAGATAAACATTAATGGTTTCAAGATAAGTTAAACTAAAAGAATTAAGTGATTTAATTGTAATAATTATATCATACCATGAAAAAAATATTCAATGTCGTGATGATATACCATGATAATTTTATCGCAATTATTCAATTACAGAAAATTAATTTACCACTCATATATGGAATAATCGCAATTATGATTCGATAGTCAAAGTTTAAAGTAAACGTATGATTACACATTTACAATTATTTCTGCGGCGCGATTATATCATGAACACACGCGTTAACAATTATATGACTTGAGTGAACTTTGGTAATTCAAAATGACGGACATATCTGTCACATTGCCATACTCAACGACACTTCCCGGTTCCTTGTTAAATATCATTTTGCATCATAAACGCTATAGCGTTAAAATTTCAACACATATTTAGACAAATATCCAAAAATATTGCAAAAATCATTCACGGTTCACCTTCACCGACCTTTTTGAAGAGAAGGCAATATTTTGGAAGTTGCTTTCTAAAAGTCGTCGGTGCTTCACTTATTTAAAAAATATCCCGGGGATAAAGGCCACTATATATATTTATTTATTTTTGCTTAGAATTATGTATATATATATATATAGTGTATGCCTTTATTGATATATATATATATATATATATATATATATATATATATAAGCACACGCTTCCTAAATAATCGGATGGAGCATATGCAAGTGAATTTCTGAAAAAAGTATAGTAAAACCTCACATTGTGACAGCCTCAATATTACGACCACCTTGTTTACAGCAACCACTTATTTTCGGACTGACATTCAAAAATTCCCTTATAATTCGACTTGATAATGATATCACCTCATCACTACGCCCGATTTTTCGGATCATGAAGGTGGTCTCATTATCGAGGTTTTACTGCATATTATATTAAGTCCATGTAACCTCTCCAAAGCAACACCCTTTGGGAGAAGCAAAATTATGCCGTTGAGAGGTTGCTGCTCTAGAGAGGTTAAACTAATAGTTAGATCGTGCAATGGGAAAAATCATGCTGTTGTTGAAGGGAGGTTGTTGCCCAAGAGAGGGCCGCTCTGGAGAGGTTGCACTGTATATACCTAATTGTGTAACATATCTTTGTTAACTATTAAGGAATTATGCAGGTCTATGTCCGCACTCTACATTTATGAAACTTAGGGGGATACATTATAAGACAGTAGAGCCGTAATTTGATACTTTAATGAAACGTTTAAAATACCAAAGATTTATTTTGTAAAAAAATCTGAAACGGTTTTAAGTGCACTATGAATTTCATGATTTCATTGCCCACAGTAAATAAGTGTCTTTGTTCATTGGCAAAGCTGATACTCTTATCAATATCTTAATTGTAAGGAGTTCATAAACACCTGTGAACGTGTATAGTAAAGATATAAATATTATAGATCTTAATGACCCCGTAATGAAACTTTGACAAATAAATCAAAGGATGATAACTCTGATACGCTTAGCTTTGATCAAAGCCGCACCAATACATGTCACGTGCACCTACTTTTTGCTTTTGCGTTAATTGGACTAAACTCTATGTTTATAATTTACAGTGCAACCTCTCCAAAGCGATACCATTTAGGAAAAGCCATATTGTGTTGTTGTTGGGAGGTTGTTGCTCTAGAGAGGTTAAATTAATAGTTAAATCGTTAAGTCGGAAAAAATCATGCTGTTGTTGAAGGAAGGTTGTTGCTCAAGAGAGCGCCGCCCTGGAGAGGTTGCACTGTATTTTTGAAATTCGGAAGCAGCTTTCATTCAAAAAGTAAAGCCGAGGTGAACCGTGGACTTACATGCTCAGTTTGTTCACTCAACAAAACCAACAGAAAAATCTAATGTATTAGACACGCAACAGAAATATGCTTAACCTTTTCTTCTAATATCAATACTAAGGAGGCATCGTGGTCCGACCTCTGATCCTAAGGTCCTGAGTTCGAATCACGGCTTCGATATGTTTCGTTCATGAACTTTACAATCCCATTTTTCGGGCGCAGTACTGGTGTAGTGTCCAGGAAGCGAATTCGAGCGGGGGATAAATATAAGCAAAACTTGCTTGTTTTACAATCGAGCAAAAATAAATTAGTATGAAGTTAAAATCAATAAGATACAATATCAACAAAAGTACCATGTATAAACGTCGCCTTACCTTAAATTGAGTTTTATTTGGAAATGTGTGACTGGTATCGCGTAAAATGCAAAATATTTCTTTTCTTTCAACCTTGTGGCAAAAAAGAGACTTTTTATACCTTGAATATTCTCTTAGGAACAGTATGCCACAAAATATAAGTGATATAACCCGACCTAGTTGTCTTAAAACTAAAATAAAAAAAGAAATGAAACAGCTGTTTTGCATCTACTCACGAACCGTTTTATGCATTACATATTCGTGTTAACTTTTATACATTGTGCCTACACGTCAAAATTCTACAATGGAAATAAGAGATTTTTAAAATCTTTTTGTGCCATTCTTTGTGATATAACATTCATGTCATGGATCTCCTTTATGTATGTATTTATTATTTCATTAAATTGAATTTTATTTTTGTATTGTCGATTTAATTTCATGCAGTACATTTTAATAGCTTATTGTATTAGATTGCCATTTTTATTTTATACCATGTTATGAGCATTATATGATCGAATAAATTTTATTTATCAACTTGCATTATATTGTTTGCATCTGGAGTTCCAAAACTGCTTCAATCGTTGGAGACAAAGCCAGAAAATACACCGTGTTTCCGGTTACCAAACTGACCCCTTATGGGGCGCCGACCATCAAGCTTCTTACAGGGAAATCCAAAACATGCAACTTATAACGATATTACAAAACTATTTGGAGACAAATCGTGTCTCAAAAAACACGAACAATATAATTATTAGAAAAAAGCAAATGCAACCTCTTCAGGGCGGTCCCCTCTAGAGCAACAACCTCTCTACAAACAATATAATTTTGTTTCTCCCAAAGGGTTGCTTTGATTGTTTCTGAAAGGGTGCTGTTTCATACAGTCCAAACTTTGCACCAATTTATCAAATAATCGTCTTATTGGCGAAATTGATTGACAAGCAATAGTGATATGTCATCATCAGTACAATTTTTTTTATTTTGTCATTTATTTGTACGTCTGGTGAGCGAGGCTGTATAGGCTATAATCCTTTCTGCACTTTTAATCATTGTATAAAACTCTATTTTACAGACATTTGTGCCAAATTCAATAAACACAGCCAACTTTGACGGCATCTGATAATTTTTTCACAGTTTTTTGTTTCTTATTTGTATTATGCCGTGTTTGTTGGAACATAAATCAAAGATAGGAATTCAGTTATCTGTGACTGACCTTGTGAAGAAAATAATCGAAACTTCAAAAGATACTGATATTTCCTGTATTTTTCTTGTTTTCAAATATCATTTTGAAGGAAAACATCTGTAACATAAAACAATAAATCAATCACGTCTAAATATACCTCCATCATGACAAATGAATTGATTGTAATAAATAAAAAAACTTTCGTGGAATTAAAACGAAAATAAATTGTTCCACGCAATGTAGAACATACCGATAGACATAATTTCAAATATATCTCAGAATATTCGAACCGATATACTCCTGAGTTGAAAGCATCATTTCAACTTCCTCGTGTCTAAGGCTTAAAATATAGCTTGTTTCCGCTACCCCGACCGGCCATATTTTTGCCGCCGACCCTATGATTATTTGGGGTCAAATTATAGTTTTACTAAATAAAAATATTTTCAGTCATATTCTGGACTTATTTGAGTTCTTTTAAGAATCGAGTTTTATAAGGTGGACGACAAGAAATTCGACCCATTGTAAAAACATTGTAAATATTTCAGAATTTCGAAATGATTATGACATAATTTATCAACAGGAAGAGGGAACAAATTGTCCAAAATCACATGTTTAGCTTTGAGCATATTCAAGTATGTAATTTACCACTTGTTACAAGAATTACCATCACACTGGTATTGTATCAACAGTCTGGTTCGCTGTTAATAATGATTTTAATGTATTTATACCTGTTGTTACAATTACGTGCGTGCTGAGTGTAACAATAAATTGTATATTTGTATTTATGTAACACTGTCACTGAGCTTAACGCCGTTTTCAACAATTTTTCATTTATATACGGCGACCGATTCACCTAACCAGTTTTCCTGGACAGTATACTAACCAGCATGAGCTTACCATTCCACAAGGAGCCGGCAACTTCTCCACATATGGAGAAAGATCGACATTTTTTCACATTTTCATAGAAGGTTATAACCTGCCGCGATCTGGATTGTCGGATTACAAGTCCAGCGCACTAACTACTGGACCACAGTCGCGGCTCTTTAAGTCTGTAAGTTTTTAAACACAAAGCGTAGTTTCATCACCTTCCTTATTCATGAAAATAAATTAATGTCCCAGTGAACGTGTGAGTCATTCAGCATCTCTCAAAATATCATTCACCGTGTCATTCTCGAATTCTCGTTTAAACATAAATTATCAAAGATTGCTAGCTCAGTTGAACTATAGTATTCCGTTATCCACATTTTATATCTTTACGAAAATGCAGCAACCAGACAGATCCGTCTAATGTTGATAGTTTATTGAAAAGAGATCACGAGGTTAGATTTCTAACATCTAATTTATCTTGGTCATATTTGTAAACATATCTGTGATAAGATGTTGCGTAATAAATCATTTGTCAATATAAAGTTATTTAAAAAACAGTGATTCGCTAATACTATATTGTCTAGTTGTAGTATTAATGAGAGTGTGTAATGAGAAAGATGTGTTCATGAATACTCTGAAAATGAATTATACAATTGCAATGAAATCCCAAATACAGCTAATTCGATATTCACGAATAGACTAAAATATCTGAAACAGTGTAAACTTGGAATACATCAGATATCTATCAGAACGCCAGGACTAGCACATAGCATCACAGATAAACAGGGCGGGCAAATGACGTCACAGAATGACAGGGCTAGCACATGACATCACAGAACGACAGAGCGGGCGCATGACACCACAGGACGAAATGGCTGACACATGACATCAAATAACGACATAGCGGGCACATGACATCACAGAACGACAGGACGAGTACGTAACACGACGTGACTATTCGTTGATCACATAACGTCACATTTTAACATTGTGAACATCTAACATCACAGAACAGTACAATGAGCGATCACTCTCATACTATTTTCATTGAACCTTTGAACAAAACAAAAACTCAAAATGGCTAAAGATAAATATAAAACACAATACCTAAATTGCCAAAAAATGGCTAAGTTTTATTGTATTACTAAGTACTTAGTACAGTATAAACCCCAGAAAACCGGACTCTCTGAAGACCGGAATTCTCGGAAAAGGTTCCGGTTTTCGTAGGTTTTAATGTAGTTTGTTTTATCACTTCTCTAGTTGTTAACTTCATTATTTTTATATTCCCTTTGCTTATGTATTTCCCCTCTAAATTTATTATTGTTACTTTCTAGTTTTCTTTATTGGGTGTGACATTCCATTCAGTTTGTATTATAGTGATTTACTATACTGGTTATGTTTCTTTCCATATATACAAATTATATACACCTTGTAGGCATGTTTATGTGTTTTAAAACTCATATTTCAATCTCCGTGCCTCGGGTTTTTTCGTTGAAAATGCTGCACTCATTCGTAGAAATGTCTAGAAGCTATTTTAAAAATAGCAAGTTAAATTAGAGTATTTTGCGAACCACAATCTTAGCGCCATTTATGTCGCTCTTTGCGCGAATTTGTTCGACAATTCTGACACGCAAAATTATGGTAGGATAATTAGACTTATCAAAAAGCATGGCATATTCATGATTTGAATTACCAGACATGCATTTGAAGACATCGGAATTGACACATAATCAAATTTCAAACTAAAATAGACACAGAAATGACAGCGACATTTGGGTAACTACTAAACTACGACGCTCAGGGTATGTCTAAATGAACGGTATAATGCACAACCACTTCATTTAACATTTATTGAAGCGCCTTGCGTCAGATTAGAACACCACAGAGACAAATTTATCTAATTGATAGGATATAAAGGTGAGTAAAGGTAACAGACAAAAACACATGTTAACTTCGAATGCGGAAGTCAGTTAGTGAGGAAAAATAGTGTAGAATTCTCTCCGAGAAAATTGTTAAAATACACGTAGAACACTGACTAAGGATTTGATGGCAGTAACGCGCGTGAATATATTGAAATAAATGTCGATGAAGCTTTTCTATTCCCCCTAACGATTAAAACGGCATAATCCCGCCAACTACTTTGAGTTTCCTTTGAAAATTCGGAGATCAGTTTGTTCTAAATTATCAGTGACGGTTTTTTAAAGAATGGCCTTTACTCAAATGTTGGTCCTTATTCAGAGGTGGCTGCAAACACAGGTTTGACTGTATTTCTGCAAGCGTTTTTGTCTCAAGTCGTACCACATTTCAGACAAGGAAATGATTAAATTTCAATCATATTAATTTTGAAGAAACTTCGCGTCTCCTTTGATAGTAGAATTTTTTATACTACGCTGTATTGATCATAAACCCCTTTGAAGCCTTGATCGTATCGCTGTCTTGTCAGGTCATTAACGGCCCATTAAAAGCATAGACCCCACTACTTCATTACGGGACATTCAATGACTTTGTCGTTTGTATGATACTCCGTCTATACAAAGTGTTATTATTTTACCTAATGTGATTGTCTAATGAAACGAATAAAATGCTTGAATTTGAATATCAAATGAAACGTTAAAAAGGCTCGATAAATTAGCATACCTATATGAGTGTTTTTTTTCTTGAAGTCAGAAAAAAGAGTGGAAATTTAAGACAACCCAGCGGGTTATCGACTCACCACGAAGGTGACCTGACAGAAATTTAAATGTCAAATCCATGTTTAAATACAGTATTCAACAGATAAAAAAGTATGAATAATTTATGATAAACTGCAGTAACTTATGATGTATACGTAATTATAACCGGCTTTTGTACGAAATGGGGTGTCAATTGTAATGTCATCCGTTTTCGCGATCGCTGTTCTGACGCCATAGTAAGTCGTACAATTACTTTAATCACACTTAATTGATTCGTAATGTTAGACTGAAGTTAGAGTAAGTGAATTCACAAGGCTGTTTCACACACATATCTCATCGTTTATCTGAATTATTGAATTACCGACAATCATAATTATCAGTGATCTTAATGAAGTTCCTATGATGTACGACTTATTAAAGAAAAGGTCAGTATTAACCATTCAATCATATCCGTCATCCATATTTATGTGTTTGAGTGTCTACAAAATGTATACACAATGAACAATAGATTTTATGCAATGTTTGTATGTGAAAATATATCATGCTTTTATGACATTTAAAATAATACCGCCATGTTTTTCTTTGGAAATTAACGGGCTGGGTAGAGACATTTGGCGCCCTTTTTCAGATTTAACGGTTGAGGAAAACCCCCGATGTTTACCTGGATAAAACCACTACCCTTCCTCACATGTGATGTTTGTCTTGTCCTGGATGGGATTCGAATCCACAGCGGTGAAGGGCTAGTGATTCCTAGTCAAAGGCCTTAACCATTCGTACACGGATCCCCACATCATTTAAATCATTGAAAACAAATACATATTATGTCGTACTTACTTGTAAAATACAAAAGAAGAATATTTGAATTTCCCCGCTTCTATGATAAATATAGAGTCATGTGCGGACAATATATTAAATATATTAATGTCAAAGTCAGGTGTTTCATTTACGTGATTCAAAGGTTTCATTACAATTCATTGTAAGCGATAAGTTACATGGAAAATGTGTATTAACATTGCAATAAGCAAGTACAGTGCAACCTCTCCAGAGTGGCCCTCTTTTGAGCAACAACTTCCTGTCAGCAACAGTATGACTTTTCCCACTGTACGATTTAATTATTACTTTAACCCCTCTAGAGCAACAACATCTCAACAACAACATTACTTCTCCCAAAGGGTGCAGTTTTGGAGAGGTTGCACTGTAATTTGAAGTTAAGAGAGAATGTGAAAATCCGTTTTTTGCACAAATACATGTACATATAATCTAGCATTGCGCAGTTAGATTCGATCAAAGTAATTTCGTTTACCATCATTAGTAGCGTTAACGGAAATAATCGTACTTACATTTCACAGCTTGTTTTCTTGCCGAAACAGCAAAAACACCAAAAGTTGTTTTTCAGAGAACATAATCAGCAGAATTTCACCTGAAATAATCAGAAACGTATCATACATTAGTTGATGTTGATTCTCTATCAAGTTACAAATCTACAGAAATGTACCAATGCTTAAGCATATATCAGTTTTAATTGATTCTTATCTTACGCAAGGAGTGCACAGACTTCTGCATGATTATATTCAGTAAAACCCGCGAACAAAGGTCACCCATAGGAAATAAAAATATGGCCGTTATTGACAGGTGGTCTTTATTCGGACTTAAGTTTGTTCTAAATAGTCAAAGTTCTAAATGTTTCAAAGAATGGCCATTATTCACAGGGTGGACTTTATTCGGACGTGGCAGCAAATGCAGGTTTGACTGTATTTAATAATACAACCCGTCAATTCTACTACCACCAAAGACGAAGGCTCGATGTTTCTACGAAGCCTTAAATCTGGCACATACCACAAAATTTGTCACCTTAGAAGTATTTACACAGTTAATGAGATTGAGTTTACAGTTGTTTATGTCAATTAATTTCACACGTAAAATTCGCACAGTCAGCATTTTCTCGGAATACATATGCGTTTTACAAAGCAATAAATTTTCTCAGAATATAACAACACATCGATGTTAAAACATAAACAAAATTGAGTTCATCGATGATCAAAATTGGCTCTAATATAAAAATGATTATTATTATAATGTTACAATTGAGCTGATATTTCACTACCATCATCATCGTCGTCATCATAACATTTATCATCATTATCATCATCGTCGCTACCACCACCATCATCATTATCAAAATAATCATAATGCTATCATCATCATCATCATTATCATCATCACCTCCATCATCATCAGCAGCAGCAGCAACAGCAACAACATTAATACACTGGTAGCAACAACAATAACAACTGATCTAGTTTGTGGTCTGTAATTTGATTTTTCAAAGAATGGCCTTCATTCACAGGGTGGTCTTTATTCGGAGGTGGTCGCAAACAAAGGTTTGACTGTATATGCGACTGAAAGCTGAATTATTGCTCCAAAATCTTCGATTTGTGAAATTATTTCATTTCCAACTCAAAACTTGAAGTGATGTGTTCATGTTATATTGTTTGACGCTTTACAAGATGTATTCATCTGTTAAGGGGTCATAAATTATATTTAAAACGCTAAACTGACAGTTCAATTATGGCTAATTAACATTTGCTCAGTTTTTGTCATTTTACATTCATTTCTAGCAAACTTTAGAATATTACACCACTTTCGGGGCCCGACAAATCGGTCGTGATAATGAGGTGGTCTTAAAATCAAGTTGAACAATAGGGGAGTTATTGAAAGCCGGTCTGAGAATATGTGGTCGTTATAACAAGGTAGTCCTAATATTGAGGCGATCGCTATGTGATGTTTTACTGTGATAACAACATGACGCTGAATTCACGAATTTAAAGGATGGCTCCTCTTAACAGACATTTTGATGTAAATGACCACAACTAAGATCGAGGATTTAAAAACGATAAATTCTGACAATTGAAACAAAGCATCCGATAATGCCACGTTATCACGGTGTCGTGTGCTATAAATTTTAATATCACTGTCGTAAAAAATGCATCTCAGTGGAGTCTAAAGCCAAGCAATTCTCACCAGCAAAAAAATATTCAAAAGTTCAACCTCTTTTCAATTCAACTGAAATAGCAATGCCGAGAAAATTAGTAAGAATGATTCACGCTCATTAAAGTCAATAAAAGTAATGAACGTATCAATGAAATTTATCATGCAGGTAAAAACATTATACAAGAGGATACTGCAATGAAATCGTGAAACTGATTTAAATTCTGATCACTCCACGAATCATTCAATGCATCATGATCCGTCCGTAAGGGACAGCGATTTCATTATGATGAGGATAAAACGCTTGATCTTTGAAACAAGCTAAACAATAGACGCGTCCATCATTGGAATTAAATTCCGCGTGAGGTGATACATGCCTGCTTCGAGCACTAACAAACTACTGATTCTGACTTAAAATGATGCAAATAGAATCACATTAAAATAAATTTCCATCAGATGGTTACAAATCCGTCCTGTACGTCATCAGCTGGTCTTCTGATTCAATTTATAGTTGATTTATCACATGATTCGTTTCATTATTCGGAATTAGTGTCAGCTAAAACTTTACCCGTTTGTTTAACTACGATAGTAATCATTTTATTCCACGGATAAAGTATTAATTCTACAGTGCTGTTGTAAACAATTGTTGAGTCATCTTCTACAAAGTCTATGAAACTGGTATGAATTGTAAGCATTATACGATAGTTTAGCGGTAAATTTTATATGTATATGTACACAATTAGTTTATTATTTCACTTCTCGCGCGATACAGGCTTACACTACTCGTTATACCACTATTTTCAAATCTAAATACAGTAAAACCTCAAATAGCGACCACCTCAATATTGCGACCACCTTGTTATAACGAGCACTTATTTTTGGACTGACTTCTTATAACTCCTCTATACTTCAACTTAATAATGATAGCACCTCATTATAACGACCGATTTTTCTGGTCCCAAAGGTCGTCTCCTTATCGAGTGTTTTCTGTTTTCATCTGCAATGCATAAGTCAACTAGCCTAAAAGTGTTGGCCTTGATTTGTAAGGATACCTTTGCACGAGTGACATCGTCCAAATAACGGACGGGAAAGTAACAATTAGAAGAAAAAGCGTATTGCTTTTCTTCCATCTTTAAAGTAATTGTGTTTTTAAATGTAATTAAATAAATCAATAGTCGTGCATCAGACGCAAATCCATCTATAACATTCTAACTATTGGAGCAGCTAAAATTTTCAAATAAATATTCTTCATTACTAAATTGCCCTTTTGCCTTGATTCAAATGGGACATCACATATAATCCTGTATTTTCTCACTGTTAAATTAGGGTAACGGTAAATTATTGCGCCATTTGAATCAGAATTTAGTACCACAATTAATGAGATCGTTTTCCCAAATTGTTCTTGAAAATGCAAAAAAGTCCACGAGAAGACAGACCCGCTTGCAACATTCCTAGGCACACGTTTCATCAAAATTAAATAGCGAAGATAGTAATATTTGTTTAAATGATGTACGTGAGTTTATTCGCTTCATCTTCACAGTTTCGGCACAGTTTGAAATTATTGATTGGAAAACCCCCCAAAAACGCTGTTAGATTTTCGTACAATAAACCACACACCGCAGGTTGATTATGTAGATAATGGATTGATTTTTTATTAAGAATTCAAGAGTCAATATGTTCATTATTGTGATATAAATGATTTTCATTATAATCGTTAAGCGTCATGGTGTTGATATTATAAGGCGCAGATGTATTTGTAATAAAGTCATATCGAGATTTCGATCAGTCTAAGGGCCATTGTTAGCATACATCATTATCCCCGTTTTGGAACCAACTTGTTTAAAAACATCATTCCATTTATCCATCCGCATCACCTAATCCAAACAATAACCCAAAATTACGCTGGTAATGATT